>JAKULF010000014.1:600000-1066260 GCA_022661535.1 Eutypa lata
ATTATTATTATAATAATTAATAATAAATAAATTAATAACGTTATTATTTTTAAATAATTTAAATATTTTAAATAAAAATGTTTATTATTATTTAATAATTATAATAATTACGAAATTATTAAATTTTAAAAATAAACGAAAAATTATAATATTATTATTTTTCTTTTATTTAAATATATAATAAATAAATTATAATTATTAAATATAAAAATATTTAAATTTTATAAAATTTATTATTAATATTAAATTTAATTTATTATCGAAAAAAATATAATAAATTATAAAAAAAACGATTTTTTAATAAAGTTTTAAATAATTAAATAATATATTTTTAAAATAATAATTATTTAAAATATTTAAAAAAAAGTTAATATATATTTTTAAAATTTTAAAAAAGTTTTCGATATAATTATAAATTTAATATTTTTTATTATTAATAAAAATATATTAAAAAATAAATTTAAATATATTTTTTTATAAATAACGATTTAAATAATAAAACGTAAATATTTAAAAATATAAATATTAAATTAATAAATAATAATATTAACGATTTTTTAAATAACGCTTTAACGAAAAAAAAAAATTTATTTTTTAATTTATTATATTTTATTAATTTATTTTTTAATTAAAATTTAAAATACTTTTAATAAAAATTAACGAAATTAAAAAATATTTATAATATATATTATTACGTTTAAAAAAATATAAACTTTTAAAAATATTATTAACTTTTATTATTAAATAAATTTTAATTAAATAAAAAAAAGTTATTATTATTATAATAATTAATAATTTAAAATTTAATAACGAATTTTATTATTTATAAAATAAAATTATTAAACGTAAAAAATAAAATAAAAAATTAAAATTTTAAATAAATATAACTTTTTACGTATAAATAATTTATAACTTTATATAATAAATAATAATAATTATAAATATATTATTTAAAAATAAAAAAATTTTTAAATTTAAAAAAAAATTAAAAAATAAAAAATAATAATTATTAAAAAATAAATAAAATAAATACGTAAATAATTAAAATATATAAACTTTAATATAAAAAAATTAACTTTTAAAATTAAATGAATTTATTAATTAAATAATAACGAAAAAATAAATAAATATAAAAAGTTATTTAAAAATACTTTATAATTATATATTTTTTATATAATTTAAAAAAAAATACGTTTTATTTTAAAATATATATAATTTTTTAAATAAAAAAAATAATAAATTATATATAATTATTAATAAAAAGTTAAAAAAAAGTAATTTTATTATATTTAACTTTATTTAATATATAAAAAAAAAATTAATAATTTTATTTAAAAAAAAATATTTAATAAATATTTATAAATTTTATATAATTAAAATATATTCGTTTAAATATTTAAATTATTATTTAATTTTAAATTAATTAAAAAAATTTATAAATAATAAAAATTTTTTTTAAAAAATATAATAATTAAATAACGAAAAACTTTTTAAATAAAAATAAAAAATACTTTTTAAATAAAAATTATTATAAATAAATTTTAAAATTTAAATATTATTAAAAATATTAATAATAAAAAAATTAATAATTTTAACGATTTAAATAATATTAAAAATAAAAAAATTAATAAATTCGAAGATTTTAATAATATTAATAATAAAAAAATTAATAAATTTAAAATTTTTTTTTAAAAAAACATTAATTTAAAGTTTAAAAAAAAGTAATTAAATATTTATTTTAATAAAAAAAAATTAATAATAACTTTATTTTTTAAATTTATAATTAAGCCGTTAATTTAAAATAATAATAATCGATTCGAAATATAATTTATTTTACATAATTAAGTAAGTGGTGTTATTTATGCGCTTATACAAATTAAGTATAATGCAAAATATTGAAAATCGCGAATTAATGACCGAATCGCTAGTCAAAGACCTAGGTTTGTAAAAACCGGATCGTCAGCAATAAGACTAGGTAGGTAGGTCCTTAAACTAGCCGGTCATACATATAATTAGTTACATAGCAGGTATCTGGGACGAATCAGAGAAGGTTCATTAGCTTCACCCGATTCTTCATCGGCGCGGAGGCCGGCTATGACCGGTCGGATTTGCTTGTGATTTATGAGGCTTGCCCCTCCATCTTCCCCTCCAACTGCTCTTGCATGGCGCCGCGGTGGACCTCCAAGCCTTCTAGAAGCAGCAGGTCAAGCCCAACTTGCCGCTGTTGCTGCTGCTCCTGACTAGATTGGTTGGGTGGGCCTCTGTACATCGCGACCACATGATTTTTATGCGTAGGTTCCTATTGTGTGCGAGGTAAGCAGGTAGATTGATAGATTGATAGATAACCTGGTATAGCCGACTGACCTCTCTTTTCCTTATCGGTTTCCCTTGAAATAATTCTCTTCGATCCTAGTTAGAGATTTAACTACCTTAGTTACTTGTGATTTGACAGCTTGTCGTCAGCTTTGATTCTTTTTCTTTTTCTTCCCTCCGCATACCTAGTTGAGACACACATACACACATACACACACCCGCTTGTAGATTCTTTTTTTTGACCAAAGCAAAACATGACTGGGACGCAAGACCTCCCGATGGACCTCCCCATCGTCGACCTGGACGCCTTCCTACGGGACCCGACGTCGGGCGCGGCGCGGGCGGAGTGCGAGAAGGCGGCGCGGGCCCTCGTCACGTACGGGGCGCTGGTGCTGCACGACGCGCGGGTGGCCGAGGACGACAACGCGACGTTCCTGGACCTGCTGGAGGACTACTTCGCGCTGCCGCCGGAGACCCTGCGGCGGGACGAGCGCCCCGACCTCGGCTTCCAGGTCGGCGTCACGCTCGAGAACACCGAGAAGCCCAAGTGCGCCGTCGACGAGCCCTGCCTCGACGTCATCAGCCGCCTGGCCCCCGAGGAGCGCCCCCTCGACATCTCCGCCTACAGCCCCGACCCCAAGTGCCGCTTCTTCTGGAGCATGGCCGGCGCCGAGAAGCCTCCCTACGCGACGCGGTTCCCGGCGCTGAACGCGGAGAATGTCGTTCCCGATGACGTTACGGTGAAGGACCGTTGGACCCCTGTTATGCAGAAGTGGGGGACTTCGATGAAGAGCGCGTATGTATTTTCATTGAGACCCCTGGCTGGTTTAGTAGGTGGGTTAAAAGATTTTGCTTGTGCTAACGAGAGTTTTCGCAAAATCAGAGTCTCGGGACTCGCGGAGATGGCTGCCGTCGGTTTGGGCCTGCCGGCCTCAACTTTCACAGACGCCGGCCGATACGGGTAAGTAGTCCCCCCTAAGAAACATTGGCCCTTGTATTGTACGTATCTATAAACTACGAATGTGCTACTTACTTACTCAACCCCGTTCTAGCCCTCATCTCCTAGCGCCCACGGCGTCGGATCTGGTGAAGTACGGCAAGAACGATACGATCCTCGCCGGCTTCCATACAGACTTAAATTTCTTCACTATTCACGGCCGATCGCGGTATCCCGGACTACGGTATGTAGAATCCCATTTAGTCTTCTGTTTCTAGGAATTTCTAAACTAACGAGTTCGCAGTAAGTACCTAGCGTGAACCTGTAATTTTCATAGAGTAGACTTTCAAGGTTTTCGCTGTTTGGGCTTGAGAGCCGTGTAGGCCAATTACTCATCCATGGAACCATATTGACGTAAGCATAACAGACATCTGGGCTCGCAACACAGGGAAGAAAATCCCGGTCAAGATCCCTCAAGGGAACTACTTGCTCGTTCAGGCTGGGAAGCAGCTAGAGCATTTGACTGGTGGACTTATTAAAGCAGGCTGGTACGTATGACATATCTGTGTCTTTGCCCTTTTCCTTTTCTTTTCACAACATATATCCCCCTCTCCTTGCGCAAACTATGGTCATGATGATAATAAACTAACAGGCGTTTTAGTAAGTACTCGAGCTTTATGTGCATGGACACACCAGAAGGGCTTTCCCCCCATTATATCTCTTACGATTAGTATTTCTCTATTCTAATTTAGCACCATTTCGCAGTTCATGAGGTGGTAGTGAACCAACAGACCCTTGATACGATCGAGAAGCGCAAGCAGGCGTTCCCGGACCGCCCCCTAGTCCGCATCAGCAGCACGTTGTTCTGGCACCTAAGCAGCGACTTTGACCTTGCGCCCATTCCGGCGCTTTTGGACCAGGCCAAAGCACTTCGCGCCGAGCAGTTCAACCTTGGCCGGGACGAGGGCGAGGAGGTTGTCTATGAGCCCATGAAGGTTGGGGAACAGGTTCAGAAGTGAGTTCCCTTTCACCCTATCTCTTGTTTGATTGCTGGAAGACTAGCTGACGTGGAATATAGTGAATTGAAGCATATCGCGCTCATGGCTTGAAGGGGGGTTGGGCGGACAGACTGAATTATAGGAGTAGCTTTTAGTGGCTAGCGTTGTCTTAATGGATTAGGAGGACTCTATGTAGCATTTACATAGGCGGTGATATTGAGCAGGAGTTCTACAGCCACAATAACACACAAATACCACCCAAACAAGCATCTAACTTCCAAGGAGTGATAAACCTAAGTCTGCACCCATTCGGACAAAGTACTTCTCCAGCCTAATTACCAACTAGCTGACTAGTCTAGTCTCTTGCCTGGTATCCGACTATATGGCACACGATCCCTATCAACCCCAGACTGCCCAGATTCGACCCACCTGACACAGTGAGCTGAGTCTAGAACTATCCACTATTTATCATGCGTTTCATCTCCACTTCGCCGCATGAGACTACCCACCTAGGTGTACCACACGTTCTTTGCGCCGGCGGAGAGTTCAACCGCGATCCTTCCCACTTCATCAACCCGTGAACTAGTTATTATGTAGATTGGAATCGGCCCCCATGCCTTCCAACATGACGTTCTCGAGGACGCGGACCGGGTGCTTTACGTGCAGGGAAGACGGCTACAAATGCGACGAGCAGAAACCCCACTGCGGCCGCTGCGTCCGGCTGCAGAAGACGTGCAAAGGGTACGGAGTCAAGCTGAAGTGGCGCAACTTCGAGGGCCCCCTGACGACCGCCCAGCCAGGGGCCAGAAGACGGACGAGCAAATCGAAATCCCCCCCGGGGAGCGACGGCGGCCTCGCGGTCACGAGACCCCAGACGCTGCGGGGTCCCTGGGACCCGGTGATGATCGCTCGCAACCCGTCGTATCTCTCCCCTGACGTCGGGACAACGGACCAGTACCTCCTGGACCACTGGACGAACAGTCTGGCGACGGTGGTCTCCATGGCCACCGGCCCTAAGAATCCGTTCCTCGTGCATCTAACGCCTATGATGATGCACTCCACCGCGCTGCGTTCCGCCGTATGTTCCATGGCAGCGAGTCATTTAGCTATCCTAAGAGGAGACCACGCCCTTCAAACATCCGCCATCCACCATCGCGTTCTGGCAGTGTCCTCCCTGCGGCAAACGCTACAAGTCCAAGACCCAGAACTCTCCCTCGCCACTATCCTACTGATGCAGGTTTCCGACCGTCTGTTCGCCATCGACACGAGGGCGGACCATTTGGCCGGGGCCAAGGCCATCATCACGGGCCGGGGGAAATACTACGCTTGGGATACCGCCAGCGCCGCGTTCCTGCTCAGCCTCTGCTTCTACCATGATGTCCTCGCATCCGTCTCCCGCGGGTCGAGTCCCTTGCTCGGATTCGACGACGGCAATGACGACAAGCACCGCTTCTCCGTCGACACCATGGCCATGGAGGGCATCGCCTCCATGCAGGGTTTGACGGCCGTCGTGCGGCTCGTCGGTCGCATCAGCCGGATGCGGGGCCAAAGTCTTGACGAGCAGACGACGGCGGGCCACGCGATCGCAGAGGCACTCAACGCGTTAGGAGGGGAATCCGACACCGAGGCCAATGACGGGGCCGGGGCCGAAATCCAAGACAGCAACGGCACGGACTCGGACATCCACCACACGGTGCAAGCGTACAAGCACGCGGCCTTCATCTACCTGTACCGGGTGTGGTGCAACGTGGGGGCGCCGCACCCGCTGACGCTGCGCCACGCGGGCCGCTGCCTCGCGCACCTGGGCCGGGTGCAGCTGTCGTCGGCGCTGCTCTCGGCGCACGTGTGGCCGCTGTGGACGGCGGGGTGCGAGACCATCGACGCGGAGCAGCGGCGGGCGGTCGGCCGCCGCGTCGACGCCATGTACGAGGTGCGCCACCTGCCGTCGCTGCGCCGCATCCGCCAGGACATCGAGGAGGTCTGGTCCATCAAGGACCACCGGCGCACCTCCACCGGCGTCGACAACGTCGACTGCATCAAGGCCATCCTGCGGAGCCGGCAGAGGGAGGCCGACCTGGCCTAAGGCGGCGCGGGCATGGGTGATGGTGGTGCCTTCTGTCTGTCGAAAATTTACCACCGGGGGCCTGCCTAACGACTCAACTAACGACGCTGTTGTTGTGCGTTGCGTGGGTAGACGTTAGTTACGTGTTTGCTGGATTCTGGTACGAATTTGTGGCGGGCGCGGTTTTGTGAATGGGTTTCGTAAGCACCTCTTATCATCTTTTTGACTGGTTAAGGGACCTGCGTTATTTATGCCACTTCTTGCATTTTGATGTCCTTGAAGTTCAGGATGGAAGTGTGGATGATCGGTCTCTCTTCTGCCTCTCCAAATCCGGAAAACTCATCATGCTATATGACTAGCAACCTCTGTCATTGAGAACCAAAGAGGGAAAAGAAGTAACAGCAACAATCTATTTCGCACTGGCGTCCTGGAAATGTGGGAAAAGAGCAAAGGTGGCCGGGGGGGACCTCTTCAACAGCCTGGCGATCCCCCCACCCCCCATGCCACCGCAACCATAGATACAATCTAAATCGCAGAGCCAAGGGCTTCGATGACGGTTTTACAACAACAATTAGATGTAATTAAACACGAAGCGAAGGGAAGCACGGGCATAAATTGAGGGACCACGAACGGAGGAGACGAAACCATTCGCTAAATAACGGAAGGTCCCTTCTGACCTGTGGCTATGGAATGGGTATCTAGGGGTGGCCTACGGACTTTTTGAAGACTGCATGGGTTGCGAAGTGCTTACGGACATTTCAAAATGTCTGGGCTACGCGTGGGTCCGTGGGTGTGTAAGCTGCTTCGGGTGGGGTTTCTCAAGCTACATTTCAACCATTTCGGCTCTCTGTCTTTGGAGACTACAATTATAGGTGGCTCCTGTCTCTACCGGTAACTCTGGCTGTAAGGAATACTGTTGTTTGATGCCTTCAGGGAGTATGTCGCGACTAGGAATGTGGTCTTTCGGTGTTTGATCATCCTTCAAGGGCTAGATAGAGCATGGATTTGGTTCTGATTATAACGCATATAGGCCCTACACTTCACTTCTAGCATCGTCACTAGTGTCAAAATATGCGGAAGGTTTGTAGTCGCATTTGGTTAAGCTGAGAACGAGCTGTGGATTACGGGTAGTTTTCGCATGAGAAACTAAAGATAAATAAATAAATAGTAAGATGAATTATTCTTAATATTTTTAATCAATTATACCCAACTTGAATGCAGCCGTGTGGTTGATTGTTTTGGGAATTTTGACGAACTCCGGCCGGAGACTTTTCATAGCGAACGTTGCCATATTTGGTCAGTACGGGGCAATTCAATTGGCCCGACGGAATGGCATGTCTCGAGCGGACGGGGAGTTGGCCCGAACTCTTAAGATATAAATTCATATATAAATACATCATTGACGGTACATACATTACATTGGTAAATGCTGGCGGGCATATTGTGAATCGTTTCTATCAATTACTTATATAACCCCTTCATTTATAGCCCCTGAACCGAACTTTGTGATCTTGTTTCCAGATATGGCGCCGCGCAAGGAATCCAGAAAATACGACATCGTGATTATAGGTGCCACAGGGTATACGGGAGTGCTAACAGCAGAATACCTCGCCTCGAATCTACCAAAAGACATAAAATGGGCAATCGCAGGCAGGTCAAGAAATAAACTTGAGGCCCTTGCCAAGAAGTTAAAGGATATGAACCCAGATCGGTCACAGCCAGGTACTCGTAAAGGCTCAGACAATCAACTGGCATATATTAACACCATTACAGCTGTCGAGATCGTTTCCTTCAACGACCGGAACCAGGTCGACATTCTGGTTGGCAATGCTAAAGTCTGCATTAGCGTAGTGACCTACTGGAAGGAGTCCGTCGGGGAGGTCATCGTACAAGCTTGTATTGAGAAGAGGACGGACTATCTAGATGTGTGAGTGATGTAAACTCATCCATTTGCCCAAGTTCTCACCTTCTAATATGAATCTGACTGCTAGGGCGGGGGACATCCCATTGCTTAAAACATGGATTCAGAAATATCACCAAGCCGCCGAGTCCGCTGGTGTTGCTGTACGTATCGCATCATAAACCGATCATTCTGCCGCAGAATCCTCACTAACCTTCCATAGCTCATCCACGTCTGCGGGATGAATTCCACCTTCACAGATGTCCTAACATGGACTGCGGTGCGGGAATTGAGAACTTCAGCCTCCCTGAAGACGAAAGAAGTGATACTATCTGTCAAAGAATCCGAGTACGTGCAATGCAATCCAATGAGTAGATAGTCTCTAGACATCCCTAACCTGACTTTTTCTTTATTCCGAAGTACCAACGCCAGCGGTGGCACCATCGAATCCATCATGCACCAGCTAAGCCTGGACCGCGACGTCCTGGAGGAATCCAACAGACCCTGGACGCTGTCCCCCATCGAGGGGGTCAAGACATCGCCCTCGACCAACCGCCTCGGCCTGCGCCGCGACCTCGATCTCGGCCTGCTCGCGGCGTCCTCGGTCACGGCCACCGGGAACCGCGCCATCACCCACAGGGCGTGGGGGCTCCTCCGGGACGCCGACGCCGACTACGGGCCCAACTTCCAGTACAACGAGTACGCGAAGGTCTCGTCCGCACTGTCCGGGTTCCTCAGCATCCTCGGCTCTCGCCTCCTACTCGCGGCGCTCGGCTCCGCCCCCATCGCTGCTGTCGCCAGGTGGTTCCTCCCGGGGCCCGGGGAGGGACCCGACGTCGAGAAGACGAAGGACATACGTATAGCGATGGAGGCCGTCGCGGTGCCGGATGTCGAGGGGGAGGACGCGCAACGGAGAGCCCCGCGCGCCCGCTCCGTGTTCTCGTATCCAGGGGGCGGCTACCACGTCACTGCCTTGTTCCTAGTGGAGGGTGCTGCCTCGCTGCTGTATGCGAGGGAATTGGAAGGCGGGTACGCTGGCGGATGCCTCACCCCGTCCTTCCTGGGCGATGATTTCGTTCGGAGAATCCGGAAGGCGGGCGCGGTCCTTAAGTCTGAAATGTTGCCGTCTTCTGCGGCTTAGACTTCGGGAGGGGCCTTTTAATATAACGAAGTTATGCGAGGATTCTAGACCACGAAATGGCAGCAAAATGAAAATCTATGGCTACTGCGGTCAAGATAGTTCATCTGTCGTCACTTCCAATATATCTGAAATTACGCCTTGGAAATTATTACAATGACACAAAAGCTTCAACGCACCCTGCCCTTTTTTTTTTCTTCTTCTTCTTCTTTTTTCCCCCTTTTTGGAGCTTCAATTTACTCGTCAAAACTGCCTAAGTTTGTAATTACCATTGTTATTGGGAGAAACTTACATGGGCCTACACTACGGGTCTACACCAAAAAGGAAACCCCCTAAATGGCCGGCCCGCACGAGCAAACGGTACTCGTCTAAAAATAAAAAGTGTTTGAAAATATTAACAAAAAAATATATTTGCCTGGTCCAGGAATCGAACCTGGGTCTTCTTTTGCCGTTCTGTGGAGGTGGAATATTCGCACAGGGTGTGAAGATTCACCCGGATGTTTTTGCTGTGTACATTGGTACAGCCGCAGGGCATCGAACCCGAAGTCTTCAGTTGTTCTTTGTGACGTGTTAACCACTACACTAACCTGGCTTTCAATTGTTAAAAAGTTGTTGTCTTATTATGACTTATATGATGGACTGACTTGGTCTGTATGTAGGTATATGTATGTCACTTACTGGCTGCCGAGTACATAGTACTTCATACGTGTATCGAATGTATCATACATATTCAAGGTTGGATCTTAGGTACCGAACGACTTGTCACCGGATAATCCACAAATGTATGCTGCCCTTATTAGCACATAACCAGAACCATCGCTTCTCAAAAGCACCGGTAAAGGGCAACTATTAATTACACAAAAATGGTTGTTGCGGTAAGTGTACTTTGGACCAATGGCAACATAACTATTTGCGGTGTAGAAAGACGCCTTGCCTTCGAGGAATACCTGGAAGTTAGACACAAATCCTTGATTTATTTCGTTATACTCTCTCTGATATCTCGACCAAGCCTGTCCTCCACCTTTAATTCTCATTCGAATCCGTTTTATCACAGAATTTGCGCTCCATGCACGCATCAATGCCATCGATGGCTTCAAGATCAACATAGCTCTAATCTTTTCCTGGTTTTGTGCTTTGATCATACAAAGTCATAACCTTTAAAAACTAGTCTAACTTGAGAAGATGCTATATGTCTTTCTACAGACATCATATCTCAATATTTGTGACGTTATATCTATGAAGTATTGTAATGTTATGGATGCCATCTGCTATATCCACTGACCCGGGGATAGAACCATATAACTTTTGGGGCTTCATCTCGACTAATTCATCAAGGACGCAAGGCAATAGCCATCGACCATACATCGGGCCGTGCTGGGATGACATGTCTGATATCCAATGTATAGAGATTATGTGGAATAAAAGTAGCAACTCTAATTCGCGAAGAAAGAAAGAATTTTCTTTCAAAATCGACACTCCTTTATGGTTGTGTATGTTTAAGGCGAAGTAGCGATATATAGTAAGTGAGCAGGCAAGTCTTAGGATGGATCATCATGTGCAAAGTTAGGACAGGACCACCATGTTTACGGAGAATTAGCAGTGTATGGATCTATTCAAGATGTTATAGTCGTATTCGATTACATACTCCGGCATTTTCCCCTAAGTACTATTATAATCTTACCCTACATATGTGCACTCTAAATATGATGCCCTTCAAAAGGCTCTCATGTGGTGTCATATGCACACTTCGTCTATATTGGCTGTATCATTGTCACCTCATGTTTCACCCCTGGAACTGTGGCTTTATAACAATATTTACTTTGGTAATCAGCATGTTAAGTTGTGAAATATACCTCATAGTTTTTGAGAGATATCCCCTTTTCGTATTGAGGAATTGAAATGTGACACGTCATATTTTCTGTAAGTTCTCTCACAAGCCAAAACGCCCAGAAGAGGAGAGACATAAATAATACAGCACGGCAAAATACCAAGATTTCCTGCCATAGAGCCACCCACTCGCTAACTTTGAATCTCACACTTGTCAAGAAATCTACGATCGTTGACATTCGTTGCTATATGAAAATGCTCGAACAGGTCTGTTGAATCATTTCCATAAACGCTTCCGTTTTCGAGTTGTTATGATTAATTGTCATTCCAGGAACCCATCTCTAGAGCGTCTTAGCTCTCGCAGGCGCGATAAGGCGAGCAAGGCCTCCGAAGATGAACATGAACTAGTGATATTGTTAAGATGACGACTAAGGAGGTCAGGCGTTCTGGTGATACACACTATTTCGTCAAGAAATTTGAATCGGTACGTGAGAGCAATGTAGGCATCCCCATCGTAGAAGGCCCTCAGAACATGGGCAAAGGCGCCGAACCGGCTGGTTGATAATACGTCGTTGAAGAAGCTGTTGTCACCGTAAGTCCTGAGCCATAGAAAACAGACAGCACAACTTCGGTAGATCAATACTCACAGCGCTTTATACTCGCCACCAGGGTCAACTTTTTCTCTAACGACTAGCCTTTCCCCTTTGAATCCCTTCATGCTGTGAACTACGCGGGGCGGTATTAAAACCGTGGGGTCGCCTGCAAGTGCGACTATCCTCTCCCCGTCAAGGCTCACTTCGAGTCTGCCCTCAAGGACACTGATGTGCTCCGTATGGTACTAGAGAACCTTAGTCCTATTCCTGAGACAGAATTGGAGAGCTCATCCATAGAGGAAGGGTAATTATAAATGTTTTACCTTGTGCCAGTGCGGTGGGACGTAGACAGGTTCAGAATCAGGTCCACCGACACAAATCGTGTCCGCCACCCATCTATCAATGGAGTCCTCTGGCTCGGCATCGTTCAGTTTTATGTCCATTGACAAGCCCTTTGCAGTTAGTATGAGGGTGTCGCTATGATATTAGATGTGTACTCACGGGGGCAATGGCCAAAGTCTTCACTACCTTGAGTGAAGTCATTCTGAAAAAAAGTTGTGGTTTGTCAACAAGGGTTCAGTATGCTATAACTACCGGACTTTTAAAAGAAGCACTTAGTCAAGTGCAAGTAGATGCTTTTATAATGAGAGGGACCTCCCGATGTAATTCCTGGAGGGATAACGCTTAACGTGCACGGATACGATGTACATTTTATTGTTGCAAGTAGCCCCTTAGGTATTCAACCTCCCCAATGATACATCAACCGGGAAACATAACGGCCGTTAAATCCGCAGCCCTTGGTAACCTTCTTATACATATTGACTCCCATGTTATACTCCGGCATTGATGATTGGGGGGAAGCCTACTCCACTGAGAGTTAGCTCGTTATATTGGCCACTATTAATAGTCTAGAGGGCCTAGGTGGCCAATTGGATGGGCGATCGACTTCGGCTGGTACAGCATATAATGTTCCAAGTTTACCTATAGTTGACATCATCTTGGATTCTCGGCTCGCTTTTAAGTATTATCCTTATTATATTACGCAACAAAAGGGATTGTGGAGAATCGGTTCCTAGGTTCAGCTACATGCCATCCACTCAGCCGGAGAAACGATGCAGCGAGCTGCGAGGGTGTGTACTAGACGTGCATGAGGGCGGCTCTGACTACGTCCCGGGACACTAGATGTTCTACTAGTTCTGGTGTACCTGACCTCAAGTGGTTCTTTATTTGTGAATTCGGGTCCTACATACCTCGAATTCTCGTTCTGACGAGGGAATCAGTGGGAATAGGTGGGGCTGCTGCCAGTTCTAGGGGTAACTGATAATAGGCATAGACTTGTTGTTGCGGAGTAATGCGTCATGTCATTATATACTTATGTAGAATTCCTATCTATGCGATTCATGGATTGCAGTTCTGGAAAGATTCTAGATCCCTGAATCATTGTTTGCAAGAATTACGTCTTTCGAATTGCAGCTTATAGACAGACACTAGTACCTACGTAGGTATCTCAAGAGCTATAATTAGTGTGTCTTAGCCGTAGGGCGGCTGGGATCTGATTAGATAAGACACCCAATGATCCCTCATTAGGTACGTTGAGATAATATATTAAATCGTTACAGTAAGTAGTCTAGGTAGGTAGCTACTAAAGATATACCGAATAGTCAGCTTCACTTTTCACTTGTTTGCCAAGTCGGCTTAGATATGAGGCTCCCTATGAGATTTGGCCTCATTTTAGGCCAATGGAAGAATATAAATCGGCACCCTTAAAACACTTGACAACGTAATACGGTGAATCATTTCCATGTACCAAGGAATGTGTTTGCGCCTCAATGGGGGCACCAGCTGACTCTCCGGAACTTGAAATTCTTGAATAAGTGGCGAACGTTCTTCGGTGTGTGACGCTGAGCGAATCGGTGAGGTTAAAATGTAAATACATTCACATAAAAACTAGGGAAAAGTTCTACCAAAATCTCATACGGAATTTAAGAACAGTCAAGCACATCCCAAGGCACTCCACTCTCGCAGGTGTCATAGATCATCATTTTGCGAAGCTGTGCAACTGTCGCCAACTATTCTGAATGTGTCTGAATACCGACGGAACACAGAACGGGTTAGTGTGAATGCAGCTTATTAATATTAGGGATGCACAAAACACGTGTTATGGTGCTTAACACACGTATAACACGGACCCACCCGTATTATACGATAACACCCATACTAATCGCTGCGTTATACGGTGTTATGGTGTTATACAAATGTTGCATTACATTAATATAAAATTTTCAATATAAATTATTTATATATTTTATTATTTAAATTAACAGTTATTATAATTGTGATTTATTTAATTATTATGCGGTTTGTAAGTTTGTAGGTCTATAGGTAGGTCTGTAGGTAGGTCTGTAAGTAGGTCTGTAGGTAGGTCTGTAAGTAGGTCCATGTAGGTTTGTATGCTTGTACCTAGGTACCTATCCAAAAAGGGCTAGTACGGCATGGAATATAGTTAATCCTTTCCGGTGTTATGTGTTATATTCATAACACGTGTATCAACACCGTATTATACGTATAATACATAACGTGTGTTTTGAAAATTGCAACTGTAATTAATATTATGTAGTTAAAAAATGTTAGTCGCTTTGCCTAATCTGCATTCCCGATTCGTCTCACAAGCTATGATTGTGTCGGCCCAATCCCACTCAAGTATTTAAACACGGACATATACTTTCCAAACGTTATATTACCGCAAAACACCAAAACGTACCTATATTCTGGTTGCTGTATCCCTGTATCTACAGTACCGGTTTTTATTACTCTTAGAATTATACACCCTCACTTATAACTTATTCTGCATTGCATTCCAGTTACGTGAGTGGGCACTATGGCAGTCACATTACCGACCCCCCCCTTCGTGGACATCCCGGGTCTGGCAAATTTCCGCGATCTCGGCGGGTACCCGATAGCATCGCAGCCCGGAAAAGTGGTCCGACGCGACGTTGTATTCCGTTCTGCGGAGCCATCGAAGACCACTGAAGAGGGCATCGACAGACTGAAGCAGCTTGGGATAACGCTAGTCTATGACCTGCGCTCGCAGAAGGAGTTTGAGCGGGGCGTCGAGCGCGGCCTCAATAACCCCGTCAAAGAGTGGGAGGGAGCGAAGCGGATCTTTGCTCCTGTCTTTCGTCATGAGGACTACTCGCCAGAAGCAATAGCACTACGTTTGAAGAATTATGGCTCCGGAAGTGAAGTAAGACTTTTTTTTTGCTGTTATCACTCAATCCAGGCATACCTCTCAAAACACATCCCACCCCCCTATACACCTGTTTTTGTATCAAGTAATTGAGCCAATACATACCTATTTTTGGTTGTGATAGGTCTGACATCTCCCCAGGGATTTGCAAAGGTCTATGTGTCTATGCTGGCGGCGGCTACGAAACCGGTGAACGAAGCGCGTCCGTACGGGCAAATCCTTGAGCATCTTGCCAGTGATAGTTCACCTCCTTCGCCGATTCTTATCCACTGCACGGCGGGCAAAGATAGGACAGGTATAATTTGCGCCCTGATTCTTTCCCTTTGTGGGGTTGAAGACGAGATCGTCGCACATGAGTACAGCCTCACGGACTTGGGCCTCAAATGTCGACATGCGGAGATCATCTCTCATCTAATCACCGAGGCTGCCTTCAAGGGTGACCCCGAAGGCGCATACCGCATGGTTTTGGCTAGGTAGGTTCCGTCTTTCGTGACACCCCGCTCGTCGGCGCACGGAATACATTAAGCCATGGTATAGGCTTAGCAAAACTAACCATCGTATAGGAAAGAGAATATGGTTGCACTACTCAGCTCGATTAAGACTACTTATGGCTCAGTTGAGAAGTGCGTCGTAGATCTCGGTATACTCACACCAGAGAAGATTGAGAAGTTAAAGCACAATCTTATCGTCGATGCGCCAAAGACGGAAGAAGTAAATTGGAAAGAGCACGCAGAACTGATTCTGAAGGAAAGAGCAACGGCATCTTGACCGTGATGGAGAGAGAAAATAGTTTATGAGCGAGTATAGAGAGCTTGATGCTTCATGTTTTGGTCCATATTTTCATAGGTTAGAGCCAGCTATGCATGCATACCCTTAGGCTCAACCCAGACGAGGATGGAGAAGAGGTCACTTTCCCAAGATACCTGGCAGGTTCATGCAGAAGGGAATGAGCTGAGAAGAAGCCGGAATGTACATCGAGTTGATAGAAAGAGGATTCAGTACCAGGGGCTTGACTAAAGCGTCCTCTTACCTATTGAAGGTAGCCTAGGAGTGCGTAACACACCTAGACAACTGAATAAACGGGAATTGGAGACAGGCTGTGTGAATAGAAGATGGATGCAAAGGCCCATAATGTGTTAACAATAAGAATGTACAATTTAGTTGCATTTCGAAGATATGGTAAAGATGGAAAGTGTAATCAATCCGTGCAGCCTTGCTGATAGCCTAATATTATTACACCGTAAGGAGATCAACACTGTGTGTATCGAATTGAGACTGTGTTGATAACAGTATCTGAGAGCTCCTTATCAAACAGCTTCAGCTTTAGGCAATCACCTTATCTCATTCCAGTTACAATGACGAACAAACTTGCAGCTTTCCTAAGGTAACAACAACAGATGCCTAGGTCTAGATAGTCAATTCATTTACTCTAATAGATAATCAAGTTAAAGGTATTCTTTTTACTAGTTGAAATACCATATACGCGCTCATCACCATCTACCATCTACCACCCACCACCTCTTCCCTGTCACATCTCACGACGTCCTCAATTCGCCCTCCCTTGGCTTGGTGTGCGACCTGAAAATGGCGACCGAAGATGAACGATATCGGCAGTCGACCCAATACCGATTGTGGTCTTTCACTCCTTCCAACCTCTCGTCCCTCCGTGAGAAGGCCAATAGCCTTGCGCAAACACATGTAACCAACCGATTGCGAGCAGCCTCACCTCCTGTCGATCCTTTGCCGGAATTCCTGACCCCGGCTGAAGAGTCTACGCTCCTGACATTCTATACCGTCGAACTATTGCGCGCTGCTGCATTCTGTAATCTCCCCACAGATATCCAAGCAACCGCCGCCACGTTCCTACGGCGATTCTACATAACCAATTCGATCATGACCTACCCGCCAACAGAGCTACTGAAGACATGTCTCTTCTTTGGATGCAAGGCGGAAGGATATTACATGCGACTATCTAAGTTCGCCGAGAAATTTCCTAAGACGACCGGCGAAGAGATCTTGGCAGCCGAATACATTCTATGTCAGGGCATACGGTTCGCTTTCGAGGTCAAGCACCCATATCGGGCATTAGAGGGCGCCATAATGGAGTTGAGAAGACTGGGCGGTTACGACGATGACCGCATAAACCGGGCGCACAGAAAAGCTAGGGATATCCTGAAATTCAGCTCCCTTGTCACGGACGCATACTTCCACTACACGCCTAGCCAAATCATGTTCGCGTCACTAGCAATTGCGGACGAAGGGTTAGTGGAGCGCATAATGAGGGAAGCGTTCGCGGGACAGAGCGAGGCGGTGAAGGAGAATGTTGTAAATGTCATCGAGAGCTGTAAGGAGATGCTCAAGAAAGAACCCCCGGAAAAGATGAGCAATTACTGGGGCACGGTAAGTGATCTGTATGTCATTGTTCGCACGCACAGGTATCTAACAGACACGATAGCCAGAAAGCAACGCAGTCATCAAGCCACTAATCAGAAAGCTTAAGAAGTGTCGAGATCCGGATCGGATTGACCTCGTAGCTCTCCAGAAGGCTAAGCGGGAGCAGGCGCTACAAAAGCCCAAGCCTAAGCCCAAGCCTGGCGCTAAGGACGATGGTGATGTTTTTGGCGGTAGTATGGTTGATGAGGAGCGGGAGATCAAAAGACGGAAAGTTGCTTCTAAGGGTGACGATGTCTTTGGACCCCCCCTGTGAGGTCACTCTGATGATGAATATGAATTTAACGCTCGGAGCATATCGCTGTCACTAGTCTTTAGGTATTGACGCTATCCCCATGTGGTGAGCTCATGACCTCCAACGTAATGGAGAATCAAGTACATGTGACTACTGAAAGGATGATGTTGATTCTTAAATTTAGGATGCTTGGTCTATCATGAAGAATATCTAAAACACGTTCTATTGAGACGGGGTTTATAAAGTAGATCTAAACGCAATTCTTGTTAAACACTGATGCGACAGTCCCGATTTACCACATTCTTTCCCAGCATCTCATCCCAAAGCTCATCGCCGCGAGTCTCTCCTTCTCGTTCTCCTCGATGCCGCCTTCTTCCCACTTCCTGCACTCGAAATCGCATTGCTGCTTCCCGGAGATCAAATCTACATCGGACGACTTGATAAAGCTGGTGCGCTTGAACACCTTCCAGAAGAAGAACATGAACACGCCCCAGGCGAGCGCGAAGTAGTTCGTGATGAAACCGCGGACGTCGAAGGGCACGAATGAGTCGTAGCCGACGAACAGAAGCATCAGGACGCCGAGCACCAGCGCGAGATACGCGCTGTAGGGGGCCCACGGTGCGAGGTAAGGCAGCTTGGCTGGGTCCAGGCCCTGCGCCTGGCGAGCGTGGTAGAACCCGATGTAGGCGATTATCATCAGGGTGTAGGTCATGACGAGGGCTGTGGTCGTCAGGTCGACGAACCAGAAAAAGACCTCGACGGCCGAGTTGGAAGACACGAGGAACGTGATGCAAGTGACCAAGGAGACAGCACCGACTGCGTAAACGGGAACACCAGCCTTGGTGCACTTAGCAAAGATTTTCGGCGCTTGACCATCTATATCTCATTGTTAGCGCCATCCTATTTTTCAATTCATTCACTCGTAGGTACATGTATTGCAGGAGAGACAAGAGGAGAGAAAAAGGAGATGTAAATACCTTGTGCAAGTCCGTACAGCGTCCGCGAGGTGGAGTACAGATACGCATTTCCGCACGACAGACCCGACAGCAGGATCAGGGCATTGATGAGGTGCGGTAGGCCCGAGATGCCGAGGTTGCTGATGCCGATGACCCAGGGTGACGCAGCGGCCGAGGACGCACCACTGTCGATGGCGCCTAGCAGACCCGGGTCGGTCGACGAGCAGATGATACCGACGCACAGCACGCCGACAATGTAAAAGCCGACCAGGCGGTAGAAGATGAGGCGCGCGACACGCGGGATGGTCCGTCGCGGGTTCTGGATCTCCCCCGCCGCCAGCGCGATCATGTCGGGTCCGGCGATGGTGAAGGCGGCGTAGATGACGACCTCCCACCAGCCGAGGAAGCGGCCGGTGGCGCCCTCGGCGTAGTAGGAGTGCATGGCGCCGGCGTTCCAGTTCCGGAACCCGTAGGCGTCGTGGGCGGGGTTGCCGCCGCTCATGGTGATGAGGGTGAGGAAGCAGAGGCCGAAGAGCAGCAGGACCTTAGTGGACGCCATGACGAACTCGGACTCGCCGTACCAGCGCACGGCGACGACGTTGAGGAACACGCAGACGGCCATGGAGCAGGCGACCCACGCCGCCGCGTTCACGTCGTCCGTCGACACCCAGAACTCCATCACGGCCGACACGGCCGAGTACTCCACGCACACCAGCATCGCGCCCGCCAGGAAGTACGTCCACCCCATGGCGAAGCCGAGCGCCGGGTCCACGAACCGCGACGCCAGCTCGAAGAGCGTCCCCTTCACCGGCAGGTACGCGCACATCTCGGCCACGCACAGGTTGAGCGGCCACACGAACAGGAGACCCCAGAAGGCATACCCGAGGACAAGGGATAGCGGGCCTGCTTTGCTGAGCACGCTACCGATACCGACCTGTTAAATTTTTTTTTTAAGTTAGTTGTTGATCTGTTTTGTCTGATATCGGTTGTCGGTTTGATGTTTAATGAAAAGGGACCTTAAACTCACCCATAGACCTGTTCCAATCGATCCTCCAATGGCCATGAGCTGCACATGCCGAGGGCTCAGACCTCGCTTCGTATCATTGTAGTCCGGATGGTTGTGAGCCCCAATGGTGGTGACCACCCCTTCGCCGCCGCCGTAGGATGTCGGCGTGAGGACCGGGGTCAGCTCGTTCTTCTGCTTGTCTGTCGCCATTATGATGTGCACATGTATAGATAGATCAATCGATCGATCGTATATATGTTACACAGGACAGGATGCTATGCTATTCGACTGTCGCAGGTCGATCTAGACCAGAAAGAGTGCGAGCGAGGAGACTGTTCAGCTCTTACCGGGACCAGAGAGTTGAAGTTACACGAGTAGGGGTTCCGTCGCGAGTATTTATTGCCATGACGGCCAGCCGCATGGCCTTTAGTTATAATCATGGCTTTTGCTTGGCTCGCTGTTAGCGTTGCAACGCTGTAACGTAAGTACCATGCGGCGGCGATTCGATGATCTGCACTTCGATTCGTTCTATACTCTGTCGGGCAGTCCCATGCGAGATGCCCTGGTGCCATTAGGCATGGCATGGGAATGGTATGGCATAGCAAAAAGGTCCCATAGTAGATAAGCATCAGAGTGAACCCCAGTCGTTCGGCCGGGGGGTAGCTAGTAGGGGGAAATAGAAGGGGGGGCAAAACGGGTGGAGCGACCTTCTGCCGATAAGCCTGTAGGGCGCTCCGTCGTTTCTTGGTATTCAAACTAACATCGGGGTTTAGCTCTGTATTGGTCCTAAACGTCTGTTCTAGCCTCCGGCTTTGGTCCTAGAGCCTCCCCTAAGCTTGTCATGCAAATTCGTAAGATAGATAAATTCTCAGGACCTGACAGGCTGAACTGGGCCTTTTCGGCGATTACGTATCGTACATACACAGAAATAGTTATCGCAGCTTGATTAATTAAATAAGGACCACCACCCTCTCTCTCCTCTCCGTTTTTCAATTCAGGGGGCCCAGATCGAGGAAGTTTTGAACCCGAGTATATCCACTATTTAAGCTAGACTAGACTATATGAGCACACCGAGTAACGTAATTGAAGTTTTGAATCAGCACACACACGCACATTTCTACACAACTAATAGCCTTATCAAGTCTCTTGCTCTGACCAAGCCATAATCGTAAGATGAGATAGATAGATAGTAGGAGGCGAATGTTCGAAGATACGGGAATGAGTATTACGAATGCGAAATTTCACATTGAAATATACCCAGCTCCCAGAAGGATAATTTCGGGGCCAGGAGGGTAGCAGTAGCCTTTGAGGCTCTACTCGAGAGAAGGGGCTAATAATTATAACTGACAAAGGCCAGTACTAATAAAATAACTGCGCAAGCTGAGGTCACAACTAGAAAGAAACTTTATCGCCTTATCCAGCCCCACGGAAACATCAGCACCAACCACGTGGAAACTAAGGTAAGTATGTAGTAAAGGCCGTTTCGCAACATTATCCCCCATATTAGCCCTGGCATAGGACGGATGTCCCTGACACTAGAAGAGCGATAATGACTGGCTAGGCGGACTAGAAAGCTAAACTTCAATGTTCGAAATGCAAAATCTCGTGTAAACCTGTGTCGTCTCTGGTCTTAGAACTATACAGACTCCATGGGCTGCAACCCGGGTGAACGCATGTTATATGTAGTACTACTTCAACTATATCGATGTAGAACTAGGGAGTGATCTTTTCCAGCAGCCGGTAATTGGCTTGACACGATCGCTCACTAAGGTAGCAATCCTTAAATTCCATGATTTACTCTTATAGAATTATAACAAGGTTAACTAGAAGTTATTGCTAACTTTGGTTCATGCCAACGAGGTTATATTGCTATTAATAATGGAATTATAGTTATATAAAAAGGCTTTGGCATGTCCTTTACCCTTAACTACGTAGTGATATTACCATGTATAGATTATGTGCCACTAGCCTATAATATTATGGATGGCTATAAGAAAAGAGGTTTGTAAAGTTTAACTTCTTGTGTTAAGTAAACGAAACGTTCTTGTATATTGGTATTAAAATCAACTTCACTATCTGGCGCACAATATCAATATTTCAACTAGACGTATTGATGGCTATGAAGCCGGACTTTCTTTAACGAAAATATCACTTCAGACAGGACTTTTAGTATCTGATGTTGCAAGCTGGATTATTTTATCTTAACACTTATCTGTCTTATCTGGGAGCACCCAGATTAACCTTGAAGAGCCATTTTGTAAAACGCAGTTCACGAGATACAGAATTTCTTTTTAATGTTATTTACCTATCGATCTACAACTTTCCTTACTGTGATTTGGACAACAGGGAAACAGATAAAACAGGCTTCGGGAAGCGCGCAGCAAATGTACCAAGAAAAGGGCAGCTATGATACCCAGAGACAGAATCAGCTACTCTGACCATGGGGGATGTTTCAAAGAATAACAGAAATTGGGCCTATAAAAAGGAGCAGTCGACAGAAAGAACAGGATAGCATATGGCTTATTGGTGATGACCAGCGTTAGATTGTAGACGAGCCTGGAATTTCTTCCCTAAAACAAGGCCCAACGCACAACTCTAATACAAGCCCCTAAATAGTAATATAAGACGACAACTGGTACTAGGATCTGGAGCAACTCGATGCCAATGGGGACTACATCGTGGAGATGGGTGATCACCAAGCCGATCATCAAGATTACCAAGGTCGCCAGGAGTTGGGACAGGTAGAGGTGGATGACAGTCCCGAAGATCTTTCGGATGATGGCGATGCAAACCAAGAGGTTCCAGACCAGAACAAAGCTGACCAGTCCGAAGATGATCGGGTATTCAGTCGATATGAACGTCACGCACTTCCTGGGGGTTTCTATGAAGATGTGCCAGGCCAAGTTCCGCAACGTCTGCTCTACGATCCCCGCAATGTCGACTGTTGGTATAAACGTAGTCATGTTGACCAGCTGGTGATCAAAGATCCTTCAAATTGGTTTGTGATACGTTTGTGGCGATACTGGCTGTCATTCGTGGGGTTGATGGTTGACTGATCTTGACGTTAGGGTTGAAATATCAGCACATACTTACTTAGTTAGTTATACTTGCCTTATACACGTAGTTAGTTATTTAACAACTGGTCGAAACGTCACCTTTGTCTTAGCTACCTGAGCCCTTATTGAAATTAAACAATGCCTTGATCCACCAACGCCTTGTGCATGGTTTCTTTGTATGGTATGTTTAATAAGTGCTATGTAGTTTCGGTATCTCATGATCTGTTAGTTATCATCATAACGTCGCCCTCGCTTCGGCTGTCGGCTTGCCCAGGCGAGCTTGGTCTTTGTGGGAGGAATACACTATTACCTAATTTACCCCGTACTACATAGCCACCGGGGTAATCTTCCCCATGATTTTTACGTAAAGCTGGGGCTGTGGAGTTAGAGGTTTGGGGCGCTCTAATTTACTGGGAATTTCCGTCGAAAGCTTCTGGAAACGGTTGGGATTGTCCTATAATATCTTATGCCTCGTAGTATCTAAAGAGCCGTGCTATTCGTGCTATGTCGTCTCCATGATACAGCTGCCACCCACCTGCCACGCATTAGTTAGCTGCCACGACTACCCACCACCACCTTGCTGTTATACTTACTTACCTATTCATCCATCCTGCTACTAATACCCTTGAGGCTACTCACACTTCAAGACGGCTGCACACGATAACGTTAGGGAATGGTGACAGCTAGGTGGCGGTAACTCTGGCAGCAGCTGTAGCGCCGTCTACATCCACTAGTTAGCTAAGGGCCCACGATAGCTTCAGCTATTATAGCGATAATTCAAAAGTCTTGCGGCGCAATAATGTTGCCACAATGTGCAATAACAAAGGGTTGCATTCGGAATGTTACCTCAAAATGGTTTGCATCGGCACGATATGATAAATCGATTAAATGAGCAGTAAGTGTCTAGTGATGTGCATAGGGGTGTTTTCTGCATATGATGGGCGAAAACCGACAACTATTAGCTAGCTACATGGGTAGGACATAGAAATACAAGTACCCAGCACGGCTCTATTAAAATCAATTTCTACCAATAGATTGGATCTAGAGTTCAATATATCACCTATACGAACCGTGGAATTGGAACGTCGATGTGAATGGCTATTGGCCAGCTAAGGCTACTTTCTAGGTATGTCGCTGCGTTTCTGAATCCCCGGTTGGGTGATAACAGACAAATCCTTATATAATCATGCTGGATTTCGGGTGTTGGGATTTAATTTGGAGATACAATTCCTTTACTTCTACTTACCTAGGTATTCTATGTAAAAGGCATATCAATCGCTATTAGGTCAAGTTAATAGTTGTATATTGTTGTCTAACTGAATATCCTGCCCCGCTATAGGTAGTCAACTCATGATGTCTGCAGAATGTTTAAAACCCCCCAATAAACATCACAAATCCCGAAATAAATGGCTAGCTAACCAATGTGTCGCCCATGTTGAATCACTTTTTAATTCTCTAGCCGAAGCTTGCCATCATCTCATCATGCTTTGGCTCACATGAACTCAGCTTGGCACTATTTACTTGGCCACCCGGGTATCTCCAACTTCTATCTTCGCAGCTTCTAGATCTGGGACCCCTGGGACCATGCCTACGGGACGCCGAGCCTCGCAAAATGTCGTTACAACCTCACACAGCCAATGGCGACCCCGGCATGTTCAACAAATATCCCCAAGAAGATACAGGGATCGGCGTACAGTGAGAGCTACCCCGCGATAAGCCTCTCTCGGCGTATAACCTGGCCGAATAGAATAAAAGCTGCAGGGCGCGCACCCCCTTAGCAGTCAGTAGATAAACATGCAGTCGTCCGTCCACAACGAGGATAAACCTTAGAATTCCTCTTTTGTGTTCTCTTCAGTAAAAGTAAGCCTTTGATGGCTCTGAACTTCAAATCGCCCCGACGACGCGATCATTGCTAGCTCAGTTGCCTAGGAATGGCGGACATCGAGGCAGCGAAGAAAGACGAGACCGGTTCGGCATATGCCGCCGCCGCCGACGGTCCTCACGACCCCGTCGACGATTTGAAGCGCGAGCATGAGAATCGCCATGTCGGGACGCTGGAGCGCAAACTGAAATCCCGCCATGTGCAATTCCTCGCGCTGTCTGGCGCCATAGGGACGGGCCTGTTCGTGGGATCGGGACAAATGCTCTCGCTCGCCGGACCCCTATCGACCGTCCTGGCCTACCTGATCACCGGTTTCAATCTCTTCTGTGTCATCAACAGCCTCGGCGAGATGGCGACGTATCTACCTCTACCCGGTGCCGTGCCCATATACGCTACCCGCTACGTTGATGAAGCCCTCGGTTTTACTCTTGGTTGGAATTACTGGTAAGGAACTCTCGGCCCCTCTCATGCACCTACCCTGGTTCTATTGCTCGAAAAAGGTGGCCTCTTGAGCGTATCCTACCCTGCATGAGACCTGCTTCAATGCACCCCCTGCGAACTTACCGGGTATTATAACGAATGATCTAACCTGCGTCTACTAAAGGTATCAACTCGCCATCGGCGTCCCCATCGAAGTGACAGTCGCAGTAGTGATCGTCGACTTCTGGCCGAACGACGTGCCCAAAGCAGCGCTGATCACGGTGTTCTTCGCCGCGATGGTCCTCGTCAACTGCCTCCCGGTCCGCGTCTACGGCGAGGCCGAGTTCGTCTTCGGCGCCATCAAGCTGGTCACCATCGTCGGGCTGATCCTGCTGATGCTCATCATTACGTGCGGGGGCGCCCCGAACGGCGGTGCTATCGGGTTCCGGTACTGGGGCGATCCCGGCCCCATGAACGAGTACCTGGTCGGCGGGGCGCTCGGCCGCTTCCTCGCCTTCTGGCGCGTCTTCACCCAGGCCACGTTCGCGTACGGCGGCAGCGAGATGGTCGTCATTGCGGCTGGTGAGACAGAGAACCCACGCCGAAATATTCCCAAGGCTATCCGTCGCGTCTTTTGGCGCATCCTGATCTTCTACGTGCTGGCCATGTTCCTCGTCACCATGTGCGTGTCGTCCCAGGACCCGGGGCTCCTGAACGCGATCGACAACTCGGCCCCGGGCGCGGCCGCCTCGCCCTTCGTCATCGCCATCAAGAACGGCGGGATCAGCACCCTGCCGTCGATCATCAACGCCGTGGTGCTGACGTCGGCGTGGTCGGCGGGCAACTCCTTCTTCTACGCGTCGACGCGGGTGCTGTACTCGGCGGCGCTGGACGGCAAGGCGCCCCGGGTCCTGCGGTTCGAGAGGTTCGGGGTCCCGTACGCGTGCGTGGCGGCGACGTCGGCGCTGTCGTGCCTGTGCTACCTGAACGTCAACAACCGCGGCGAGGAGGTCTTCTTCTGGTTCTCGAACCTGTCGGCCGTGTCGACGCTGATCGTGTGGGCCTCGACCTGCGCCGTCTACGTGCGCTTCTACCAGGGCCTCGAGTACAACGGCATCTCCCGCGACAGCCTGCACTACCGGTCCCCGCTGCAGCCGTACCTGGCGTACTTCTCCATCGGCTTCTGCCTCCTCGTGGCCATCACCAACGGCTACGACGCCTTCTTCCCCGGCAAGTTCAGCGCCAAGTCCTTCCTCCCGCCCTACATCGACATCCCGATCTTCGCGGGCCTCTTCCTCGGCTACAAGTTCGTCAAGGGGACCAGGTTCGTGAAGACGAGCGAGATGGACCTGTGGAGTGGCAAGGCCGAGATTGACCGCCTCGAGGGAACCTGGCCCGAGCCCGTGCCGAGGAACTTCTTGGAAAGAATCTGGTTCTGGATTGCGTAAGGTTTGGGGCCTGGTCTGGAAAGGATGACTATCGTGGGTGTATACAGGATAAATATTTAAAGGGGTTTGAAGAATTAACATACGTCGAGGTGATATAATGAAATACATTCTAACAAGATAGGTAAATAGGGAACCAGGGTTATTCTACTACTAGTTCGTAGGCTCCTATATATCTTCGCGCAAGTATCCAAGTCACTAGTTACTACGCATCTTACGCGGTAATATAAACTATTCCAGTTATGAAAAGATGCTGATATTATAAAGTGAATGGTTAAAATACTTGTCAATATATAATATTAAGGTCAAAATTTTTTATTTCAAAGTAAAACACACTTAGAAAACCCACTTGATATGCGCTCGCTACTAAAACTATCCATATCTCTCCCCTTTCATAAAGATATCGATAATCGCTATAATGGTACAAAGACTTCTCGAAATTCGATTATATCGATGTAACTCTCCCCGCCACCCAAAGTATGCCATTCAGTAGGTGTGATCTAAACTCTTTATCCTCGTAGGCTTCGTCGAAATGTCCCAGTGAGGTGTAGAACGTCCTACCACCATCAAATTCCCGACACCAGGCCAAGGGGTGATCCTCTCCCATTTTGCCGCCCTCGTAGCACTTCTCATCGATCGAAAGCAGAACTGTCACGCTATCGCGGGGGTTCGCAGAGAAGTTGTACCACTCATCGAACCAATTCCATTGCGCCGGCAAGCCGCTCACGATGGCGTGGTCCCGATTCTCAACAGCGACGGTCCCGGCCTGCGGTACCGGGTGGTCCGTAAACACAGCGCCGATGAGCTCGCCGTACCAGGGATCGCCGCGCAGCCCCGAGGCTGCGCAGTGGATGCCGACGAAGCCGCCCCCGCCCCGCACGAAGCTCCGCAGCCCTGATAGCTGCTCCTGGCTGAGGAAGTTCCCGCTCGTCTGCAAGAACACGACTACCTCGTACCGGGCTAGGTTGTCGGCGCTGATCAACGCTGCGTCTTCGGAGGCGTCGACACGGAAAGCTTGCGTTGATGCTCCTCCGAGCTCCTTGATGGCTCTGATGCCTGCGGGGATGGAATCATGTCGGTAACCGGCTGTCTTGCTGAAGACGAGAACCGTGAAGGGATTGTTCGCAGCTTCCATGATAAGCACTGGATGGCGTATCAGAAATGGGATGAAGAATAATGATGGTTTTAGGGTGTATTCATTGAAGACTTTGCTTTGATTTGACAAATAAGTGTTGTTGGAGTCAGACCCCTCACTAAGTATATTTAATTTGCTAGAATCATAGCTATTCAGAAGCTATCAACTTCGAAGTGCGATTTATTGATTCTTAATACATCTCCATTAAGATTTACTACCACCTTCTTTTTCTTCTTACCATTCAAGAGAACCAGAAATATTATTTTCTACGTGTATCTTGTTCAGTTACATCTTGGGCAATATCTCTACTTAACACTGAAAGAGCTGAATCTTAATCCTCAATGATAGATCGGCCTGGAAAAGGGAGATGTTTAACGCAAATTATCACGAGAAAGATTTACTAGCGAAGCTATCGCGTTATATTAGTGGATATATAGTTTCATATCTCGTACCTATCCGATTCATGCTGTACGGGCCGATATAAGAAGTAATCAAACTTGGCAGGGAGCGCAGTTCCATTCACATCCGAACAAGCCATCCCGACAAACGCTCCCGTGAAGCTTCCATGGGCCTGGTGCCCGCCACACTCATCAGATATAATAGACGCATCGTAGACGGGGCCGATCTCCTTGCGCTCCGCACCTTCTAACGCATAGTAGAACTGCAGCCTATCGCCACGGATCGTCAGCGCCAGCTTGACCTTCCCCTCGTTGGGGATCCGCACCGGCTCGGGGAACGGAGTCTGGAGCTTGCCCTCGGGGTAGGATATCTCGGAGCTCAGGAGCAGCAGCTCCCGCTGCCCGTCTGCGTCCGCCGTCACGGCGAGGTAGAAGAAGTTGTACCGGCAGTAGTAAGCGGTGAGCCCGGCGAACTGGCGCTCGTCCTCCGGCGCGAAGTCGATAACCGTCTCCGCATCGTACGAGAAGTGCGTCTGCCGTCGCGCGACCAGCGACTGCTCGAACCACGAGCCGACCGACTCCCGCCCGATCAGCACGAGCTGGCCGCCCTCGACGCGGAAGATGCGCTCGGGTTCGGGGGTCCGCAGCCACTGGAAGTCCTTGTGCAAGCCTTTCCCCTCGCCAAAAGTATACCTCTGCTCGGCCCAATACTTGCTATCGTCGCGGGTCCCAGGCACGTCGACGTGCAGCGAGGGGACCGGCCCGCCCTTCACGTACAGCCAGTCGTCGTCGCCCCAGTACGCCTCCTGAATCGCGGTCTCGCGGCCGAGCACACAGCGCCGCTTCTGCGTGGTGGGCCGGCCCGACAGGTGCACAAGGTAGGTCCTATCTCCTCCCGGGGTCTCAACCAGGTCGCCGTGACCCGCGCGCTGCAGCGCCGCGAACGGCGCGTCCTTCGAGCTCAGGATGTGCTTCTGCGGGTGCGTCTCGTAGGGTCCCCAGACGTCGCGGGCCCGCGCCAGCGTGCACGCGTGCTCGTAGGCCGTCCCGCCCTCCGCCGTCAGCAGATAGTACCACCCGTTGCGCTTGTAGAGGTGGGGGCCCTCGACAAGGTCGAGGTCGGTGCCTTTGTAGACGTTCTTGCGGGGGCCGACGAGCTTTCCGGCGACGGCGTCGAATTCCTGCAGCACGATGCCGGCGAAGACGCGGGGGCGGGCCCGGTGGTCGATCAGCATGCTGACGAACCACTTGCGGCCGGTGTCGGGGTCGTGGAACAGCGACGGGTCGAAGCCCGAGGCGTTGGCGTAGACGGGGTCGGACCAGGGTCCCTCGACGGCGGGCGCGCTGACGACGTAGTTGTGGCAGTCCTTGAAGGACCCGTCCTTGCGCTTCACGTCGGTGTAGACGAGCCAGAACCGCTCGCCGTCGTGCGTCAGGCACGGCGCCCAGACTCCGCAGCTGTCCGGGTCGCCGCGCATGTCGAGCTGGCTCTTGCGGCTCAGCGGCCGCGTCGCGAGCTCCCAGTTGGCCAGGTCTCGCGAGTGGTGGATCTGCACCCCCGGGTACCACTCGAACGTCGACGTCGCGATGTAGTAGTCCCCGCCGACGCGGACGATCGACGGGTCCGCGTTGAACCCGGGGAGGATGGGGTTCCGTACCGTGGGCATGATGATGACGATGATGAGGGATATCTGGGGCTGCCCTCTACTTGTTCAAGGGGGCTCTGGTGGTGGTGGTGGTGGTGGTGGTAGAGACTTTGATCGAACCGAAGTCCTATGAACCAAGAAATATGCCATGATTTTGACTACTTACTTATAAATATTATAGGACCCCCGCGTCTTCCTCCAAAAACCCCGAGCAGCAAAAACCCCCCACCCCTCGATCTCCAAGATGAATTTACCCGGACCAATCTAAACCGAAACCGAATAAGCAGATATATATTACCCGTCGACTACTCCTGGAGTGTACGCCCCAAGTGGGCCTATAAAAGCGGGATCTCCGGAATGCAACCGGACAGTGTCTCAATATCTCCACTGGCGGTTAATGACCATGAAGATCGTGGTTGCAGTCGCTACGTATGTATTAGGGTCGGGGCGACTCGTTCTGAGCTACTATATCTCCGGGCATCATTGTGATTATCCCCTCTACAGCTTGCAGGCATGTGAAGAACGAAAGCAGTAGAGTGAACCTGGCCGGGCTGAGATTACCTCCTGACCCCGGACCCCGGGCGTGCTTAGAACGGGTGGTCTTTAACTTTTACCTGCGTGAAATCTCGTAGTTACTACATCAAATGACATACTATTTTCTACGTAGCACTGCAATGTCATGATTCATCAGTGTCTCGCATAGTGCTCACTTTTGACCTTGTGGTATAAACATAATTTGTGTCATATAAGCTATCATCTGACCAATTGTAGTCAAGAAGGCCCTTTACAAGAGCACTTAGAGTACGTCTCACAGATACTTCCGAAGCTTCTTGGGCTCAAGTTTGCAAGAGCAACGAATGCTACCCATCCAAGCGAAAGGGGACCTCCACTCCCCCCTCCTGCGATTTCTTAACAATAGCCTGCACCATCTTCGCCGCGGCGGCGGTATCGATGAACTCGGTGATGCGCGAGATGGCGGTCCCGTCGGCCGCGAAGTCCACGATCCAGCAGATCTCCAACGTCATCTCCTCTCCAGCGCCATCACCCCCGGCGGCGGCGGCGGCGGCGTCACGGAACTTGGTCCAGTGCTCGGCGTGGGCGGTGCCCTTGCGCTCGACGGGGTCCACCACGAGGGACAGGATCTTGTGGTTCACCTCCTGCATGAGGGCCACCTCGCCCTGCATGCGCGCCTCGTACTCGCCGTTCGTCTCCGACGGCTTGATGAAGGTGAACGCCGCCGGGAACGAGGCCGGTGCCAGGTGCCGCGTGCAGTCTGCTGTGAGCTTGGCGGATAGGTAGGATGCGTCTTGCTTCTGCACGGAGAGCCTGTAGTCTTCGAGGAAGCCCTTCAGGGTTGCTTGCATTGTGGTGCGGAGGTCGTCTTGTGGGGTTGCCATGGTTGTTTGGTTGGTTGGTTGGTTGGGGGGAGGCTAATAGAGATGTAATGATGAGGTTAACCTAGGTAGGTAAGTGGCGTGTTGATGATGTATTCAGTGGGTTGAAACTGCTTGGATGGTACTCAGGTCAAGTAAGGAGGAGTTAACAAGAAGAAAATCATGGGATTTGGACATTAAGTCCTGTATTTTATGGCCAGCAAAGTATGTCCTATTTAGATATCAGATCACTTCGTCATGTTTGTTGGCCTAATGTCTGCACAGCCCCAAGTCTGCATACCATAACCCTGCAAGGGGTAAGCACTTCACCAACAATGTTGTAGTATTGTACAACCCTGGCAGGAATTAGGTAAATATAGCGTATGAATATTGCTACGACTAGGATGTTCTTTCGAGGCATATATAACACATGACCATAGTGCTGTTTGCTGCAAGCACTCTCGAGGTTCAGTGATTCATCATCTTAATTTTGTTTGCTTAGGAGCCTGCGTGCCCAAGTGTGGGATCTATCCGGTCACACTACGCTCAACGACGAAATTACGTTGAAGGCGTTGCTGTAGTCAAGTGATGCTTTCGGAACATCGAGTAAAATGATTCTACGCATGAGTGGGATCGTCATCTTCGGAGTGGAAATTCTATTTGATATCTTCATAGCTCATGAAACTTCGTGTTAATTCAGTCCAGTGGAAGCGAATATGACTTCCGAATGCTGCTTTTGGGTATCTCGTCAAATGCCAGGTGTCGCCGTCCTTATCCCCTTAACCCTTATAAGATAATGCTACAGCAATAGCTACAATGCCTGGATCGTAAACCCGTAACTGCTCGGAAAAGAAGACAAAGTGATAAAATTCCAGTCGTGTAACATGATAGCACCGCGGGGATTAAGAGAAGCCTGTGCTGTTCTGGCGTCCAAACAAGGCGTCGACACTGATCTCGCGGCCCATAGCCTGCATTGCTGGACCAACATCGGCACCACCACCCTGAGATGCACCACTGAGACCAACCGCCTCTCTCTGCTCCTTGGCGGCGCGCGCATTCGTCCACACTTGATTAATGATGGCAGCATTGGCGGGTCTCGTCTCCTCCGTCTCGGGGTGGATCCAAAGACCGATAACTCTGTCTCCGCTAGCATTCCCATCTTTACCGTCCACCTCGACTCGGAAGATAAGTAGGTCGCCCTGCATCTCATGCTTGCTGACGGTGGTCAGGTCTAGGATCAGGTTGTCGAGACCCTTGCGATTGAGGACAAATGCGCACCCGCCGTCGCGTCCCCATTCCGCCTCGGTGTTTGCCTCGCCTTGGGAGCATGTGAAGAGAGGGCCCTCGATGTTCGCTTTCTCCCACGCCATATTCTCGAGTGAGAAGGTGAAGACGACAGCGTTGGCAGCCACGGATAGGATGTGGGATATGCTGGGTAGGTAGCGCTTCAGAACGCTGAGGTTCAGCTCGGTGTTGGTGCGGTTCATGAGGGCGGCTGACGCTGGAGGCGGTTTGGAGTCTACGTAGTATGCGGCGTCGGATTCGTAGTCTGAGGTGACTTGACCTTGCTGATCTATTGAACGAAGATAACGTTGCTGCGACGAGTTGTTCCTCGTATGACCATACTGCGGACGATTATTATTGTTGTTCTTGGGACTGTGCGGTATGAAGGGTTGGCTGTTGTTTTGCTGTCCTTGCATTTGATTGTTGCGGCTCTTTCGGGGTGTTGAGCGTGACATTTTGGCGGAGAAGGGGGGGGAGAACGAAGTGAATGTAGTTCTCAGCACGTGTAGAATTGTGAGGCTGGCGTGAATGTGTATGATTATTAAACCGCGGCTTAGTGGGTTAATAAGTTGAATAAGAGAGGTTGTATTGTATGTATTGTACGCATGTATGCACCTAGTACTAATATCTTGAGTTGGTGTAGTTAACTATTGTAGCTTATCTAAATCATTAACCCCCACTATGGATCCCCAGAAACTACCCGGCACTTGCCCCATTCAAGCCACCATCAAGGGATGCTGATAAGAGATAAGGTCCTGATGACGCGCTTACGTGCCTACCAGCATAACTGGTGGTTACTACTTCCATAGTAGGGTTCCATGCACATTCACCAAGTAACAATAATTCATTGTCATCAAAGAAATAGGGTCTTTATGCATTTCTCACTTTCTAGTCATTTAGATTATAACCGCTTTTTAATCGTAATAACTTTGGTTTTATTTTGTATTAGTAACTACACAACTACCACCAAAACAGCTGAACTTCCAAGCTAACATTACTTAGTTATCAATATTTTCTTGTTACGGCATATTCAAGACCTAGTATTAGAGCTACTACTTTCATTTGACAGGTTTATTGCCCCGCCATAACGTCACAGCCTCTTTAACGTTAAGATCTGGTGCAACTTGAACCCATGATGATACGAAGACAACCTATCGTAGCACACGCGATCACATGCTGAGATAGGTCTCAGCTGTATATATATGTTTCTTTTCAGGGGGTTCTTTCTTCATCCTGTCCAATCATTCTAGCCATTTTCCCATCACAGGCTTCGGATTCAATTAATTGTCAATGGATTCAACCAATCGCGAACCCTCGGTTACCTCTGCCACTGACCTGGAGGACCCTACTTCCACAACCCATTTCTCTCTTTCACGCGCTGTCCACGCGAGGAAGGCCGAATACGTAAGGCCGCGTCGCGTACGTATAAAAGTAGGTACTTGGAATGTCGCTGCTTGTCCAGGCACGGATAAGGACCTTGCGCAGTGGTTTGTGGAGGGCGAAGGTCTAGAGCCGCAGTTTGATTCTAATTTGGCGCGTCTACACTTGTCGGAAGACAGCGTGGTAGAAGAATCAGGGGGCAAAGGTGCTAGCGATCACCCGGCGGACCAGTCTCAAGCTGAGTCCACGTCCGGGGGCCGCTCCAGTGACGTCAATCAGGGAGAACAAGGGCAACAAGACCAGCAGGGAAACTCGACAGATGGGGAGACTCGGGAGCCTGAGGAACCTAAGAAACGGCTCGCAGGAGGGGACGATATAGGCCTTTATGTCCTAGGGCTGCAGGAGATAGTCGGCCTAAATCGCGTTCAACAATCTTTCTTCTCTGATCCTGGCACCATCGCCAAGTGGCAGGATGCACTTGAAGCAGCCCTGCCAAGGAATTATCAACTGGTCGCCAGTTATCAATTAGTCGGCCTTCTTTTGCTTGTATATGCATCTCCTGAAGTCGCTTCGAATATATCCAATGAGTCTACTGTATCAGTAGGGACTGGCCTATTAGGCTACATGGGCAACAAAGGTGCTGTGGCGACGAGATTAGTTCTCGGTGAAACAACTCGCCTCGTGTTTGCTAATTGTCACCTTGCCTCCGGTCATGACCAAGCCAGCCTGGATCGTCGGTGTTGGGATTATAACAAGATCGCTACTCAGACCAAGTTTGCTCCCATCGAGTATGGAGGTGTAGAAGAAGAGGATGGCGATAGATTAGGGGATGAGGATTTCATCTTCATGTTCGGTGATCTTAATTTCCGTCTCGATGGCCTCCCTGGAGATGATATCAGGCGACTTCTCACGTTACATACCCGCGGCGAATACGATGTCAGCAAGAAACCCAACAAAACCCTCCTAGGAGATGATGGTGTTATTGTTATGCGAAATACTGATAATGACGATGATGGTACAAGTACACCCGGTATGGTGTCCCGCGAAACTAGCTTTGACGACGATGATGAAGAGTTGCCTGATCCTGACGATTTTCTTCCGGATCCCCACGATGATCCCGCATCTCTACAAGCAACGCTTGACTCATTATTACCACACGACCAACTCAAGCGAGTAATGAAACAGCGAAAAGCGTTTCATGAGGGTTGGCGCGAGGGTTCTATTACGTTTTTGCCTACTTATAAATATGACGTTGGAACTGTTGGTCTATTTGACTCGTCCGAGAAGATGCGTGCCCCTAGTTGGTGCGATCGCGTATTATATCGAACGCGGAAAGACTGGGAGGCTTATCAACAAAAGTGCAAGGACGAGGTCGAAGCGAAGAAGAAAGATGAAGAGATGAAGCAGCGCGGGATAGATCAGGCGGCTGATGATGAAAGTGTTCTGTTCGATTACGACCCTAATACAGATTCAAGTGCCGAGAATCTATCTTCAGGAGACACTCTTTATGACTACGACGAATACGACGATGCTACAGAGGAACCAGGAGATGTCGTGACCAAAGACGGTTCCATTGATAAGATCCATCTGGATGTATATGCTAGCCATCAGCGGATCACATCTTCCGATCATAAACCGATGGTCGCAATATTTACATTAGACTACGACGCTGTCGTTCCTGAACTAAAGGCTAAGGTTCACGCTGAGGTAGCGCGGGAGCTCGATAGAGCAGAGAATGAGGGGAGGCCAGCTATCACCATTGTAGTGGACGGGAAGGACTCCGGCACTCATGAAGATGAAAACATTACCGTGTCTGGTGGCGGCGTCGATTTTGGGGAAGTCGGATACCTTCGGGAGCGGAGCCGGTCCCTGACGATCGCCAACACGGGCCGCGTGCCTGCAAAATTCTTGTTTGTCGAAAAGCCAGGCGGTTTAGATGACTCTGGCAGTAGCGAGCGACAGGACTGGTTGAGTGTGGCGTTTGATCGATCACCAAGCGGTGGCAACCAGGACGAACAGCAGCAAGAACCCTTAGGGGATGAGGTGACTCTCGAACCCGGCGAAACTATCAATGTCATATTATGTATACATGTGCAAGATCTATCCCATGTGCGAGCGCTGAACGAGGAGTCAGCGCAGCTAGAGGACGTCCTCGTGCTACGGATTACCGACGGTAGGGATCATTTTATCGCCGTGCGGGGGGCTTGGCAGCCGACGTGCTTCGGCAGGTCCCTTGACGAGCTGATCCGGATACCGCGCCGTGGAGGAATCCGGGCTCTCGCTGAACAGCGGAAGAAAGAAGGGAAGGGGGGTGCCATACCTTATAGCCTTGACGTGCACCACTCGTCTCCCGCGGAGCTTTTCAAACTGACCGAGGCCGTGGAGCGGCTTGCGGAACGCGCCATCGCTGACGAGAATATGCTCGGGCCCGAAGAGTGCGGGATTCCGCGAGATAGCCCTGGGTGGCCGTTCGACGAGCGGTCATGGCTAACAATCGGATCGGGCCTTAAGGATGCTGAGCACGCGGGAGAACACGAACAGCACCGCGCAAGTGTCATCGAGGCTCTGGAGGCGGACACGCCCTTGCTCGAAGCCTTGGGCGCGGACGTACCTACGCTAACTCGCCTCGAGATCACTGCCGAGGTCCTTTTGCTCTTTCTGCACGGCATGCCCGACGGCATCGTCACGGCCCCGCTATGGGCGCGTATCGAGCAGGCCCTGCCGACCCTCGGGAACATCACCCCGAACAGGAGCGCCGAGGCCGCTGACGAGGCTAGGAGCATCGTCCTCGACGTACTAGCCGCGTCACCCTACCACAACATCGCCTTCGTCTTCCTGACCGCCATGCTCTCCAAGGTAGCGGCGGAGCTGCTCCCGCTCGCCAAAGACGAGATGGAAGCGCTCAACACGCGCGGAGCTGCGGCGGCGGCGGGTGCTAGACCGAGAGGTCTAGGTTTTCGGCGCGGCACGGGGAGTAGCAGTACAGGGTCAACCACCGTAGACGAGGCGGCTATACAGAGGCGTATTGCTTGGGAAAGACGGGCCGCGGGGATCTTTGGTAGCGCGATATGTCGCGCTGGTGGAATGGATGGCAATGGCAATGTCGCTGCTACTGCTAAGGATAAGGAGAGGAGGGTCCTCGAGGATAAGATGAGAGGGCTGGTGGAGGTCTTCCTTAGGAGGGATGGCGGGTGAAAGAAAGGAAGAGTGACTGAGAGGTGAGAGTACGTTATGAGGAGTCTGCCCCCTTTTGGGTAGAATAATAGGAGAGTGATGGCTGATGAGTTAGAGTATGTCAAAAAAATAGATGAGAGGGTAACAGAAGACAGGAGAGAAACTTGCGGCAACGCATAGGGAGGCGTAGTGTAGCAGATACTCGATAGTAGAATTACGAAGATTCGTGGCTCAGTGTTCACGAGGAAAGTATACAACCGTTTTTTTTTTTTTTTTTTTTTGAAATGAAAGAAGTAGGTGACACAAAACCTGGAAAGAGCATATACCGACTTTGCAATTCCTGGTAGTGTGAATAGCTTGGCCGCTATTGAATGTACGCTCAAGTGTACGCACGTAGGGCATGTGATGTGGGGAGTCCAATAATAGGGGGTGTCGTATGGAAAGATTTTTCTCTGCCTCCTTGGATATACGACTGGCATCCTCACTTGTAGATAATCTTATAGCGATGTATCAAAGTATGCAGATATGTAGGTATATTACCTGCGAGCGAACGGAAGCATTCAACATGATTTCACAAACAGATGCTTGACATGAATAAATCTACTCGCTAGGCTACCTATCATATCATACCACCTGTTGATTAATAGGGAGGGGGGTTATCCTGTTGTGGTGACGAGGTATGTTTGTTCGACAGACGGAACATCTCTCTTTCCATTTTCGAATTGGTGGTGCTTTCTTTGCAATATCAAACACCTGGACATTGCCCCCATAGACGAGTAGACGGGAGGTGATGAATGAGGTGACGTGTATAAACATATTATGATAGGTCAATATGATAAGTACGACGGCCGGCTGTATGTTGTTTTAGCTATTGGACACTATGCAACTTGCAAAAATTTTGTTTCAAGCATGTATGATTGGACCTATCATCCGGCTTTCGGGTCACCCTGTTCCTACTCACATACCTACGTAACGTAGGTGGGACACGCATAAGGTAGGGTTACAGATTAGTAAGGGGGGAAAAAGCTGTTCTAGAGGCCCAGCTTCACCCCATTGGTGTACCACCGCACAGGTCGATAGCTACGTCGCATGGCAGGTAAGTAGGAGCTCTAGGTTACTTTCATTAATATAGCATGAAGTAAGTTGCATGTCTTCGGATGCACCGTCTCGACCCGGCAGCATGCTTCTATAGATCTTATTGGATACCTGCCTACATAACCTAGTGAGCAATAATCAGGGTCGCCGGTCAGGAAGGCCTTGTTCGCTGCGACGCTCTGAGATGAACTTCGGACCGGCCTGTAATAGGCAGCTGCAGCGGACAGCTGCCGATGCCACCACCGAGGAGTAGGTAGCTAGCCGGCCAACCAACGAACAAGTTAGGTAGCTACCTAGCTACGCGGCTCGAGATTCAGTAATTAAAATGCAGGAATATACCTACCAAACCTACCTACCTACCCATTCTACCATTGGATATCACCAACTACATACATACATAGACAGATAGACAGGTAGATAGACAGACAGAGAGGGTACCTATAAGTCTTGCCTGATGCGCGTAATGGATCAACGGACGAGACAGTAGGCGTTACTTTCCCAATTCGGAACTACCTATTAACTAACCTAAGACAGTTAGTTTTAACTCGCCCGGAGGAACAGCCAGATGGAAATTAGGAACGCCCAAGTTATTGACTGGGATTGAACCGAATTTGGACCGGTCGGTACTAAATAGGGGGAAGGCTGTTAACGCAAACCAGTGGCAGAGGACGTTCTCGTGCTGAAAGGCGTAGGGTGGTGTCATGGCATATAGGTAGCGCGGTCAGAGCGAACATTCGTGGAAGTCAATGTTAAGCCGGGATCGCCCCAGATTGGTGGGAGGGATTTGTCGAAAAGATGAGATGAGGTGAGATGAGATGCTAGCCTGTAAGGTGGCTTAAGATGTCCTACATACTCGCTAATTCACTAGGTACATAGGTAGGCAATCAGGCCCTCTGATTAGTGAAGATGAATCTAAGGTGTGCCTGTTGGCTTAATAAGGTAGACTTCCAGAAGGCTTCGCTGCAGATCAACAGAACTTCTTCTTCTAGAGTCATAGAATTACGATTAGTAAGATCGTTAAATGTATGTAGGGATGTAGGTACGTTGTTACGTTGTACAGTAACTAGTGTCCACGAGACCACCGTCAGCCACAGCAGTCACTGAACGAATCACCATTGGAGCGGAATCGACGGAGCGATTACTCTAACGAAGAAGAACAAACGAATGGGCTTGGGATGTGTATCAGAATACGCAAGACTGTAAGGTCGTGTTTCTTCCGTATGTAAGGGGGGGTTGAAGGGTTGAAGATTTTAATTACTTTGTTTGACAGCAGCTTCACCGTTATTTAGTGTCTACCTATCATATGTAGTAAACTAACTATCTACGTAGATAGATATGAAGAGCTTCGGCGGTGAAGTTAGAGCTCTAGGTATGTATTTCCTACATACCACGTTTGTGGCAAGCCTCCCCACGTTGCAGTATATCATTACGAATACCGGACACCACAACACAAGACAGGATCGACCTGAACATCACATACGCCGAGCTCAATAGTTCCAATGGAGTGTCGTGGAATGCCTGGCTATCGGCCGCTTAAGGCTTGGAATCGGGTGACCGGCCGTACGGTTCCTTACCATGCCTAGGCAAGAGAGCGGGAGGCCGAGAGAGGAGATATGCACAATTACGGAGCTGTTCATAAGCAGCTATGTATTGTACCTACACAAGCAGCTCGCTCGCTTATTAACCAGGGCTGGATGTATGTATGCATAGGTATTCGTTCTTGTGTCCCCCGCAAGTAGGGTATTGATGGTGGTAGTGACTCCATTGTCGCGTGTTATTGCTGCGGAGGCGTGTCTGCAATGGGGATCCTGAGAGAGTTGGAAGTCGGAACCGTAGGAGTCAGTCGTCCTTGGCAGTGAATGTATGGAATTGGGAACGGCCAAGGGTCTCTTCGTCTGGAACTTGCCTGAGGAGAGAGGCTCCTCTGCCATTGGTCATCTTGCTTTCCTTATCTCTGGGCGGACAAGGCCCGAATACTTGGCGCATCTTGGCGGCTCCACGCACGCTCGCGATTCAGTTATGTACCACAGATAAGGCGACGCCGTGGAACTTTCTGACTGACTGACTGACTGGCTGCGCCTCTGCGACGGGAAACTGACTGCTGTTCTGTCGGAATCGAAGCCCTGGGACCAGACTAGAACGCGTACTAACAATACAGCTAGGAATCTGTCGGGAACGGCTACTTCGGGGGGAGAGGGAGAGACTCGAAATTCATAGATTATTACGAGGTGGCTAGTCATTCATTGTATGTCGTTAGTTAGCTGTCGCTTTCGTTTCTTTTATATAAATCCGGACACGTCTAAGGGAATCGGGAAAGAGAGGCAGGGATAGATACAAGACTAGTGCTAGGATGGTGTTTATCTTCTCTCTTAATATAGAAAGTACTAATTTGCTGTGGACCGGACCCTACCTAGAAAGGTAGAACGAACCGGGCTGTCGGTGATAACTTAAGTGTTTTGATATTTTATTCTTTATAAAACGTCCATCATAATACGCTGCAATTGGACATTACCAAGATTAAGGAGACGGGGTATCCCGACTTCAGTATTAACTGTAACTGTATTAGGCTTTATAGCCACCGCTAGTATATAGACGAGGTAAATACCTAGACTTGAAGGTAACTTCATCTTAATTGCTTGACCAAATCTTCTTACCAACCGATATCTGCGAGACCGGCGCCTTAGTCCACGACCTATCCCGATTAATCTTTACCTTATACATTAGGCCTTTTTTCGTCGATTGTACTTTACGTACCCATTAAGCTTAATATAGAAAAATACTTATAAATTTTAAAAGTCGACGAAAAAAAGCTTAATTTAATTTAATAAATTTAAGCTTTTTATATATTAAAAACGACGTTTTTTTTATATAAATTATTTTTAATTTTTATAATATTTTTTTTAATAATTATTTAATTAAAATATATATTAAAAAATTAATTAAATTATAATATTTTAAATTAAATAACGATTATAAATATATATATATTATTATTATAACTTTTATTAAAAGTAATTTTTTTTAATTAAAATTAAAAAAGTTTTATATATTAAATTTTTTTTATTTAAATATTTTTATAATTAATATATTATTAATATAATTTTAATTATTTTATAAAAAATTATTTAAAAATAATATTATATAATAAAAATTTAAAATATTATAATTTTAATAATATAATAAATAATTATAATATATTAAAAAAAAAACGTTTAAATAAATTTACGTAAATTATTTATTTAAACGATTATTTAATTTATATATTATTATTATTATTTTAATTATTTTAAAAAAAATTATTTAAAAATAATATTATATAAAAAAAACTTAAAACGTTATAATTTTTTTAATTAAAATAATAATAATAATATATAAATTAAATAATCGTTTAAATAAATAATTTACGTAATTTAATTTAAATTTATAAATTTATAAATTATTTTATAAATTTAAAAATTATAAATTTAAAAATATAATAAAATTATTAATAATTTTTTTTATATTTTAATTATTTAAATTTATAAATTTATAAATTACTTTATAAATTTATAAATTATTTTATAAATTTAAAAGTTATAAATTTAAAAATATAATAAAATTATTAATAATTTTTTTTACGTTTTAATTATTTAAATTTATAAATTATAAATTATTTTATAAAATTATAAATTATTTTATAAAATTATAAATTTATAAATTATTTTATAAGTTTATAAATTACTTTATAAATTTAAAAATTTATAAATTTAAAAGTTTATAAATTTATAAATTATTTTATAAATTTAAAAGTTTTTTTTAATTATATATTATTATTATTATTTTAATTAAAAAAATTATAAATTTTTAAAAAAAAAAATTTATATTAAATTATATTTATAAAATAATTTTTATAAAGTAATTTTTATAAAATAATTTATTAATTTTAATTTATACGATTTTATTTTAAATTTAAAAAAATAAAAAAAAATTTATTTATATATTAATTTATAAATTTAATATATATAAAAATTTAAATTTATTAAATTTAATTTAAATTTATTATAAATTAATTTATATTAAAACGCGATATTTTATAATATATAAAGAATAAAAAATTATTAAATAAACTTAAACCGTTATAACTTCGTATCGATTTTAAAGATTTAATTAGCCGAAACTTAATGCATTAACTTAATACAAAAAATACATACAACGAAGCTACGGCGGCCTGAGATCTGAGGCAAATCAATCCGTAGTTACTTCGTATCTACCTAGGATTCTGAATTAATTCATTCTTCAATTCCTCTAGTTAGTGAGCAATCGAAGCTATTCAGACACGAAAGGCCAACCACTTGAATCGCGCTATCATCTTAACAACCGCGAGCGAGCCACAGAAGTGGTGTCTCGTTGCACGTCAAAAAAAAGAAAACGCCTCTCACGTCTTATATTTCTCCCGATTATTCGGGGTAATACAACATGTTATACAGAGGGTTTCCTGGATAATCTCAAACATAACATGCGCGACGGAATCATCCATCCGTGGGGATCCTGCGCTTCAATGCGTGCATGTCCTACTACGGCCCGCATTGAGTCTCACATAGGTAGTATACAAGAGTTTGTACGACTTCAGCCACGGCACACGTACAAACTGTGTTAGATTTGTAACTTCAAATAGTAAGAATAAATCGCCTATATTCCTATCTACTATCTATAATGAACCCCCCATAGCGGGCAGAGCTGAGAAACCGCCTTGTCGGTATCAGGGCTTCTTGCCGAGAAGCAAGAACTCCTATTGGTTATTTAATGGATTCTCAGCTCAAAACGCCTCAGCAGCGTAGTCAAGTCACCTCGTCCCCTACACTAGTAGTTGCATTCTTGAAGCGCATTCCACTAGATCACCTAGTCAGTCCCACACCAGGCGCATAAGGTCCTGTAGCTACGGTGTCACCTTATCTATCCCAGTGGACGCTTTCCATCGAGGGGCAGAGGGGCAATCGTTGCGACGGTAGCACGAGTTGGAGTTGGTTTTCTTTTACGGACGTTCTACTACGCTGTTCCTGATTCGTGACATGGGAATTGTCTGATGATGACTACTGCCAAGTTGTCGTCTTGCATTGCATGCCCAGCTTACTGCGTATGAAAAGCCAAGATGGAAATGCATACATGTACAATACCTACGTAGCTACCTCTTACACTCTATACCTGACTTCGACATCGATGTCCTGAGCCGAGAGACTTCCCATTATGCCCTCCAATCAATTTGCCAATTTGCTGTTTTCGGCGTCCCTTATCAGTGCTCCACCTGCTAATGTTTAGCGGTCGATTGATAGACCCACTGCCCCATGAATCTCCCACGTACATGTACCTATTGTAGGATTCAAGTGTCCTAAACTGATACGACTCTGATAGTAAGTAATTGTCCTCCCTTTCGATTCAGCCCGACTGATATGTAGAATTCGTCTATCTTTTTTTTTGTATCCTACCTACAACATTGAATATGTACAGTATGTAGTGTACCTGTTTCATTACTCTTGTAACAGGGCCTCTCTCCCTCTCATACCTAGTCCACCTCTTCGTTGCACATGCATATTTATTGGTCTATTGTCCACCCCCCCTGGTTATTCTTAAATCAATCCCTTCCCACCCTTTTCTTACCTTTTTTCCCTTCTTTAATTCCCTTGTCTCACTCTTCGTCATCGCCTGGAAACGCGCGACACCTCGGGATCCGTGTCTGACCGGACTTTTTAAAGAAGCAGGCACCCCCCTTCGTTATTGCCTTGTTGGTCTAAGACAGTAACCGTTTGGCATCTCGCTTCCCATATTACCTTGTAGAGAGAAGCAACGGCTTCTTAACAAGACTCGGATAACAACATGTCTTTGTACGCTCTCACGTACAATGGCACCGAAGGCGAGGCCGACGCCGGTTATTCCTCCGGCGTCGAGGACCTGAACGTCTTTTACGAGGTACGATACACGCAATGTTTATTCTACTAATTGATTTTGTTGTGTTTTATTTATTCATTACCTAGAATGGATTCATTTCAACCTACGTATCCATGGATTTAAATTTAAGGTCATGAACTTTGCTGATCATGTATGACATATATAGAGCGGCAACTTGGCTTGGCTCATGACCTGCTCCGCTCTGGTGCTTCTCATGATTCCCGGTGTCGGTTTCTTCTACTCCGGTCTTGCTCGACGCAAGTCCGCACTCTCACTTATCATGCTATCCCTGATATCCGTGGCCGTCGTCAATTTCCAATGGTTCTTCTGGGGTTACAGCTTGACCTTTTCTCATACTGGAGGGCCTTTCCTCGGTGACCTGTCCAACTTCGGTCTGATGAAGACTCTCGCCCAGCCTTCAGTCGGCAGTACCAATCTTCCGGATTTGATGTTCTGTCTTTACCAGGGCATGTTTGCCGCCATTACGTAAGTTTGACGTACACCTTGAACCCCCCTCCCCTCCCACTGACAATATCATAGCCCGGCCCTCGCTGTCGGTGCTGCCGTCGACCGCATGCGCATTCTCCCCACCATCGTCTTCATCTTCGTTTGGACGACCATTGTCTACGACCCGATCGCTTTCTGGACCTGGAACTCCAATGGCTGGTCTTTCATAATGGGTGGTCTCGACTACGCTGGTGGTACGCCTGTCCACATCTCGTCTGGTGCCGCAGCCCTCGCCATGTCAGTTATGCTCGGCAAGCGCACCGGCTACGCTAAGTCCGCTGGCCTGCCATACCGACCTCACAACGTGACTATGGTTGTTCTGGGAACTGTCTTCCTCTGGGTCGGCTGGTTTGGTTTCAACGGCGGTTCTGCGCTGGGCGCAAACCTCCGCGCCGTCATGTCGCTTATCACGACTCACCTAGCTGCTTCGATGGGTGGAATTGCCTGGATGCTTCTCGATTACCGTCTCGAGCGCAAGTGGTCCGTTGTTGGTTTCTGCTCTGGTGCTATTTCTGGACTTGTAGCCATCACTCCTGGCGCCGGTTTTGTTGCTCCCTGGGCTGCCGTTGTCTTCGGTCTTGTTGGTGGAACCGTATGCAATTTTGCCACCAAGTTGAAGTTCATATTCGGCGTCGACGAAGCTCTCGATATTTTTGCGGTCCACGGTGTTGGTGGTATTGTTGGAAACCTCCTGACTGGTATCTTTGCTGCGTAAGTTGGTTCTCCTGACGAGAGGTGTTCCCCGTTACTAATAGGTTCTAGTGACTACATTACCACCCTTGATCCGGCTATGGCCGGTTCCGGTTGGGTTAACCGTAACTTTGTTCAGCTTGGCTACCAGATTGCCGACTGCTGCGCCGGTTTCTCTTGGTCGTTCGTTCTTACTTGCATCATCCTTTTCCTGATCAACTTGATCCCTGGATTGAAGCTCCGTGTCGAAGCCGAGGAGGAAGAGCTAGGAATTGACGATTGCCAACTTGGCGAGTTCGCCTACGATTACGTCGAGCTCCAGCGCCATACCGTCGATACCCACACCGATGGCATCCCTGGCGCCACGGTCTCTTCTAAGAACAGCCACGAGAAGAGCGGTGAAGTTGTCTGAATGTGAGGGATTGGTCAATCACTCGCGATTTTGATAATTTCGATCCCAAAATATATTGTATAGGTGTGACCTTAGTCAATATCCACCAAATGCATCGTTAATAGAGGATGCCAAGCAGCCTCTGTGTTATTAATACCTACTCTTCGATGAATAGCAGTTCAGAAATATACCCATTTTGCAATTCAACGTTGATATATGCCGAAGTTAATACTTGGAAGTGTTGCCAGTGACTATTGCTGAAATGTTGAATTTGTTCCTAAATTGTTTGCAGATATGATCTCATACATCTCACATTCCAGAAGGTCGAAGCTCATCCGCCTTTTACGGTGGTGTCGTTTCTGACAACCACACCCATTCCTCTTGAATCATTGAGAAGGGACCCACAGATTTTACAGGAGATCGCAGTGTCTCAGCCTTAAGAGGTTTACTTCTCGGCACGATGCCGGATTTAATTACTCTTGACTGATGAGAGTCTGAGTGAGACAACAAGCATCCGGGGTGAGACATTTTTCCGTAGCACTTAAACGGGTTCAGTCAAAGACATCGAAGCCCTTCCGCATTCAGTAGCGAGTTCAAGGCAGGTCCAGAATGCAGGTAGCCGACCTCAGGTTCGCTTTCAGCTCACTCGTAGCTAACGTCCTTTCAATAAAGGGAGTCAAAGGGGTCCGGTAAGCTCCTGAACTTCTTAGAATATCGAATAGGTAACCAGTTAGGTCCCCTTTTCTTTTCTCCCTTTCTTACTACCATGCTACTCCGATACATATTACATGGTGTTGGCCCTTGAAACTCTTATTATTAACATCGTAATCGCCCACTCAACCTGAACTACCCCATCATCGCCATCCGTCAAATACCAGTTAGATAGATAGCTCCTTACCCGTGCGTCTACCTACAATGGCGTCGGCGGCGACATCGATACGCCGCAGGGTCGGAGGGCGGCCCCAGCGCCCGGCCACCGGCACGGTGACGTTCGTGCCGAACGCAGCGGAGGCGGCGAGGCTTAAGAGTCTCAACACTCAGGCCAAGACCGCCAACACCACGGCGAAAGCGAACCAGAACAACACCGGCACCACCACCACCACGGGAGGAAAGCAGCCCTTCCTCCAGCACCGCCAGCAACGCAACACCAACCAGCACCAGCGCCCGGCCGGCAAGCCCGACGACCCCGCCGACGACATCGTCATCGTGCTGCGGGGCGTGCAGCGCCTCGACCGCCCGGAGGTGGCGGCCGAGGTGCTGAACGAGATCAAGAATGTAAGTAAACGAGTGATTCCACAGGCAACCCCAACCCAAATTCATAAAGTAGAAGAGATAAGGCAGGCAGACAGGCAGGCAGAAACGAAGAAAAGAAGAAAAGGACAAGACCAGAACCAAAGCTAACCACAAGATGTTCGTTTGTTTGATTTTATCGTAGTGCACCCAGTACTCGGCAAAACTAGACCCCTACTCGCCGAACCGCGACCGCGTGTGCCGGCTGTGGGCGAACGCCGAGGCCACGTCGATGCTGAACGCGATGGCGTACCCGAAGGGCGCCAGCGGCGGGGGCGGGGCGCCGCGCATAGTCGGGGCCGCCATCCCGGGGCGCCACGGCAGGCCGATCTACGAGGCGCCGAGGTCGATGGTGCACCTCTACGAGTGCAGTAGTGAAGAAGATAGCGATTCTGATGACAGTCACAATAATAATAACAATAATAAAAACAATGGTGGTGGTGGTGGTAGTGGTGGTGCTACTGGTACTACTGGCCCCAACAACAACAACAACAACCCTCGCAAGAGGAAGAGACCCCACCGCCACGTGCATCGCCACCGTCACTTTTATGGGCCAGAACGGGATAACTTCTTCGGTGTTGACGATGACACGCCGGGGCACATGATGGATAATACCCAGGACCCCATGAACGGCGCTCCTCCCAAGACTGGGAATGTTCACCCAGCCCCTGGGCAAGGGGCCGTCCAAAACAGGAACAATACCGGGACTACTACTGCTACTGGCACTGGTACTACTACTGCTACTGGTACTACTACTGGTACTGGCACTACTACTGCTACTGGCACTACTACTGCTACCGGTACTACTACTGCTACTGGTACTACTACTGCTACTGGCACTGCTACTGCTACTGGCACTGCTACTGGCACTGCTACTGGTACTGGTATCAGGCGCCGCGGCCGCCCCCTCATCCCGGAACCCCGCACCCGCAACCCCAAGGCCACCGCCACTGCCACCGCGAAGAAAAATGCTACTGCCGCCGCCCTGGCACCTCCAAGGTCCACCGGGGCGATCGCGGCTGACCAGGTCTTGAGTGCGCTCGTGAACGTCAAGAAGCCTTCCTCCAACTGGTTGAGTGCCATTATCGACTAGGGATGAGGTGGGTGGGGTGGTCGATGCGTGTTACGAGGTGATGATGATGTATAGGGGTAATTGTCATTGTTCTTGGGAGTGTCGGGGTAGGATACTATGGTGGTAGAAAGGGGGTAGTGAGTGAGTGTATGGATGTATGGATTGGTGTTTTTTCTTTTTCTCTCCAAGGAATCGAAGGGGCTGAATGAAGGAAGGGTCTTTGTTGTTCATACCCGGACTCGAGTTTGTTCTTTTTTTTTTCTATTTGCCAGTTAGATTGACTAGTCAGCTTTTAGTTGAAGCTTTTGATAAACCGGAGCTTGTAAGCAAAGTGACAAAGCAGACTTCTTCGTTATCACTATGCCAATTCTGGTTGCAGATGTATTTCAAGACACCATAAGGATTTACCCCTATTCGTGAGAAAATGTCCACCTCCATTCAGAACTAACAAGTAGCTCTCTAACAGATTCTATCCCACCTTGGCAATTAACTTATTGCTAAGATAATTTAATCATGCATTTTTGACTCAAAGCTGCCAACAATGTTTTCTTGTATACTCCAAATTGGACGTTTGGTCTCCTGGATGCCTTTACAGCATCATCAATGTATTCCATACATCGAACTTGCTTTCCCGTTTTACATGTAAACTTTAATATGAGTTCAGGCGAGGAACTCGACAAGTACCCATGGCCTTTGCTGTTGGTGTTTTGAAATGAATCACTAAACACGTGGATTTTCATATCCCCGACCACTTCAGAAAGTCCAGGGAAATACTTCAGCTAACTCAGATACATAGGACTCAGATTCGATCTTAGATGTATAAATGCATGAAGGACATCGGATAATATCTACACCATCAGTGCTGGAAACAGGATAGCCCAGAAACTTGGAATGAGTACAAGGAGAGAGGAAGCATCCTGTAAACTTTCATGATCCCAAGCAAATAACCAAAGGAAGAAAAAGATGTATCCTGGAATAGATGTCAACACAACGTATATTATCATTCTTAGACGTGACTTCTTCTCCCTAGCAACAATCCCCCAAACCTGGTACCGTTTCTCCTGCGAAGCCTGATTTGACAGCTTAATCCTCTGGGGGGTCCTGTCAACAGCATCGTAGAAGCCGCACTCGCACTCAAGACTGGACTCGGAAAAGAGGATCCCTTGGCACGATGAAACTTTACCGTGGAAGCTATCGTAGAATTCATGTCGGGATATTGGAGGCTCCGTGTTCATTGGTTTGGGATCGTAAAAATAGCTCGAATCCGCAGGAGGCGGGATGCCTAGGGTCAGCTGACCGCAGCGGCCCTCGCTGTACTTTTCAAACTATGGTTTTGGGCGATATGGTTATTTTACTCTGGGCGCGTAGGAAGAGAGATATACATCGGGGGAGCTTACTTTGGAAAACTCACAGTGCGAGAATACCTTGAAGCCGGACCAGCTCCTTAGCCATCCTTTTGCACCGTAGTATTCGGATTTCATCTTCCGGAAGAACGTATCGTTACATAAGAACTTCGGTTTCTGCGAGGATATCTCTTTGTATGCCAAGGAGCCTAACGGGACCACGAAGAAAATCGAGTGCTGTATCTGTTGATGAATGCTGTTCATCTGTACTGTGGTAGGGTTGGCGTTGAGCATTTCTGGCTGCTGAGCTGGCTGGTTGGTGAGGGGCACCGGCGGCGATGACACGAATCGCGACTGAGAACTTCTGATTGGGTTTAATTCCAAGGTAGGTGGTGGTGATGCTCCTGTAGCCCGAGGGGAAGGTGTCCCTGGAGAGTTCTTTCGGATCTTCATAATTTGACGGGCAAAGGCCCCTGGAATCTGCTTTGTGCGAATCACACCGCATTTCTAGACCAGTCAGCTAAAATCTAACATTAGGATACATTACTTTGGTGCTTACACATTTCCAATATAACCTAGAATATCCCGGCATCAACCGTTGTTTCGGCGTAGCAAGTGGCCACCAGTCCCACTCATCTTTCGAGTACCCGTCAAGGAGATTTCCAATTTTGTCTACCCAACTTATCGAGTCTTCATTATAGATATGTATTGTGACAGGATCTGAATAGGCAAGTTCTGAGATGAGTTCTAGCAGGTCAGCTTGTATATCTGGGTCTGCATGCTTCACTAGGTACCAGTGAGCGAGCCGCCAGATTTTATGTTTGAATAATGGATCAACCTCATCTACCAAATTTCGTATGAACTCCTTGAGCGCATGGCTTGACGGTATAACGCCTTTCGATCGGGGGATGGTCCCTGCATCGGGCTTCTGTTGGTCTTGTGGCGGCTCCATGGGTTCTAGGTGCCACTTTTCTGATTCGGATTCATACGGAAGACTGTCTGCCGTTTCGATAACTATTTGCACCGGAGACGGGAACCTCTTGAGATAGGTTTCTGTCTGTGGGTAATCTACAGGACTCTGTACGGATTGTTGGAGTTGGGCGTCAAAGGAAGAGGAGGGCTCTAGGGATAAGGTGTCAAATATCTCATTAAATCTTTGAGGTAGGTCACTGGAAAGGTGCTCTAGGGCTGGTTCTGCAGAGAATTCATCAAATTGGCCTGGGGAATCCGTGTGAATGTGGCCACGTTCCACCACGCTCCTTTCCCTAGTCGTCTCAATAATTTCCCCGGTGTTAAATACCCCACCGGCGAGACCTGCGAATCTTGCAACGGCTTCTCCGATAAGTGGTACGATATCAGGCATGGATGTCGGGGATGTTGGCGTTAATGTCACTGGCGATGATTGAGCGACGTTGTTGCTTGTTTCCTCCTTTTCGTCCTCGTTTGTCTCTACGTCGCCTTCATTTGTATTTGTCTTTATAGATCTCTCTTCTGCCTGTGTTGAATGTGAAGTTTCTTCAGCTATTCCACTGTCAACCACTTTGCAACAATCTTCGTTTCGATGGTAGCATGTTGGACAGTCGCTCTTCTCAGCATTGTCGTAGTAGATATAGTGGCCATGGCCTCCGCACTCGCAACATTCGAAGCAATCATCTGTTTTATTAGGTACCTTATTCGGGACTGTCGTATTGTCCTCTTCGGAACATGGGGAATCCATCTTGGCAGAGGTGTTACTATTGCTTGAGGATAGATTTTAAGGACTGAACCTGTATTAATCACCCCCTCATTTAGAAAAGAAAACACATGGCATTCTGATATTCGCCTTAAATCAAGATAGGATGGCAGTTGCGGATTTGGGACCTATTATTGATGGATCTGGGTAACAGGCCTGTAAGAGGATTTTATTGCTAGTTATCAGCAAGATAGCTACTTAGATGTATTGATTCAAAGTAAGAGGCTTTATAAGGGAAAGTAAGACAGGCACTTCCAATGATTAGCATAATCAATTTATATTTCCAAGTAAGAATAGTCACGTACATGGAATGACGTGACGTCAGGGTGCTTCCATGTTTGGGGGCGAACCGGGAATTGGGCTGCATTCATACCGCAACTAGGGTATTAGGGTGTTTGATAGCTCTGAATTATGCACGTCTGAGTCTTCATAAACTGTATAGGCGCATGGTGATCTTAGAATTTATGTATTCCGTTTTCTCCCATTTAACCTGATGGTACGTTGCACGTGAGCTTAGGAGGCTGTAGTACTTATCAACGCTTTATGTTAGGTATCCCCGTCAGCCCCGTGCTGGAAAGCAGTTGACGCAATAACTGACACTCTGCATAGCTATACTCTATTGACAAGGTGCTTAAGTTGCGAGTTGATGTAGCAGTGGAAGGAACTTATCGCTGTTCCTATTATGTATCCGTTCGCAAAGTGGAATAGGCGATATACAGAAGAGAAAGTCACATAGATATACTGCCTAACTTCGCATCAAACTCCAGTCTTCTAACACTGAGACCATCCGTAGGTGGCAGCCTTTACCTGAGCCTAGACAAGCATGACCTCTATTGATACAAAACCCCCTACTATTCACGTCCGACACAAAACCCTGACACGTAAGTCTGAAGATAATGGACACCTTCACATGTAATCAACATTTTGACGGCACGTGCGACTTGAGAACATGGCAGCCCTTAAGAATAAACAAAGTTGAGCATATAAACAGGTTGAGCACATTAACAGAAAACGGGACAAGATACGAGGAATAAAGATTAGAATTAATAAGTCTTACATTAATTTCCTACGAAGCAAACTAATTAGCTAGCCCCCCTTTCCAGCACTGAGCACCAATCACGCCTTCCACCTTACTTACTCACACCCCTTCTTCGTTCCCATTAACCGGAGTAACTCATAGCTCATCCATCACAGCCTAACCTCATACCAATGCGTAAACGCATAACAATCATCGCTAGTGACCAGTAGCTGGCTGCCTGATATCCTATTTATACCTGTGGATAACCCCGCCCACCCCCTTTTTCCTATTCCTTATTCCCCTATTCCCCTTTTCCAAACCTCGAACCCTCAAACCTCAGTCTCCACACCCCCCTCCTTATCCCCATGCTTGAACAACCCGCTAACGCTCCCCTTGAGCTGGCCCAGCTTCCCGCGGATGTGGTCCGCCTCGCGCGCTGCCCGCCACTGCATGACGCCGCGGTGCTTGCGGTGCAGCTGCTTGTGGTGGTCGCGGTAGTCGCGGACCTGGGAGCGCGGCCCGCGGCGCCCGTCGTCCGGGTCGTTGTGGCCGCCGCCGCCGACCGCCACCCCGGCCGCGTCTGCCGCGCCCCCCGCCGGGTCGCGGAGGACGTCGCGCGCCTTGTTGCGGACGCGGCGGGTGAAGCCCGGCAGCGAGAAGTTCGATGACGAGTCCGACTCCGCGTCCGGGTCATCAGAGGTGTCGGAGTCGTCGTCGGAATCCTCGGGGGACGACGACGACGAGTCGTTGGTGTGCACGCGTAGCTTCTTCTCCCGCTTCGCTTCTTCGTTCTGGCTAGAACCGTCCTTGTCATGACCGTTGGTGGTGGTAGCCGTGGTGCCCTCCCTGTTATGCTCCTCGCGGAGTTCGGTGTCGCCGGCGCCGCGACCATCGAGCTTCTCGTCCGTGATGGTGTCGAGACACTCCATGACGTTGCGCATGTCGTTGTTCTTGGATTGCGCGGCGTAGGCCTTGTGGTAACCCGACAGGCCGTGCCAGAACTTGACGTTGACCTCGACCTCGCCGAGGGGTTGCTCGCCCTCCTCCATGCCACTGTATTCATTGCATGAGGATGCCCGACGGATATTCTTCTTGCCGCCCTTCCAAACCTTCAGCGTCTTTGTCTCGTCCTGCTCGTCCGAGAGCTCCTGCAGCCATAGCACCGCAAAGGCCTCGGTCCGATCGGGACCGACAACCGACTTGCGGAATTCGATGATCAGGGATGACGAATAGCGCTTGCGCACAGCTAAGAACACGTCGTCGGGTCCAGACTTCCCCTTGTGCTCCCACTGTCCTTCTGAGGGTTGCATCTTGGTGCGTCCGAGGTTGGTCCGGACCTTGATGCGATGCTGGGTGAGTTCCTGGGGAAGTCCGGGTTTCGCCTTGACAGCACCTCGGATTTCAAGAGTTCCATAATTCCAACCCATGAGGTTTGGAGGAAGCTTTATCTCCACGCTGCGCCAAACCATACTAATACGTGCTCTTCCAAATCCGATACCACCGACTAACGGGTAGTTTTCCATGACTTGACTGCTCTTGGCGAACATCTTTGCCAGTGGAAGGTAGACAATCCCTATCAAGGGATCATCCTCTCGCTCTCGCGCGTCTCTAACACTGATGATGACTTCAGCGGATCGCCAATCCCGGATAAAACGTTCGGTTCCGGCATTGAAAAACGGTTTCGAGTTCTTCGGTTTGGTTCGTGACTTGTAAATCTTCTTATGGTTTAGCACAATCGTACAGTAGCTATCTGGCATATCATTGCTCTGCTCAGCTTCGTCCTCGTTGTCGCCATCATCCCCTTTATCCTCTTTTTGAAGGTTTTGGACTTCGAGGCCAGTGATATTGTGGATATGTACACTAAGAATACCGGATGGGTACTCCTCAAGAGGGGGCGCTGATATGATCATCGCGTCTTCCATCTCTCTATAGTCCTGGGACTTTTGTTGATGAAGCTCATCGTCATCAGCGGCCTTGTTTGCTTCTCGAAGCTTGTGTTCCGAAAGTTCGGAGATGTGCTGTTTGAGTTGGTCCTTGGTCTTGATTTCCTCATCAATGGTTTGCTTTTCTAGTTGCTTCTCCGTAATTCTGGTTTTGGTGAAGTATCCGACTGACCATAGCAAAGAGCCTGGCATTCTCTCGTCTGGATCTTGCCCTGTAAACCGATCTTCACGCTCTTGAATCCTATTGTAGGTCTCCGAATCCTTCATCAGATATTTGAGGTCGAGTTCAACGCGACCTAAGTCATCATCGGCCGTCCACTTGTCTGAGTCCCAAATCTGAATGCGAAGCTTCTCCTCCGCATTCACCTCCTCTGGCGTGACTAAAATGCTTGCATATTCATGCCAGCTAGGCTCATCCTGTTCTGCAATAATTCGAGTTGAAGCAACGGGTTTCCCAAACTTGCCCCACGATACTGTGGCATATGAATCGCTCGATCCTTTCATCGGGCCAAACCCACCATCACCTTCCTTAAAGCCAACAGCCTTTCGGATATATATCCAAATAACGCCTCGACTAGTTGTGTCCTTCTTAAAGTCTTCACCCACAAGCATGTCTTTCAAGTTGAGGGTTAAGCTCTTGGGAGCGACATACTCGGCTAGCGCGGCGTCAATGGCGGATTGTACGAAGGAAGAGATGAGAGGTACATCCATCAGGTTTAAGCTGTGCTTAGACAATGGCACGCAGGACAGGCTAGCTTTAGGCTGCCCAAGAAACGTCAGGGTGCAAAGGGAAATGAACGGCGGATCAGGTGTGAGCTGCAATCGAAGTCGCATGGTCATGATAATACCACGAAGCTCAACCCAGACCGGGACGGCCACACCACCAGGCAAATAGAACTTTAGATAAAGGTGAGCGTTCTTAGCCTTTGCCTTGAGTGACTTCCCTGATGACCGGCTTCGATATGCGAGTGCGAGCTCAAGGTTGATGAAATCGCCTTCTTCCGCTTCCATGCCCTCACGTATAGCTGTTTGTTCTTGCTCTTTCTGTTTTGAGTCTGCGCCCTCATCGTCGTTCTGCTCGGAGCCCCCCTTGTCCGTAGCATCGTCGTCTTCCGCATTTTCTTGGGCATTTTCGGGATCAGTTCGGTCGCTTCCCGCCTTTTTATCAGCGTGCTGAAGGTTGCCATCTGACTTAACGGTCCGACTAGCAGCACCGGTAGGCAACCACCGTACACCGAGGATACGAAGTGACTCGCTTCCTTGCCCCATATCGTCCACGCTCACCATCTTGATGACTTTGGGCAAGGAGGCTTGCATGACATCTTCGATCTGGTCAACGAGCGATGCGAAAAGATCAGGGTTGATAAGAGGCCATATAGCTGCCATGAGGCTGTTGAGCCACTGCACCGATTCGGGCAGCTCTTCTCCGTTCTCGATAGTAGCCTCTTCCTCGCGCCTTGAAGAGTCCCAGACTTCGTCTTCGAATATTTCGGCTGACTTCTTCTGAACCCACTTACCCATTCCTAAGACAATTGCACTCCCAGAAACGAGAAACAGGGCAGTATTGAAAGCTGTGGACCAATTTGGTAAGAAGCCTCTACCTAATGAGACTCCAGATTCCCGTTGGCTAAACAGATTTGGAAGAATGAAGAGAGCCACACCAAGCAAGCTGATAGCGCCCAATCCACCGTAAAGCGCTTGTTGGTAGAGGGCAGCTAGTGCTCGCTTTGTGTCTTCGAAATGGGGCGGTGGGAACACTCTTTGCATTCCGTAGATCCCTTTTTGGGACTTGTCCTTCTCAATTTCTAGCTCATGGTCTGACTTGGAGGCACCCTGCGGCCCGGTTGCGGTAAAATGATGGTCTCCAGGCTGAGGCATGTTTTCCGGGGCAGATTTGAGGTCCTTGTCGGTCTGGTCGTGTATGATAATCGGCATGTGAGTAACTGGATCCGTCACCTCGCGTCCCTTTCCATGGCGCTTACCCTTCTTCATGGCCTTCCGCTTCTCTTTAGGGTCGAGGGCGCCCGCAACAGCCTCAGTAGCCGTCTTTTCCCCTTGTTCTTCATCCTCATCCTCCTTCCGCCCCTCTTTATTCTGCTGTTCTTCGTTTTCATCTGAGGATTCTTCGTGATCTTCCCCTACGTCATTCGAGGATTGATTGTAATCGTTTTGAGATGAAGGGTCGGCATAGTTGTGATTTGAAGAAGGATATGGATCATGGCGCGGTTCGACATCGTCCTCATCTTTGAAGATAGCCTTTGTTTGCTGGAAGGCGCGTTTGGGTTTAGACTCATCTTCAAGTCCTTCTTGTGCTTGCTCCTCGTCTTCTACCTGATCGTCCAGCTCCTTTCTATGCTTACGGTAGCCTTGAACCGTTGGAATTGGGTGTTTGCCACTGCGTGGCTTCCTATATTGCCGATTTCCGGCATCTTCCTCGAAGTCCCTCTGGTCTGACATGTTGAACTAGTCTGCCACAGTTCTCATTAAAAGGAGTCAATCAATGTCACATGCAATGACAAGAGGGAAGAAAACCAGATAAAAAGCCGAGCGAATGTGTAGGTAGGTAGTTAGGAAAAGGAAGGGAAGAGTTTAATTCTCGATAGGGTTACTGCTAGCACTTGAATGTCTCAATGTTGTAGGCAGGTAGGTAACTGGGTAACTTCAACTTGGGGATGTACGTACATAATCATGGCATCATACACAGCACCCGAAAAAGAAATGTGTAGCAATTCTTGAATATCAATCATGTGTCCGGCATTTATGTGCCGAAATAGTAAATATAATAACCCAGAGAATCAATAAAATCCAATGCGAAACAGCGAAACACAATACAACAAGGCTTGAATCCTTGTGGCAGAACATGTTCAATGAGGTCATTCCCTCGATACCCCAGCAAATTCAGCATCCCTTAGCTGCTCCGGTTAGCGAGTACATCCCCACCAAGTGGGTCTGCCAAGCTAAAGCAACCGTTGTGGTGGGGTCTAGCTGACGTAGCTAAACTAAACTCAGGTACCTTACACGTGGATCATCCTTCGTGTTGTTACATACATAGTCTGCAGTCTGGTTGGTGATACGACACTTCCATACTAAGAGATGTTAGCCAATAGAGTTTCGAAGACATGAGTAGGAGGCGAGGCGGGAGGCGAGGCGGGAGGCAGTTAGAGGCGAGTCTAGGATGGAATTCTCCGAGAAACTAAAAGTCTTTTTTCTCTTCTTAGAGTACGACGGAATATACTTAACGCAATGCGGCGAAGGGTCTTATATAGTCTTAAATGAAAGGGGATCGTATAATTCTCCTACCATTCCGATTAGAGGGGTTGATGAATACCGAGCAACCACCGGTTTTACACACTTCCGGTGAGCTAGCATTCACGTCGGTCGAAGCATATAGCACCAGTAGAATATATCTGGATCATTTGGATTAAGCTTAGGCGTCGGCACCTTAGCAATAACTTCAACTTGAAAGGGCAGACCCTCGACATCGAACCGGCATGATGAGTAGCTCAGGGAAACCCAGACACCGCCCTCGGACAAACGTTCCTTAATACCCAAAGCCATCCTCAGCAGCAACGAGGTACCCCCACAAGCGACGGCATCAACGGTGCTTTTATCGACGATGAGATCAAAAGTCCCCGACAGCCGTTCCCGACTTAGCTGTGTGACATCCGCCACGGCGTACTTCATCACCACGTCCCCGAACGCCTGTGTCTCGTGATCGCGGCCTCGGTCAATGGCCAGCGGTTCGTAGTCGACGTTCGTGACATCGCAAAACCCCCTTGAGCGCAGGTGGTTTTGGAGATCGCTAGTTCCGAACCCCAGCTGAAGAATGCGCGCCGTCTTGCGGAGCTGAGACAAGTGCGGTTCCAAGATGGATGTGAAGGTGTCTGATGGTACCAACCACTCGAAGGCTGTTTCTGACACGAATCTATCGTGCCAGTAACTCTGTTTCTCGAAATCAGCGGGCATTTTTTGAAGTTAAGATATGTAGAAAGAAAGGAGAATAATAGGCCGGCATTGCGAAGTAAGCAAATTGGTATGACTTAAAAAGCTTTTTAGAGGCACCCACAATTGTCCCCTCAAAGCCCACCTTTAACAATGTGTTATCATAATAGCCAATGAGAAAATGCAAACTTATCACACAATGAAGACCAAGAATGAAGTGAAGTTCTCACAACTGTTGATACTATCTTCATCCATCATCTAGTAATATAAAGGCAGCTTTGTCTAAGGTTTTCGGGACAAAGCATTATTGAAGTCGAAGAGCAAACTAAGTGTTCGACTACGACAAGGCGTGAAAATAATCATGTCGCTCATTTCACATCACAAAGGCATTGTTGTATCCTCTCACTATCCTTGTAGACTACATGCATATATATTATATGTGTGCATGCGACTCACCGCACTTAGGATATAGGTAGAATCGTTAGCAAACCACTAAACTCACACAACCTGCACTTAGCTCGTCAGGTACTTGTTGTGCAAAGCCATATTTGGCCTCCAATCATCTGGTATACAGTCGGAAACCACCACCACTTCCCCTATCTCACTACCCATTCTCCCATCACACACGTCTTCATCTTCCAACGTGCAAATTCTTAACGCGATGAACAGCATCCAGGCACTTCTCCAGAACACCGGAACGGAAACGGTTTCGCTCGCGGAAGCATCCCAGCGGCTGCTAACTTTGCTTCGGGAAACGGAGCATGACAGGATCGCTGCTGCGCTCATGGCTTCCGACCCCGCGATTCTTGAGGTTGGACCGCTAGTGGGGCCGACGCCAGAAGAGTCTTCTCGACGACGGCTGCTTGCCCACATCCGGAATCTGGCCGAGAACCCGGGATCGTCCGTCGCCGCAGACCCGGCTATTGTCCAGCTGGGTCCCGCGCATCAGAAGGTAAGTGAGGGACAGCGGGCGGCGCCGCCGTCGCCGCACAACGGAGAAGAACAAGCTAGGGCTAATTCTTGTTCTTCTTGTTGCTGTCAAGGACATTAGTAGGTCGAGGACCTGCTTAAGTAGATATAGGGTAGGCCCTTAGATATCTACGGTAACATTCTACGGTAACTGTATAATCTCCCTTAATATGTTTGAGAGTTTGATGCTTGGAATTTAACGGATAATAATTATAGCATACATCTATGATGAAATTAACTAAGACATTGTGTTTTCATTTTTAACTCGCTTTTCTGATAATATTATGTTATGACTGTGACTTGTACTAAGACAGTAGGTGTGGCGTATATATCTAGCCGCCGATGCTACATAGGCAGGGATTATTTTTAATAGCGTGAGAATTGGTCCCGCTTTATGCTTCAGGGCGTTTTAAGCCCTAGAGCCCTGAAGCATAGGGCATTAACCACTAAAACTTTAGGTATTAGGCCACTAAGCTTTAGGGCATTGAATTGGGTGGTGGTCCACTTTCTATTGGATCAACCAATCAATTAACACATTTTGCCCTTGCCGTAAGGTGTGGGACAATTCACACGCTATTAAAAATAATCCCGGTTTATGTAGTTTCAGGCGCAGGTAGACAGTCAGACAGTGAGCAGCGTGTCTTGAGTATTCAATTAAGCATCGGCTCATCGGCTCACTACTATTCTAGAAACGAGGTCGAGGGAGCCGATCTTAGCAACTATAAGTTAGGAGTAGTCGATGGAGCCTCTTTAATTTCATGCGCCAGTGACGCACTAAAACCGGGGAAGGAAGTTGGTGGGTTCTTTTTCGTGTCCAGATTCCGCGCCCTGTTGTTTTTGTCTTTTCGGCGTCCCAAAATGCATTCGCATTACCTATATTCAACGCATAAACCTCGTTCACCAGGTAGTTAAAGAGTGAAAGAGGGAAGAAAGGAAGGGAGGAAGGGAGGAATGCTCTCACGATGGTCGGCGCCCTCGATATCCTGCCATTGACGCACCAGAGCGGCGACCTCTCGTTCCTAGACTGGGCGTCGCTGTTCACCCTCTGCCTGACACCGCTCGCCGTGCATCTCCTCGCGGGCGCGCCCCCGGCCTCCTGTCTCGTGCAGGAGAACCGACCGCGGTGGCACGATTGCCTCTGCCACTACAACCCGACGTCCATCATGTGGCGGTACGCGGCCATCGTGAACCGCCGCGTCCGCGCGAGGGACTGGTCGCCCACGGACATGGCTGCCGCCAATGCCCTATTCTGGACGGACCGAGGCTGGGACGGGTCCGAGAGGATGGCGGAGCTCAGCCTGCCGCACTGCAGGCGCGCGCCCGCCCGCTCGCGGGTCGAGTTCCTCTCCGTCGAGACGGTCAAGACCGTGGTCGTGGCGCTGCAGGGGTGCCAGTCCATCCTGTGCGTCTTCGCCTACGTCAAGAATACGACGCTCGAAACGGTCTTCTTCCCCCTGGCCATCTTTGGTCTCGCGCGGTTGTTCCCTGCCCTGTGGCTCACCGGCGAGTTCGAGTTCGCTCCCCTCCCGGATATCCCCGCCGGTGCGGGACACCGCAAGAGCTCTTTCGACAGCCTTATCGACCTGGTGGTCGAAGACGGTCGACAAGATGGCCGGTTCCTACCGACCTCTTTCTGGGCGAGTAGGGTGGCGCGAATGTTCTTCTGTGCATTGCTACTCTTGCTAGTAGTAAAGAGTGGCTTTAATATCACCCCGCAGACAGCTTCGTTCGCATCAACGACAACGTTTTTCGTCGGCTTGTTCTATATCTCTCTACTTGGGGTCTCATTCCTCATCCTGACCTATTACTTTATCAGGACCGGGGCAGAGTCGACAATCATACCTTGCATTTCCTCCATCTGGTATAAGATCTATACAAGTGTGGTTATGTCTCTTATGGTTGTGATGGTTGCTTTGGCGTCCATTGAAACTAGGAAAACACCCTGTGGGATGTATACCACGTTTCCGGGCTACCTGGGTGACAGTGTCTGCCTACTCGATCAACCCGCCATAGTCCCTGTCGAACCTAGTGGTATTAAGAATATGATTTACGGGTTCGGACAGTTCGGTCTTGCGACGAATGTTACACTCGGTACACTACAATCTAATTTGAGATTGAAGGAGGGCGAATTTCTGGTGGATGAGTTCATTGGCTCTTGCTTAGGTCAGTTCACCGGAAATACTCGATTACATGCCTCTACCTTAGAAACTATCGTCCTCACATAGTCTTCAAGACTGTCCTAGGGTATTTTAAGTAGTAAGACTGTCCTATATGATGGGTTCAGGGTAATTTAAGATAGACTCAGTACAATAGTAATAACAAATAAATTAACCAGGGAGTGGTCATATGTCGTGAAATACATACCTACACGCTGTATGGCGATATCCGGTCTCTCATCTTCTCTTCTACCCTTTCCATCAGCCCATCTTTCTCTTCTAGCCGTTTTCCCACTCTAGTCACTCGAAGATCTGCTCTGATCTGCCCTTAGATTATCCCAAAACATGTTGCCTTATAGCAATCGACATACATAGTACTGAAATGCTTGCTGAATGGCTATCGCTTTCGATCGAAAATCAAGTTGTCAAGAGCTGGAGGAATCGTGAGTGGAAATCAATCCACGAAGCAGAGATACTGACTGGACTTAACCTATTGCTATACACTCTATACGCCTTAGACACCTTGCTTTCCTTGGTGGCTTCCGTCGAGCTCATCCTCCCGATGGCAAAGCTAAAACCAAAATAATCTCAGATCCACGACCCTACATACAGCACATACCCAGATCATGCAGACCATTCCTCTTACTCTCTCTAAGTTTTATACAACAAGGGACTACATGGAACCTCTAACTTCTTAACTTGGATATTATGTCAGCTGGAGGACAATTATGTTATAATCTGCTTACATAATACACACTGCACGATGATCTTGGCGACCTCTGGTATGCGACAATAAATACATACTTAATATATTGCAACCCGCCGATACTGATTCGGGTTCATCTTTGCCTCTCTCACTTTTCCTCATCTCGAACACGCACCATCATGGCACCACGTACCAAGGAAGAGCTCATCTCTTACGGGGTCATGGACCCCGCAATGACGGCAGTCAGTTATTTCTCCTTTCTTTCCATTGTCAATTATTTCTCTTCTTTTCCCCGAACCGAACTTGTGTAAGGTAGATAGATACCGAAGAGAGAACTGTAAATTACTGAGCACGCATTGCCGCGCCGCAGGAACTAGCCAGGAACCCGGTCCGCGGGCCCCAGCCATCGGACCCGTACTACGGGCGGAACGACTTCCCCGCCTGGCGCGCGCACCGCGCCGCGACGCTGCGGGAGAAGCACCACCTGCGGTACGTGCCGGGTGCGATCCCGGAGGAGGTCGGCGAGGAAGACCTGAAGATCGCGACGCGCGACGGGGCCGAGATCGTCGTTCGGGTCTACCGACCCCGCAACCCACCATCGCCCAATGGCGGCGGCGGCAGCCCGCTCATCGTCATGTACCATGAGGGCGCCTGGTCGATGGGCGATCTTACCGATGAGGAGACCAACTGCCGGCTGTTTTGTCGCGACCTGGGTGCTGTCTGCTTAATGTCGAGTATAGGTAGGTTAGGTGCTTGATCATACGCCCCCGCATCTGACGGGGAGGGGGCGGAGGCGGCGGTTCAGCGGGCGGGAACATCGCTGCCGTGCTTGCGCATATAGCCCGAGATGAGGGGCTCTCGCCTCCCCTCACGGGGCAGTACCTCTGCGTACCGGCTATCACGTGCTTCCTGCCACCTGACGAAATCCCCGTGCAGTACCGTTCTGAATATCTGAACCATCCGTCCGTGACCCCGAACAAGGACCCGGTGCTCATCGCAGACGAAAACGCCCAAGGAAGCCTCATGGCGCTCCTCAGCGGGGATACCGCTAGCCCCCTGATGGTGCCGTTCCACTACGGCAAGGGTGCTAAGGGTCACGCGGGTGTGCCGCCCGCCTACTTTCAGGTCTGCGGCCTGGACCCTCTGAGAGACGAGGCGTTGATTTATGAGAGGATCCTGAAGGAAGAAGCTGATGTCAAGACGAAGCTGGACCTATACCCTGGTTTCGGCCATTATTTCTGGACGAATTTCCCGCTCTTGAAGCAGAGTAGGGAGTTCGTGGAGGATACTGTGAAGGGGGTACGATGGTTGTTAGAACAGTCGGCATAATCGGACTTGGTGGTGGGGGAGGGGGAGGGGAGTCTGATACTCCCTACTGAATGCAATAAGGCTCGGTAGCATCTTACCTGAACTTCATAACTTCCCAAGTTTTTACCGGTTAGCTATTTAAAGAATCAATAACATCCACCTATTTAAGAACCGCGGTTGGTTATGCTATAAAGGTCCTCAAGGCTCATCGTATCTCTATACCTCAATTGTGACAAAGGATTCGCTAATCCAAGACTACTGAGCATTACTTAATGGCCAATTGTAAGTTACTACAATCCTTGCAGGCGAGCAGCTACCCTGGGAGATCCAATCCAGGTTCTACTAACTAAGCGCATGGTAGATCATACGAGAATCTGCGCTCGCTGAAGGAGTAGAGAAGAGAGGCATGCCTTAATGAGGCATAATTTGAAGGCTACGGCGTTCCACTGATTCTACCCAGGAATGCTTCAACGGCTAAACATCTAACATGCATGAATAGGACGTCGACCTCAGAGAATCCCAAGTGGAGCAGAAACGAAGCAATCTCTGGACCTTTTAGGAAGACCATTCAAACTCGGTAGTGTTGTCGGTTTACTCTAGTTAAGGGGTTACCGTTTCCTGGACTTCAACCCGCGCCCTAATCTACCCGATATGGAGGTTTCGATATCACATATTTAGACACGTTAGAGCTAAAAAAAGGGGCATCTCGGATGATCGACACATTGATCCTATATGGAACATGACATCAGAGCCCACGAGTATGTCACGTTGTAGTTCATAAGGTTCATAAATTAAACGCTTGGTAATTGTATTGTACCATATCTCGTCTCAGTAGCATCACAAAGACACCTTTTATAAAGCAGCAGCATGGATCGACCGCAGTGTATCTACCAATGGCCCCACCCCCTATTCAATTAATCAATTATGTATGCAAGTGCTCCACCAATTACCTAAGATAACCCTCACGACCCCTCAGTATCTCCCTTAAACAGCGTCTCCGTCCTCCTAGCCTGCATCCGCTCATCATGAACACTCGCCGTATCGCTCTCATCATCATCATCATCATCATCGTCATGATCATCGTTTTCGTCGTCCTCGCTACCGACGATGTCCCGCTCCTCATCTTCATCATCGTCCTCATCCTCATCATCGGCCGGTGTCGTCTCGAGCGGGCGCTTCTTCTTCTCGAAGTCCTGCCTGTGCGCGTTGGCCATGATGCCGCGTATGGACCTAGCTCCGGGAATCTCCGACCTGCGACGTCGTAGGCCGCCCGCCTCGAGTAGTGGCGTGGGCTGGATACCGCCCGCGGGGCCGACTTCTTCCCGCATGCGCATGGACGAGGCGGCTGCGGTCGTGTCGACCGCGCTCGCGGTTGCGTTGCCGTCTTCGTGTGACTTCCTCTGGGGCTTGTCGGTGGTGGTGGTGGTGCTTGCCTGCTCGCTCATCGATTTGTTGTCTAGCCTGTAGGGCAGAGGTAGATCCCGACTGGCTTTATACGCGGCTACGTTGAAGCAGTGCTCGTTCTCTACTCGGATGAGGGCCCACATGCCGCGGCGCGTGACTTCGGCTACGGCGACGAGGAAGGAAACGATGGTGCTGTGCTGCAGATCGTGCGTGAAGATGGCATAGAAGATCCAGGCGAAGCGGAGGATGGGGTCGATGACCATGATGGTGTAATATGGCCATTGGCGCTTCAGGCCTAGAAGATCACGCAAGTACCTTCGTCGGGCGTCGGGTTGGAGGAGAGAGAAATCCATCAGCAAGTCCCATATCGCTAAGTGTAGTGTTAGAATTACTCGAGAGATAATAGAACGGATGGTACCAGTACTCACAGGTGTAGATGCTATTGAGCGTGGAGAACGTTACAAAAAGCCCAAAGTTTGCTTTTGTTCCCTGAATACGGTATAACGAGAGCGTCAACGCCGCCATAATGGTCATAAAATACTTGCCACAATTGACCAGATGCGGGAAGACGTTTCTAGTATCGTAGTAACGTCTGATGCATTGTAAAGCACGCCAAATGGGTGGCAGAGCGGAGAAGAAACCCAGGAGGCGAGAATTGTTTGAATTGCACTGGACAGGATCGTTCCAGTAGTGTGCATATAAACAGAAGAACAGCTCAACATTCTAGCGGGGTGTTAGCTATAGTCATCTTGGGAAACTGATGGGCTAATACGAACACAAGTGGCATAAGTTAGAGAACAATACATGTCGCCGAGGAAGAAATCTCGAAATTCGACGGGATAGAGCCCTGCCAGGAGTAGTCGCCACTGCCACTAGTTAGAATATGCTTAATCACTTTCCATTATGGGACTTACATGAGAATACGCGAGCCACCTACGGCTTCTATGCCACAGTATGGGAGCTGGGAATAAGATGATCACCAGGGTAATGACTATTAGGATGATTGGGTAGTACAGATACATCTCAGATGATCCATATCGGGTAAAGTTCAGCCAGAATATGAAACCGAATAGCATCAAGAAGAAGCTGGGGAAGCTGGACAGTTGTCGCCAATCCAATTGGTGCCGCGGATCGAACTCGAAAATGAATTGGTAGTTGATCTTGTTAGTCGTCCACACCGAGCAATCGAGGCAAAAGTAAAAGAAGAGGAGAAGACCAAGGAAGTAGCCTCCATATATCTGCAGGAGGTAGCTCGTTTGTTGCCGCACTATTGGGTCTTCATCAAATAGGAGTTCAGCTCCAAATACTAGACCCTGTACTGTAAATACTGCTCCTACGCCAATGAGAAGGCCACTATGAAATGTCGTGGCGGACTCATCACCTGGTCTTCGAATCAGGCGTCGAAGCTTACCTGCAGCAAGCTTGTGGTTGTTTCCTTCGAAGTATCGCGCATAGATGTCTTCGACGTCGCGGATGTAGTTATCCACCAAGTCGCTATTCACGAACCACGCCTTGCTGACCTTTTCGTTCATATAGCGATACGGAGGCCGAGCATTGACTGCCTTGTCGTACTTTTTGTTCAACTTCCGGAACGCGGTACGGTTCAATAAGGTGTACGCTTTCAGGAGTTCCAAGCCACGGTAGAACTCCTCCAAGGCCAGTTTCAGCTTGCGTTTTGCACTTCTGTACGGTACATCATCACTCTGTGGCCTCCTAGTATAGTCTCTCCTTGGGTCGTAAGTGCCAATAACCGGCGTTGTTGGCATTCTAGAGAGGGCTTTGGAGTTGGGGCCAGGTTTAAAGAGCTTGGATTTGATGGGACCGAGAATACCCTGAGGGTATTCGTGACCAGAAGCTTTACCACTACTGTCACTAGCATTGCCATTCTCCTGCTCCTTACGACGTTTTGATTGCTCCAACTCTTGTGTGCGCCGATCTTTCATTTCATGCAGTTGTTGCCGCAAAACCGCCAACCGAGTCCCGGCTTGCTCTTCTTTTTGCTGATAGAATGATTCGACTTTCTCAAGCTCACCATCGAGGAAATCGAAAAATTCCTTCTCACGATATCGGACCGTGTCCAGAGTTCGCATACCTAGCTCATATTTTGCGCTTTCCGTCCTGGTAAGGGTCGGGCCAGTAGACAACAGACGGCGGAGTCGACCAGGCGATGGCTGGTAAGGGCTGGGGTGAGCAGGTGTTTTTGGGGTCCCTTCAGTCGGAACAGTCGGTACCATGGACGCTCTACGTTCCAAAGCTACCCTACTTAGGGACTCCTGACCCGCATTGGAATATTTTCTTGGCGGATGCTCGCTGGCATTTGATGGTACTCGCATAGCCGGAGCCGGAAGCTGAAAAAGATTCCGACTTCCTGCTGTAGACGGGGGCTTGGCCTGTGACGCGGGGGTAAGGTTGAAACTTCCATAGTTTCCTCCATTTCCAGGAGACCGAGTCAAGGAGCGATGCTCTACTTGACCGGAAGGAGGTACTTGTTGAGATCCCGGCGTCCCTTGAAACCTCGCCGCCGCCGGAGGGATAGGCTCAGGGCTAGTCCTTAAGGCACTGGCACCCTCTGCCCCATCTGTCCCCTCTTCGGCATTTCGCCGGCGAGGCGTATTATACACGATGGATGAGAAAGGCGGTACTGCATGTGGAGTTGAATCGCTCCTTCCTGTAAAGCCACGGGGTGAAGCATGAGCTCGGCTAATGGCCGTAGACACAGCCTTGACATATTTCTTGCCAGTTTTGTAATTCAAATACTTGACCCTCCATTCTTAATTGAGTTTGGTGATACGTTAGCCTTGATACATCTTAAAAAGGGATTGCCTTTTTTCGTCTTGATTGTTTGTTGCTCACCTGGTACGCACTCCCGCTCAAGCTCCTTAGCAAACTTCATGACGTCAGGCCGCCGATACAAGGGAAACCCGACGTATTCGAACCATTTATTCCAACCAATACCTACTTAATTTAGCCACGTGGTATTCGGGCGATCAGGTACTGAATGACAGGCGTGCAGGCTTGGTATGGGCTCGAGATCTCTCGCGGATCTGCTGCAAAAAATGAGAGCGACCGAATGCTGCTTGGATGCTGGGCGTGACAACAAACGGAACGGGGCCTGTCATGGTTCTGAGAAATATGGGACGCCTACGGAATCCAGTTAGATTGGCTTCAGAATTTTACTATCACAGTAGCGCCTGTAGCACCACCTACACCGCGTACTTGGCACAATGCACTGCACCCAACGAAAAGAAGGCCATTGGGCAGCAAAACAATAGAGCAACAAGCACTTCCCCGGTCCCGCTAACTACCTCCTATCTACCTAACGTTAGGTAGATCCACATCTCTGATTCGTGAAAGTGGATTATGTAATAGCCCTTCATTTCACGACGACCATCGTCCCCTTTCAATATTAATGTAACAAATCAATGCATTTCATAAGGATAAATTGCACTATATTCATAACGCCCATTTGGTCTATTCCATGGTGAGAAGCAAAGGCTGCCTATAGTTCCGGACCTCTTCATAACATGATAGATGTTTAGGTAGCGCAAGTATAACACATGTAGTTGCTATCTCCTTTTACAGAGAGAACACCTAACTGTCATAGAATACTACGTATTTTAAAACCTAAACCAAGGTACAATTATAGTCCAACTTCAGAATGGAAAGATGTTCTAAACAACTATTACATATGCGCAACACCCACCCCCATTACACATTGACAATTCCCTAAGAACCATCCGTAGCCAGCGCCCCGCCCCTGAACGGCGGTGAGCTCTTGAGAAAGCCCTGCTCATCGTACAACCCCAGGCTCCGCGCGCTAGTGCGCTGGGCGTAAAGCACCCCATTCTCGCGCTCCAGCTCCAGCTCCAGCTGCGATGAAGCCCCCGTCGTTACAGGCTGTTGTTGTTGCTTCCGCTGTTCCTGCTGCTGATGCTGTCTCGCCCACTCCGCCACGACCCCGACTCCGACATTGCCCGAGTTCCCATCCCCCGTCAGCACTCCAACACTATTCCGCACCCGCTCCGCCGACAACCCGGAACTCCCGCCATGATTCAGCCCCACCATAGTCCCCCTACGCGACCTACCGCCGACCGGGGCGCTCCGCCGCTGCAATCCACCACCTCCACCACCGCCTCTTCCTATCCTAACAGGCGAGGTCTCTGTTGATCCTCTACTACTACTACCACCATTAACACTATCACCACTCGTCGAGCTCCCGCCCAGCGATAGGTAATTCCTCCCACTATCCCTATTCCGACTACCGGGACTACACCCACCGCCCCTTAGCGCCGGCAGTGTCGGGCTCCCGGGCTCCGTATCGGTGTTGTTGTTCGTCCCGCCACCACCACCACCGCCGCCGCCGCCGACGCTGCTATTGTTGCCGCTGCTGTTGCTGTAACCGCTGTGGCCGCTCGCGCTGCTGAGCTGGCTGTTCATGCGCCGCAGCTCGGCGATGGAGTTCGCGACGCGGAGGTTGTTGCTGTTGGAAGAGCCGGAGCTGGAGCCCGCGGTGTAGCTCTTGCTCTTGGTGGGCGTCAGGGGTAGCGGTAAAGGCGGAAGGGCGTCGTCGTCATCGTCGTCGTCGTCGTCGTCGTCGTCGTCATTGTTATTATACCGCAGTGATCGCGGGTTCGGATCCGACTTCGACTCCAGACTTCCCCGCAACCGAGGTCTGCGATCACGTTCACGTTCGCGTTCGGCCGTCCGAGGAGGTGTGGAATAATAGCTATTTCGCGCTATGCTCTTATTTGAATCGATGCAATATTGTGCATCCTCCTCCTCGTCCCTACCTAGTTGATGAGAAGCGCGGAACCCAACCCGCGAACCCCGGCCCGACGGCGAAGAGATGAAGGGGCTGCTACCGCTGCTGCTGCTGCTGTTGCCCGCAGTGGTAGTAGTAGTCGTACGCGGCGAACCCGCCGCATCATCACTACGGACAAGAGTAGTAGTAGTAGCAACATCCCTAGTCGGTGAGCTGCTAGCCATCGTCCTCGGCACAGCCGCAACCAACGTCACGGCTTCGGTAACGCCATCAGCCTGCACCGACTCCGCATAGTTGTAGCTATCATAGACGGACGAGAGCCCGGCCTCGGATATAGCCGGGCTAGCCCCGCCGCCGGACCTGCGTTCGACATCGAGCAGCACACCGGCCGCGCCTAGTGTCGGCGAGCTGACTACGGGACGCAGTGCTTGTGGTGGTAGGACGATGACAACGGCCTGGTCCATCTCTTCTTCTCGCGTTATTGGCACCGTCGGCAGTTCGGCCACGGTTGCCGTTTTCGTAACATGTACAAGCGGTAGCCTCCGTCCCGAGGAAGGACTACCCTTCTTGATAGGCTCAGACTCGACCTCATCCGCGGCGAGCTCGACTGGAAGTGGCGGTAAGAGGCGCGAGGGCCGCTGCTGCTGCTGCTGCCACAACGATGTTGTTTCTAGGGGGGCTACCGATTTATTCGTGAGGAAGGGGTCATCGTTTTCTTCTATATGCTCTTGGTTGCTTGTCGTCGTCGGATAGGCCTGTTGTTGTTGTTGTTGTTGTTGTTGTTGTTGTTGTTGTTGTTGTTCTTGGGGAAAACAAGGACCTGCGACGGTCCCTCTCCTCGCGCGCCATGGCCGCGGACTCTCGCCATCTTCGAATGCGAACTTCGCGCTGCTGCGATTATTGCCTTGCTTCTCGCCGCCGTTGACTTGATACGTTTTGTTGAATATGTTGTGGTAAGGCGAAGAATACGTCTGCGGTCTCGGGCCCTGCACCCGCCAGCCCCCAGTGATGTCCGCCGTTCTCGTTCTCGTGGGCGTGGTGGTGGTGGTGGTGGTGGTGATATGGGTAGCACCGCTGTCGAATCGTAGCTCGTTGCTAGGCGGGCCCTGCTGTGCCTGTCCTTGCATGTGCGTTTCGTCTTCGCTGTACAGCGTTGACAGGGCGGACGACTCGCCGCTGGTGGCGGAGTACGGGCGCCCATCGGAGAACGTCGTCGAGTCCCTCTCCAGCTGGCGGCGGTTCGGGCTAGAGAGCACGGTGGGGCTCATCTGCTGGACCTCGTGATACTGCGACGAACCACGCCTCGAGGGTGAAGGCATCAGGGAATCGGGCTCCGAGATCATCGACGCGAAAGACGTATGGGACGCCTGCCGCCTGTGGCCCGGTGTCGTCGGCTGCGGCGGAAAGAACGAAGACGAGGACGAAGCCTGCGGGTTCGGACTGCACCCTTCCAGCTCGGCGTACGACGACATGACAGCCGGCGCGCTCTTCGGGGTCTTCGCCGGGCTCGACTCCGCGCTGATGTCGAACACGCTGCCCCTGACGCGGGTGGTAGGTGCGTGCAAGACACTGTCCCGATCGTCGGTGGTAGTAGACATCTCCGCAAAGCGAATACCGGTACCCATGCCCTGTGAGGCCATCGTCCGCCGCCTCAAGCTCCCGCTCGGTCTCCTGTCCTGCAGTCTCTCGGCCGTCGAGCGCAGGATCCCCGCTAGTTCTGCATCCGTGGCGCTCTTGATGGCTCTTGTCGGCTGCTGCGGTCTCTGCGGTGAGATCTGCACTTGCTGGGACTGCTGGGACTGGGGCTGGGGCTGCGGGACAGAAGAGACTGGAACGCGAGCGCTTCCTGCTAACTGCTCCGTGGCTTCGAGCGCCGCTTCCGCAGCGCTATTCCGATGTTTTGGGTTATGCACGCTGTCAGATGGCATACCGACTATGAAGCCGGTGTGCGATTCATGCCTGAGCAGACTGCTGCCACCGGGCTGCGCGACGAATTCCTCAGGCTGTGGCTGCTGCGGCGAGACAGCCGCAACGACGATATTTGGGTCTCTCTGCAGCACGCCCGCAAGGCGCTCCTGCGCCGCCGCGAGCCGCGCGTCCCGCACCCTCCGCGTCGGGATTTCTGACTCCGACGACTCCTGCTGCTTCTGCTCCTGCTCCATCTTGGTATGAGGAAGGGTGGGGCTGCGATGGATGATCTCGATGACCTCTTCTCGCCGCCAGGACAACCTCCGGCTCAGCGACCGGCCGAGGCTGAGGAACCTGCTGTTCTTTTTGATTCCTTTGTTTTTCCTGGACGGCGACGGTGCCATCAGCGGACCGTGCAGCGCGTCTTCGTCGATCCACGAGGGCGTGCGGTGCCGGTCTTGTAACGACTTTCTCGTGCTCTTGTTGTACTTTTTCTGCCTCTGCGTTTCGGTACTAGATTTCGCACTCGCACTGGCGTTCGCATTCGCATCCCGATCGACTCCGTCCCCTCCAAATAGACCAAACGTGAAGCTTCCCGGGCGCGATAGAACAGGTGGCAAGACCGGCGGCGGGACGCCGAGACGGTCGTCTTCCCTCTCCCTGTCCATCTCCCCGGTCTCCACACTCGTCCCCCGACTTCCCGTTCTAGCATCGTTGTTGTCATACGTGTGGCGCTCGCTGACGAAGCTCTTCTTCCGCAGCCTGTTTGACCTCCCGGCCTCGCTCCCCGCCGCGTCGGGCTCGACACCGACGAGGAACGAGACGCCGCTGGCGGGGCAGATGGCGGTGACGGGTCCGCGGCGGCGTTCCTGCCAATTGGCGATCCGGATGAGCAGGAGTGCTAGGCACACGAAGAAGGCGGCGGCGCTGGCGATGGCAATCACGATAATGGCGGCATTAGAGAGCGAGCTTCGCTTCGTGATATCAGACCGCGCAGCCCCCGTAGAGGCAAGACGCGGGAGGTAAGGCATTATTTGGCTTCACCTAGGACGAATGTATACAAGATGAGTGAATCAACCTTCCAATTTCAGTGAGGCATAGAGTAGCAGAAAGTGTTTTGATTATAAAACAATCACCAATAGAACTGCTGTCTGCTGTCTGTAATCGGCGGTGTGCTTTACGGACGTTCAGATTGCACTTCGAAGAGTAGAAGGCTCCCTACTAGATTACAAAAATAAGAGTTAACTGCGCTTTACAGGAAATGCAACAGCTCATAATGGATGGGAGAGCGACAGGTGACCTACAGTAATCACGCAAGTAAACATTCGCAAATTAGACTTGCGATGGAATGCGTCACTGCGCTATGGTGCATTCCAGGTAAGCGAAACGTCTGAGACAACAAGGTTGGCGAGAGCATACTGAGGGGCCAACTATAAACTATGCTTAACTTGAGCTGTGTCTCGTTACTTACTTGGGAGGCTTAGTCAATATCATGTCGCGGAACTGTAGATAGTTGGCTGCTTGAGTCTACTTAGCTAGCCAGAAACACAGGTGTAAATATGCATCGTCAAAAGCACATACGAATACTAGAATAGAAGCCCTAGCTCAGATCCATCTTATTGCTCGAGCTGATGTAATCAGTCACAAGATAGGAGATCTCTTGCCCGAAGAGATAAACCAGATATTTGATGTAAACATTCCCAAGACTCGTAAAACCAGTCATTCATTCATCACAACGCCTTGTACCGGCCCACAACGCAGTGTGGTTTCTGTCTTAACAACACCACTGCCAATGCATAAATGAAAATCTCTCTTGACATTGATTGCTTAACTTCCTAACCCTGTGTAATTGATGCAATGTGCTTCATCTTTCCCTAAAGTAGTTCAGAAAGAAGTGAAATGTACTGGGAAGGTTTTTGATGAACATGGATCGGGCCTTGGAAACATGATGCAAAATGGCCTCTTCCTAGGGAAAATATCTTCACAGAATCAGATCGGAAAAAAAGAAAATGGAAGCTTGGAACCCAAACTTTTCCTTAGCCCCGACGGCCGTGGTGCTGATGACGCAACCAATGGTTTCGGCGCGCCTTCTCAGGGTTGTCTGATCTCTTCGCAGGAGCAGCTTGGACCGTTGTAGTAGTGACGCTGTCCTCGGTCACATACACAACTGCCTCCTTCCAGACGATCTCCTGGACCTTACTACCTTGCGTGACAATCTCCGTGCTGACCACCTCATAGGACACACCTGGCTCGGACGTGACTTGAGGTTGCGCTGGCGGAGTAGTTGTCAGGAAAGACGTAGGGACCGCCTGAATCCCGACATCGGGAGTAGGTGAAGAAGTAGGGGTAACTTCCGAAGAGCTTGTTTCCGATTCGATGAACGCACCACCTGGCACACCAAGGGAATCCGAAGTGGCAGAGTTATAACTAAGCGTTGGCGCACTGTGGGAGGTGGTAGTTGGCGTAGATCCAAATCCAAAGGCAGACGTGAGGCTATCAATGAAACCCGCCGACTTAGACGTAGACGTAGAGCCACTATCTCCGGACCCAGAGCCGATGATCTGCACATTACCAGGAAGAGCCTTGATAGCGATGCCAAGCACAGAGTCAACAGAAAGATCAATCTCAGGGTCCTCTAGCAGACATTCACTCTGCTCTTGCTCAGTCTGAAGGGGGCCATTTTCCATAAAAGTTGGGCAGTCGAATAGTTCACCAGACTCGTTGGTGCATCGATCAACCGCATCCTGAAGGAAGTCCTTATCCCAGCCTGTCATGAAATCCGCGTGGTAGCCAAACCCTTGCTGATTGTTAGCGACATTGATAATACACTAGGTACTTGAGAACTTACCGGTGGGGTCACCGTTAGCAATGACGAACTGTCCCGACCGTCCTTCGAATAGATCTGATTTAGTAGACCAGATCACTTCGTAGAACAGTGTGACTAATCGAACTGGGAAATCTTCGGGGCATTGGCCATCGCCGACTAGGTTCGGGTATGCCATGTGGGACTTGTGGTCGGCCGAGTCAACATTCTTGCCGTCCCAGCAGGAAGGGAACATGATCTCCAGACGTAGACCAGACTTGCAGTTGGCATCTAGGTACGCCTTATCCGGTAGGAAATGGCGATAGAGTGAGCCCTCAGCCGCTTTGTCGTAGTCGAGACAGTTGAAGCCAAGAGCACGCTCAGCCAGATCGGATTGGGTGGTTTGGCCCAGAGACGCCCAGTTGTAAGTAGGGGGATCGGCTTCATCAACATTTCCCAGAGTGTAGCTTCGACGCTTGGTACTTCCTGCAATCATGCGGAAGCCATCAGGGAAGGCCTCGACCTTGCCGTCACCCTCTGGGTTGCGCAAGAGATAGTACCTAGTTTAGTGTTAGTGAGACCTCTTTAACTTAGGAGCCGCATCTCAAGTACTTACGCAAGCATGCCACCAACTTGTTCGACAAGCTCGAATTCGCCAGTGCTGTCATCTTGAAAGTATAGAGCGGGATGCCAATAAGCGGATCTGTCTTGCTTCACGGCGCAAGAAGTACAGTTGCCGGCCTTTAGGTCATCATTGGTGGAAGTGCTAGACAAGGCACTAGAGCCATGAAGAGCGTGGGCATGGGTAGAGGCAGTGCCAAAATCCATAATCGGGTCGATTCGTGCCACGCCAGTTCGACCATGGCATTGCATGCGCCAGAAAGCCGAAACACCAGTGAAGGCATTGAATGCCGCAGTGGCAACAAGAGCCTTGGTAACCATTTTGGCAGATGTTGTAGAAACTCTGCTCAAAAAAGTTGGTGGGTGAGGGGGAGAGATTTTGCCGCTGGTCAACAATGTAAATAATTGCAAAGATATTCGCACGACGTTGTGTTACTTGAGGAAGCGGTCCAAGTGTTGTTTAAGTTTGCTTGAAGAATTTGGTGTCCTGCGTTGTGTAGCCACCGGTAGTTGTTGTCCTGTCGTTTGTATGCTGTCGATGTGGTTCCTATGTGAAGGTACCGGCACGTGGGATTGAATGCGCCTGCAGTGGTTCGCAAGCAGTAGTTATAATGACCACAATGTAGTACCGGATCCTGGATCGTTCGACCTTTCCCTCACTTTACCTTCCCCGTCGCTCAAATTAGCAGTTGCCCTGTCGTTTGCCTCTTCTAGTTCAAACCCCCAGATATCTCTTTCTCGTAATATACGACTCCTTGCACTATACGAATTGTCCAGATCAAGACCAATTGCTTATCACCGAAGGGGATAAATCAATGTATCTTGAAGGCGAGATAACTCGGTTGATAATGACTTGCACAGGGGATTGGCGAAAGAATGAAGGTCTAGACCGGATCTAATATTCAAGTCTTGAATTTGTCACCAACCACACTGATGAAGAATACCAAATGAAGGCTGTTCTCGGTCTGGTCCAAATGAGCGTATAGGTGTGATCAACACGGGTCGAAGGAATGGTGTGTAGTTTCGCTAGAACTAGATAGATCGGGTTTCGGTTCCTATCCCCAAATAGAGCATAGATTTGTTTTCTGAAAAGAGTGTCGTGACACAATAGTCAAAGGAATGTGTGGCGGGGGCCGGAGTGGGTGAGTAACGAGTGTAGAGAAGAGAGAGACTGGAGATGGCGGGAAAAAGGGTTTTGGTGATGAGAATGATGTGGGAGTGAGTGCGCACTAAAAGAAAAGTGCCAAAGAGGGGAATCAAACCCAGGAGGCTGATGCAGGTCGGGCAGGTATGCGCAAATTGCCCTGTTCACTATCCGGGGTATGAGTTTCCCACTTCACGGGCGTTGAAGAAAAGTAGCTGGGTACTTACTTGGTACTTACATTGAATATCCGAACTTGTGGATACTGTAGAAGGTACCTATTGATTTGCTAACTCCAACCAATACTGCCCCACAATCTTGTAGCGTTTTCAAACATGATACTCACTATTAAGTACTATCGTACCTTCCTATTGTACATTGAGTGGGAACCCAGGTATAGCTTGTAGGCAAAGCGTCAAATCCCTGAAGATCCCAATTCTGGAACATCCCCCCAAGAATTATCGCGAAGCGCTGAAGAAATTAAGGCCTGGGCTACCCTCCGCCGCAGAATGTTCCGACCATATGAAATCAAGATTTGGAAGAAAGTGAATGTCGGAAGACGAATACACTTATTTTGTCTTCCAAGACGAATAGCGCCAAGGTCATCCTTATTTACCTCCCGTCAACAATCTTATGGTTGTACTATGTAGTTGAATATTTCCCATAGCAACATTAAAAGCATGCAAGTCTGAAGAGAGCATTTATTTAATTATGCCTATTGGTGGGTGTATGTATGTGTGTATGTATGTATGTAGGGACTTACGGAGGCCTGTATCTATCTGGGTTAGGTGTTCTAGAGTATTCATCCCAAGTGTTGTTATCTATGTATGTACGTTTTGGCGCATGTGTTCATCTGCTGTTGGTCTTCTCTTGGCTATTACAACATCAGATGCACTCTGCCCACCTTTTTTAAGTTGTTCCCTCACATGATGCAGGTACGGTTTAGTTAAAACCCCTTCCTATTCGTGCATTCGTGTACGCTCCTGCCAGGTCCCGCTCTGCAGTCCAGACCGCTTATTTAATATTTGCTATCTGATCTACTTGGGTGCTTTTGCTTTTGCGTATCATCAACACCAAACTACCTGTCTCATACTTACATCTACCTATATAGGTAGCTACACAGCGATATGATAATGCCCCTTAAGTTGATTCGAGTTGATAAAATATTTAAGGCGTAACATGCGTGCCACAAATTTCTACAAACTAATATGCGGCAAATATCTTCGTGATGTTTGTGTGTGTCTGACTGGACATGTCATACCTCATCTCCGCTAGGATCTATGTAAAGATTCAGATAAAGTGATTTAGTACTAAGCCACAAGCGCTTACAAAAACGTAAGCTCCCGATCAAATCTTCCTGCATCCTACATCCTATGTACGTATGTGTGTAGGTATAACATATTTGGTCCTAACTCTCAATACTTCGTGTCGTTTCTATCTTCCTCGCACAGCACCCAAGCGCACAACGTTGCCAACTCATCAGCCATCTCACAAGTCCGCTGGCATTTCTTTCCACTGCCTCCATCTTATTGGCATCTATATGCGAGGTGCCACATCTCGCTTCTTGACATACCATAGAGTGCAGCGATCAGGTGTAAATTCTTATCCGTTACCATGCAACTCCTACCGCGGGTACCATAATATTAACCAGATATCGACCGCTGTTAGCGTTAGCGGGAATATTTGAAGAATTTCTCCCCCTTTTGCTGTGAGCAAACTTGATACTCAAGTGTGGATGCACATGTAATCATAAAAGGCACAATCAAGCTTTTTTTTTACTGCACCATCTCTGCGGAACCCGACAACTAGCGAACGCTAGCTTGGCTAGTCAAATTCTGATGGGCAATCAGAGAAGTCAAGCACGAAAAGGAGCGAAAGGGGAAGGAGAGTTGGACCCCACCATTCGCTCAGTGGCAGGGAATAGACATGGTTGGTTTCCTCCCGAAGAGGGGTCCTCTAGGTTTGAAACGTGTTTCGGTGGCGATGGCTTGTGCTAGCCGACCTTCCAATGTCCAATCATAGATGTCTGTTGAGGTAATGGCTCCTGAGCTAGGAAATCTAGCGGGGTTATTACAGGGATTGTTACGGAGGATCTCCTAAGCCCCTGTCAAATTCTAGTCGATTTTTCAGGAACGGGACGTCTTCTTTAATGCATGCCTCTTAAGTAAACGGCATCATCGTCCCATGTTTTGACGAGCAGCTTGTTCATCAAAGCTGGAGGGTCCTATCTAGCTGTTGCTCTCGTAGGCACGTAGGCAGGCTTTCATGCCTTTGCTGCATTTTAACATGATCCATCCCAGTTCATATATCTATCAACATTTTCAGCAGTTTCTACATCACATCATGTTTGCCAAGAGGCTGTTAGGAACAAACAATGTACACGGTTTGCTAAAAGGAGGCCACAGGCAAAATTTCAGTGATGCAGAAATCCAGCGGCCGAAATCCAGCGAGGCCTACCGACAACCGACCGGTAAGTCACCGATCATTCCATTCTAGGGCTGAGATTCTCAGCCCCTGCAGATGACGAAATGATCCGCACATTAAAAGTAAGATAGGCGTTCAGCAATCCAACCCGGTACTATGTATGTAGTTTCAACCTTGTCTACACATGATATACTTCGCAGAAACTATAGATCGACGAATTAGGATGGATTCCATTGATGATATCTCAGGACATATGATCGTCATGCTCAATAGATCGAGGTGACAGATTTCGACCCCATATTCGACAATGTTTTAAGATTGTCTCGTATGCCTGTAATAGGCCAGTCCTTTGGATTTCCCACGCCGTCTATCAATGTTCGTAGAACATAAGAATTAATTATGGTATCACGTAATAGGGACGTCATTTTTGGCATCGCATCCAATTTGAATTTTATACATAAGTGTAGCAACATCTTAATTATCAATTTGTTTCACTAAGTAGGTGTGTATCTAGGCATAAATCTTAAATCCAGAATCTATTAATTAGCGAAGGGCGTTGCGATCGGTTGCAAGATCGGAAGATGCATTATATAATCACTTAGACTTATTTCAACGGATTCTTTAAATATGCTTACTTAACTCTTGCTAAAAATCTGTTAGTCTGTCGGATTTATCTATTTGGAAGCCAGAGGATCCGACAAGCTTGAACTAATCAACACTGAATTCCTAGAGGTTGCATTATATACTTAGTAACTTGGGATCCTAAAAGTTGGCCGCAGCGACGATGTTCTTATCATAAATCAGCAAATAGCATGGTTAGAATGATCTTGGCAATTGCTTTCAAGAAGTGTGGCCAAACAACTTTAAAGAAGCACGAAGTCTCTGCGTTCAACTCAATATGAATGGAATGAATTAGATACTTGCTTCCAAATAGATGTGTTCATTCCTATAAACTATATTATAGTTAGGGACCATATACTTTCCTATAGCGATTATTCCTTGCTGATACCACCTACGAAGTATGGATTGTCCCCTTTATCCTGAACAGCTATGTAATTGCAGGTACGAAATATCACAGGTTCTGTTCTTCAGCCTTGCTTATATAAGCCAATGTGGCGCAATGCCCCGCCAACCTCTCAAACAGGCATTTCACCATCCACAGTGGGGATCTTCGTAGCACCAAGTTAGTCGGTATCGAGAGACGGCCAAAAAGAACACATTCAAAGACGATGATGATAAAGAACAGATAATCGTTGACATGACGATATACATATACTTACCTAAACATGGATGATCTCTCGGGCCTCGATTGGTCATCGACGACCACTCAGGGGAAAGGGACTGCTACTACTACTACTACTAATATCAATACTTTACCTCCGAAACCTATGAATCCGCCCTCCACGTATCCTACTCTTCGACCAACTCCATCTCCCCAAACTTCCGCCCGTAACACGCCGCTCTCCACCCAGGCATCCGGGTTCGCTGCCCCGAAATCGGCGGCTTCAAAACCTGGTGTCGATACCTTTAGCAATCTCGTCAATTTTGGGAACCCCAAAAGCAATGCCAACCTAAGTCTCCGAGAACGGCAACAACAGCTAGAAGCTGAGAAGCGCCAGAGAGAGGAAGAACAAAGGAAGAAACTGCAGTCGCAATACGGAGGTGGTCAATTTTGGGATAGTCTTGGCCAAGGCTCTTCCACCGCATCGCGAACCGTGTCGCCTGCCGCTCCATCGATTGGGGCTGGGATAGGGGCTTCGGCCACGCCAAGTAAGGATGACGATGAAGATCTGTTCGCAGCGTTCAACAAAGATACAAAAGTCGATACTTCGAGCCACTTCCCGCGTCCAGCGCAGCCCACTTCAGGGACGAGCACTCCTGCAAATGCTGCCAAACTCAACCTGGCAAACGCAAGCGCTTGGAGCCAACCTACAGCCTCTAATGGGGGTGACTTCGGTGACGATGACGACCCCTTCGGGCTAAATCAAATAAAGCCACGTGCACAGCCACAGCCCCCGGCTGATGTCGCTGGAGACGACGACATTCTAGGAGATCTAGGCAAACCTGTAGACCAGGTCCGCCGGCAAGCTCCACCTCAACCGAAGGCGGAGCCTGGTAAGCCCATCGAAGATTTCGACTCGGACTCAGATTCTAGCTCTGAACCCGAATCTCACCCACGAGGTGGAAGCTCAGACCCCTTTGATAAGGCGGTCGCTGAGCTCGTTGACATGGGGTTTTCCCCAGAAAATGCACGGCGGGGTCTAACAGAGAATGGTGCCGGCTTGAACGTCCAAGCAGCAGTTGGGTGGCTCTTAGATGATGCACATAAGCAAGCTCGCAATAAACAGACGCCCCGTGACTCTCCTGCCGAGCGTAATGGGAGAGAGGAAAATAGCCGTTCTCGAAACAACGGCAGCCCAGCTTGGATGAGTGAAGGTCAACCTAGTGGCGAGCAGAGGCGGAAGGATAACTCATCACCTGCCTACGGAGATGATATATCTAAGAAAGCAGCAGCTATGGGGAACAGTTTCTTCAAGACCGCCAACTCCCTCTGGAAAACAGGACAAAAGCAAGTCCAAAAGGCGGTTGCAGATTTTCAGCAGGACGGCAGAGATCCTAGTCAGCCAAGATGGATGCAGTCAGCACAACTAGACAGAACGCATCCGGGTGAGAAGCAGCCACAGATGTCAACAGATGAAGCAATGATGCTTGAGTCTGGCGCACGTCCCGAAAGACATTCATCACGACCTAGTCAAGCTAGGTCAGGCTCTTCTCGAGACCAATCTCCTGCTCTGCCTACGAGGCCACCAGCTCCGTCCTCTGGTGCCCCAAAATGGCAGCAGCGAGCGCCCTCTGCAGACCCAAGAGCACGTTTAAACAAACAAGCTATCGAAGAACAGAGTGCTCAGGCTTATGTTAGCCCTGCGAGACGAAAGAAAGCGACGCCTCAGCCTCCGCAGCCATCCGCACATGAACCTGATTTACTTTCAAATCCTTCAGCGCCGGAACCGTCTCAACCCAAACCTACACGCCCATTTCAGCAGTCACCTGCCACCTCAAAGCCTTCTTCGCAGCCAGCGTCACGAACCATCACTCCTAGACCTGTTCCTCCAAGCAGAAAAGTACCTACTGTGTCTTCGTCTGTTTTGCAGACTTCTACCAGGCACCGCCTTGAAGGAACCGCGCATTTCAAACGTGGAGACTATGACTCTGCACACACATCTTACACAAATTCTCTGGCGGGAATTCCTCAAAGCCACCCGCTTTGTATCGTTCTATTAACTAACCGTGCCCTCACTGCTTTGAAAACAGGCAGTCCTAAGCAGGCTGTAGAAGATGCCAATGCTGTCATCGGTGTCGTCGGTCCCTCTCGCGGAGAAGGCGAGAAAGTGGCATTGCCGGATGGTGAACAACGTGACATGAAAGATCTCTACGGTAAAGCTCTAAGTCGCAAAGCTGAGGCTCTCGAGCAAATGGAGAAATGGTCAGAGGCCGGCGATATCTGGCAACAGTGTGTGGAAGCGGGTGTCGGCGGAACAAATGCCATCACTGGAAGGCAGCGATGCCAAAAAGCACTTGCCCCTAAACCCAAACCAACACCACGGCCTATCCAAGCAACAAAACCTAGACCGAAGCCTTCTGCAATGGCAGACCTCGGACCGCAGAAAAGCTCGGAAGCTGTGCAGCGGCTTAGAGACGCGAACAAAGCCGCTGAAACTGCAGACGAAGAGAAGTTTGCACTTAGTGAGAAGGTCGATGCACGAATCTCGGCTTGGCGAGATGGCAAGAGAGATAATTTACGGGCACTCCTCGGCAGTCTAGACCAAGTTCTCTGGGAGGGAAGCGGGTGGAAGAAAGTCGGACTTCACGAATTGGTCATTGCCAATAAAGTCAAGATACACTACATGAAAGCCATTGCTAAGTGTCATCCTGACAAGGTGAGATTCTCCCCCAGCCACAACTGGAGTAGACACAGACTTGGATGAAGAATTTTCACTGACGTATCCCAATAGCTACCGCAAGATGCAAACACCGAAGTCAAACTCATTGCAGCTACGGTATTTGCGACCCTCAATGAGAGCTGGGACAAATTCAAGGCGGACAACGGGTTGTGAAGTTGGGAAAAACCACTAGACCTAAAAGTATTTTGCAACTTTGCTATGACACGATGATGTGACTACGAACCTACAAGCTCAAATTAGAATCTTTATTTCTGGTCCAGAAATGTTTCCTCGAACCTCGACTTCTTGCCGTGCCACCTTGAATATTTGCTGTGTGAACTCCGCATCGAGCGAACATTCATTGCCACTAGACAACCGGTCCTAGTTTGTCGTATGATCGAAGACTTACTAAGTCGAATACTTGAATATTGGACTTACTGATCTCTTTTTCACTTGTTTTTTTTTATTTTTTTTAAAACATTACTACTCGGAATTATGGCTAGACTTACATCACGGTTTCCATACATGTATGTAAACCGGGGATGACTTGCGACAGTACATAAAAACCGCGAACTTCTCGAATCAACACAACGCCGAGTAGAATACAAGTCTATGATGTGATAAGAGTTAGTAATTCAGTTGGTATCTAATCGCACTTTACTCCACCAACAAAATATTCTCAAACCTTCCGTCATAGATCTCATCCCTCATCAGGTCATACTAATATCGCATCAAGCTGTCGCGTGTGCCAACTTCACTCATAACCACACGATACCTACCAAACAGTACCCTAACCCTACACGATAAATAGTGGACTCACCGATGTAGGACCGGCTTCTGATAGATGGACTTACTACCCGCAATTTTGACGTCATATCTTACCGCCAAGGCGGCACCTGATTGTGGCCAAAATTCGTAGCTCTGGGCTAACAAGAGGTGGGGGAATGATAGAAGAAGAAGAAGAAGAAGCAAGCAATCTTCTTTCTCTCTCCCCAAGATATCTTAGAATAATATGTATGTAGTAGAAAAATATCATGCTTAAGAAGAGAAGAAGATCTGGACGTAGGTATTGCAAGCTTCTTCAGCTGACCCCCCAAAAGAGGCTGATATGTAGGGCGTCAGAGCGTTCAAGCACGTAAGAGAGGACAATCTTCCCCAGATCGTAGATCGAGCGTCGGATGCTGTCGCATTCCCAAATTACATTGCCATCCATGTGGACCCTGAGTCAATACTAGTCCCTCCTCCGCATGAGGATTGCGGCTATGGCTTGCGCGAGACACAACTACATAGGTACCATGACCACCACCACCGCAAGCAAACCTCTTCGGGTTTCCCAAAACGGAAAACCGAAGCGAATATTTCGCAGGTAACGTTCGCCAGGCTCGTTACAGGGTCCTTCGGCTGATCACTTGCCATTTGTCCCTGCTCGCCCGAAAAAACTGTGCAGCTAGGCGACCTCGGGCCTAGCTGTTATTAGCCAGTTAAGCCTCTTGTGGGGGCGGATCTTAATTGAACATCCCACAATTATGTACAGAGTTCCTGGGGTTTCTTGAGGGGGATTGGGGGAGGGGAAATGCGGTCGGCGTTTGTGGGATATGTACAATACGTTGTAGTAAGCCCTTTTTTTCTCCAGCTTACCCCAGGTTGTCTCGTGAAAATCCAAAGGCAGGGGAGGGTTGCTTTTTAATACATAAAAAAAAGAGAGGGTGACGGCTCAAAATCCTTTCGAGCTTCCACTTCTTCTTCTTTGTGCTTGTGTATTCTTCGGCTGTACGTACATAGTTGGGAGTTACCTACATGTAGTTAACTCGGATACTTTGCCGTCTAGTTACCAGGTACGTCTGTCCGTCGGTCGTCTTGTCGCCGCCCGCCACTGGTAGTTAAACCTCCCCTCCTCCCCCAAGGATCATACTGTGGGGATCGCGCGCGCCAACTAACGTATTCAGCTAACTAACGCAACGCCGCCTTTAGCAATTCGCGGTTTTCCATGAAAGAGGGATCCCGCTTTATTTTAAACAAAGTGGTGTGTTATAAGTATCTAGATTATTTTTTTTTTCTTCAAGGGAGGGCTAGGAGGAGGCCTTGCTTAAACGGCTTCTTGATCCCTTCCCTATATCCACTTTAAAGGTTGTACTCTCCCCTTGGCGAGAATACACTGTGATCGGATCCGAGTATAAATACAAAGCTCTAGCCTGTTGATCAACATTCCCTTCTCTCTTCTCACCTTGGTTCCTCTGTTTCGATTCTTCTGCCGTAGTTGGCGTCGTTTGGTATCTCTCTGGTGGCTTCCCAATATCAAGTCACATTTATCTATCGATCTATCTATCTCTCTAGCTTTTTATCATATCTTTTTATAGCATTAGAAAATAAACGTCGTCGCCATGAAACCTTTCTTCGGCCTTCGCGGTCGCGCTCTGAACTATGCGGTCTTAATAATCGCAGGGTGCGATTTCCTACTGTTTGGTTATGGTGAGCACTACAAGACTTAACTAGCCAGCCCCCTTTACTGTTCGAAAGACACGCATGCTAAGTCAAATATAGACCAGGGTGTTATGGGCGGCATCCTTACGATGCCTCAATTCCTCGAGTATTACCCAACCATCAATACAGAGGAGGAGGGCCTAGACGAAAACCCGGCGTTAAGCCAGCAGAGAGCAAACAAGCAGGGTATTGCAGTGGCTTCGTATAATCTTGGCTGTTTCGTTGGTGCTGTCATTACGATCTTCATCTCGAACGCTTTGGGTCGAAAGAGAATGATCATGTTAGGAACGTCAATCATGATGTGAGCCAATCCTTACTATTTAATGTATATTCTCTTCTTTTGAGCAAACCAACTGACCATACATAGTGTCGGTGCCGCTATCATGGCCGGGTCAAACAGCCTGGGAATGTTCGTCGCCGGGCGGTTTATTTGCGGTCTTGGCAATGGTGGTAACACTTCTACGGTTCCCACTTGGCAATCGGAGACCTCACGTGCGCACAAGCGCGGAAAGCTCGTTATGATCGAGGGTGCCCTTATCACGGGCGGCATCATGGTATCGTACTGGATAGATCTCGGTTGCAGTTTCATCGAGAGCAGTGCTTCCTGGCGCTTTCCCCTCGCCTTCCAGATCGCCTTCTGCGTTTTCATCCTGGCCTTCGTCTGGAACCTCCCGGAGTCGCCTCGGTGGCTCATCCTCCAGGGACGTGAAGATGAAGCCAAGGAGGTGCTGGCTGCGCTGGAAGATACGACCGTCGACCACAAGGCCGTCCAGAACGAATTCACTGCCATCAAGGACACTGTTCTTGAGATGTCCAAGGGTCGCTTTAAGGACTTGTTTACTCAGGGCAAGGACAGGTAAGCTAATATACGACCAGGTGAACCATTTTCGGAGAAAGCTAATAATAACTAGGAACTTCCACCGTACCCTGCTTGCCTACGTCAACCAAATGTTCCAGCAGATCTCCGGTATCAATCTTATCACCTACTACGCTGCTGTGATCTACTCGGGACTAGGCTTGACCAGCTTCATGTCTCGACTACTTGCCGCTCTGAACGGAACGGAATACTTCATCGCTTCTTGGCCCGCCGTCTTCCTTGTCGAGCGCGTCGGCCGCCGAAAGCTCATGCTCTTCGGCGCCGCTGGGCAGGCTGCGACTATGGCTATTCTTGCTGGAGTTAACTCGAGAAGTGATCCCCCGTACCAGATAGCGGGGATTGTCTTCCTCTTCGTTTTCAACACCTTCTTTGCCATTGGCTGGCTGGGCATGACCTGGTTGTACCCCGCCGAGATCGTACCCCTCCGCATTAGAGCGCCTGCGAACGCCTTGTCTACTTCTGGTAAGCCATAATTGATTTGATTTCGCCTTTCACATTCGCACGAGAACGGTGTAGCTAACCAAACTACTCTTACCCCCTCTAATAGCCAACTGGATCTTCAACTTCCTTGTCGTCATGATCACGCCGGTGGCCTTCGAAAGCATCAAGCACCACACGTACACCGTCTTCGCCGTCATCAACGCCTTCATGGTGCCCTCGGTGTACTTCTTCTACCCCGAGACGGCCTACCGCTCGCTCGAGGAGATGGACTCCATCTTCCACAAGGTCTCCGGCCCGAAGGCGTACTTCGACGTCGTGAGCGTGGCCCGCGAGCTGCCGCGCCGCTACGGCAAGAACGGCGAGCTGCTCATCAACTACGAGGAGACCGAGGAGCACAAGGCGCGCGTCGCGGCTCCGGACCACCGCGAGTACCGATCATCGTCTAACAACAGCGACGCTGAGAAGGGCACTGGTGGTGGTGTGGTGGGTTAAACGGGGAGTTGGTTTTGGTTTGGATGAATGGATGGATGGATGGAAAACAGGGTTTATGCCCTGGTGGAGTACGATTGAGCCCATTTGATGACAGGGGGTTCGCTATATACCATTTATACTTCACTCTGCTCTCGATCGGCCGCGGATACGACCGTCGGAGGCTTTTTTGAAAAATTATACCCTTGCGTGTGACTTCAATGCCACATGCTTACAACAGACTAGATCTTAGATCTTAAGAGAAGAGGTTCATAGCAACGAGTAGCTACAGGTCCGCCATCTAGACTAGATTTAAAGTCATACACCCACTGACGGGGTCTCGTCCTTCAAGATATCATTATGAGAAGTTGTGTTCGATGTCCAGTTATTAACTGACGTGTTGCCTCATTTATTCACTGCAACACCGTCTTTCCTGCATCTACCAAAAGAGAAATATATACAACAGAATAAGCAGAGTCGCACAGCAGACGCATAGATGACGATCACGCCGAAGCTCAAGCAGTGGCGCCGCTAATGGTAACCGTGTAATCCAAGCCGGCCTGGACATCGCCCCCGAGGTCGAAGGGATCATACTGGATCAGCGCGGCGGGGGTATTCGCCACAACGAGGCTAACCTCCTCACCGGCCGCGACCTCCGCCGATCCCGCCCCATCCACCAGGTTCACGTAACGCGCTACCCCGGACCCAGTATCTCGGACAGCCAGCGTCGCCGAGAACGGCGCGCCCCCAGACGCGGTGATCTGCACCTCCACCGTCGCCGCGCCGGAAGTCGTCAAGGGAACGATATTAGCCCCAAAGTACCGCGGCTGCCGCGCGCTCTTCACCTGCCACGTCCCGCTTCCCTGCGCATCTAGATTCGCGTAGTTGAGCTGGCCCCGCTGCTGCAGGAAGACGTCCTGCGCGGTGGGGTGCCCGATATCCGCGTACGCCATGCGGGCCCAGTAGCGACCGACGACGTCCTGGACGGTGGTGGCGGCGGCGGACCCGGCCCCGAGGAGACGCTCGAGCGCGTGCAGCGGCGTCTCGTTGCTGCCGCGGTCGTACTGCCGGAACAGCTCGCGCATCGTGTCCCGGCCGATGCCGGCGAACTCGTCCGGGTTCGCCGTCAAGTACGTCAGGAACGGCCACGCCTCGTAGTAGTTCCCGCTGTCGGCCGACCCGTCCACCAGCACCTGGAACGAGTCCCCGATCACCTTCGCTAGGTTGATCTCCGTGTCGCCCGTCGGCTGGCTGTGCTGCGAGCGCGCCGTCGCGCACAGGTCCGATGTCTTGTAGGTGTCTGCTACCCAGTTGGCTACGGTTTCCCACCACTGTGTGCGTGATATACCCGAGTTAACTTAACTGGCAAGGTAGATAGGTAGGGGGGCATGATGCTTCTTTTTAACTTACCGCACCCGTCCGCGTCTGATCAACCCAATACTTCTCATGGTACGTCAGCCCATGGCCGAACTCGTGTACCGTCACTCCAGGGACGTCGACGTAGTCGTGCACGACCTCGAGCCAAGACATGCCTGTGTCGTAATCGGAGTGCATGACGCCGGCAGCACCCGTCAGCGTCGCGACCGAGTATACGTTGACCTTGGTCCAGGGCCCGTCGTCGTCGCTGTCATCGTTGTACGACAAGCCCGACGACCGCCACCCCAGGGTGTCGACGAAACAACTGTACGCGGCCTCTAGCATCGCTAGCGCTGAGTCCGCTTGTCCCGTCGACGGCGCTCCGTACACCCGGAAGTGCGCCGAGTCCTGGTAGCTGCTTCCTCCTGGCCCGATGTTCGGGTTCGCGTCGAAGGTCGCGGGAGGTGCCGCGGCGCTTACGGTGCCCGTGACTGCCTCCTGGCTCACGGGGGCGGCGGCGACATAGCCGAGGGAGTGGAGCACCAGAGCGGCGATCGTGGTTCGTCGGATAGGTGCCATGTTAATAATGGTAATGACGGTATAATACTCCGGGTTGGTGTTCTGGGGTGTTCGGGTCAGGGACGGGAGCCGTGATGATCAACAGCGGAGGTTCGCCTGCTGTTATATATGTATAAGATGCGACCCATCTCAGATTTGATTTCCGCGCGGAAAATCTTCCCCATCGTATGCCCTGCGATCTGCCTATTTGTTTTCGCCTGCCAAGGACGCAACCGGTCGTCGAATGGCTACTAATGTTTCTATCATGGGCTGCTCGTATGTCCACTGACAGTTCGGGGCCCCGTAGTTTCGAAACGGGTGGATAGGCCAAGTGAATACGGCAAGGATTAGCGTTCCAGGTTACCTACTACGTCGACATTAAGGAGGCACCAAGAGGGTTCCGGATTGCGCAGAATGGGCCGGCACTTGTTCACCGTGGTGGTGATAATGTCCTATCTGCCTCACCCGATTGAAGGATAAATGTTCACGGGCTTGTCTGGATCGGGCTATAAATTACGTAGCGGACTATCAATTCCGATTCCCTCGTGGGTTTTTAGCGCCATTCCGTTCGCACCAATCGAACCCGGGAATTGAGATGCTATGTTTGAAATAAATGGTTAACTATTATCATTACGTTTCATTGCCAAGAACAAGAGATGGCACCCTTTTCAACTATTATGGGCTCACGTAAGCAAGATACATCGTAGTCGTGAGGTTGTTTCCTACAAATGATTATAAAAGAGAACTCTGATATCACGTCAAATTCTATGCCTTTAGCAAGACTTGGCCAGGTAACACTGGCCACTTAGCCGTTGCGCCACTCTATTATCATTCTTTTGCGGTATTAACATCGGTATGAATACGAAGTAGCAAAATCATTTTCACACAATAGATTACATAGTTCACCTGTGGACCGCCATGTGTATTATTCGGAAATATGGTATTTATGTTAGAAGGAGATAAGTATGGTAGATGAATTTTCCGATACGGAAATGCATATGAAATCATTCCTGTAAACAACGACACTTAGCAGTAATTTTACATTCGGGTGTACTAACAGGTTATTTACAGAGTAAACAGCCAAGATAATTTTTAATCTCATTTGCTTCTTCCTTACATGGTTCAAATAATTCTTTAAATGCTCGGTTTCCTTTATTTTAGTAGAAAATAAAAGGAGGGGGGTCTTGATGCAGTCCAGCGGCACATCTTTGAATAAGACGAGGCAGTTATATCGATATAGGCAATGCCCCATAAATGACCCTCCCTTACTTAGGCAACAACGCGGGGTTTGCAACTTTCAAGCATAGTCTGTGATAAATTGCCCCTAGACTTGGGTTTTTCAATGCCACTAAGTTATATATCACCTACGAGCTGGGGGCGAAAAGGAGAGTACAATGGATGACGACTACAGGAAAGAGCGCCTCTGCTCTTACTGTTTGAATATATTTCCGATTCAAGTTGGACGATATCATGAGATTCAACACCACCCAAATGTTGAAATGTTCTTAGCTGCTGCGGATGATTGTACAATGTGCAGGATAATTGCAAGATATATGCCACTTGAGAATCTCCGGCGGCGTTTCCCAGATATCACGGAGGCCAGATTTGACACTGTTTCCCTGAGCGTTCGTTTAAAGGAACCCCTTGTCTCTCCTACTGGGATCTCATGGGGTCTGCTAGAGACGAACTTGGAATCGCCAGAGCACACATTCCAGATATCCTCTGACCTCTCAATCACCACTTGCAATCTAGAAGGTTTGTTGACCTCTATTATTTCGTCAGAAGTGCCGAACGTTAACTTGGTAAAGGTTCTGCAGCTGAATATCCAGCATGGAATACTTCGTGTCCATCGATTATCGATAAACATTCCACTATGGAGACATGGCTAAGAGAATGCGAGTCCAATCACACTCTATGCACACCTCCAGATGTGAAGCCACCTAAAAGGTTGATAGAAGTTGGGTCAGCTAAGAGCCTTCCTCGCATCCTTGATACAAGTAGTAAATTCGAGGAACATTGGAGATACGCAACACTAAGTCATTGCTGGGGTGATTACCGGCCTCTCACACTGACTATTGAGAACGAATCATCATTCATGAAAGAAATACCGTGGCATTTGTTGCCGCATACCTTCCGAGAGGCATTGGAAATAACGCGGGCCGTGGGAATACCCTATCTATGGATCGATAGCCTTTGTATTGCACAGGATGATGAGTTAGAGTGGCAGCAGGAAGCAGTTCGGATGAGAGATGTCTACTCTGGGAGTACCTTGGCAATCTGCGCGTCGGATGCCAGCAACAGCTTAGGTGGCTGCTTTCTTCAGAGAGATGAGAAATCGAAACGCCCTAAAGCGGAGGATCTGATACAATTCTCCATTGTTCTTCCTAATGAGGGCGCCACGCTGCCTGTCCGTATCCAGCCAAATGACGTTAGACTGCGAAGAGAAAAGGGCCCGCTCGCAACGAGGGGGTGGACATTGCAAGAACAACTCCTGCCGAACCGAGTGCTATATTGCACGCGCCCGGAGACGCAGTGGCAATGCCGCGGCTGTCATCGAACAGAGGCTGGCGTGTTGTTTGACGAGGACACGCCAAGCAAACATCATGGACTTAAGGCATTCTATTTGCTCGGGCCACCCGCTGAACTACACAAAGCATGGTGTCAATGGATGGAAGATTACTCTCAGAGAACGTTGACCTTCCCACGCGATAGGTTCGCAGCTTTGGCAGGAATCGTCCAACAGTACGCGGAGCGTTCGAACCATAAACATTTATTGGGGTCCTGGGAGGAGACATTGTTGAAAGATTTGTTATGGATACGATGTGGGGAAGTCGAGGAACTTCCTAATATGCTGCCTGGAGTACCATCATGGTCTTGGCTATCACGTTGCAAATGGGTATCGTTTGATATTTGGGCTCGAGCAATGTCATTGAAAGAAAGCGATATTCAGGGTCATGCTGAAGTGGTTGAAGTAAACGTGTCATGGACTGGAATCCCCCTGTTGTCAGACATCGAACACACACACCTTGTTCTTCGAGGGCCTGTCCGGGTCTTTAAGTTGCGCATCTCCCCGCTTGCAACGGATTATAATCCTCCATATCTTGATGTTAATGACGAGCAACCGGACTTCTCCGAGGACCCCATCCCTTGGCGATGTGCCGGCCAATTTGACAGTGGGGGGTGCGAGGACTCAGTCGCATATACATGCTTTTTGATGCAATCAAGTAGGCTGGTGCGCGCAGATTCCACCATCTGTATAAAGGAAACGTTCTTGATACTGCAACCGAGTTCAGTTGATGGCTCTACCAATACATATCGACGTGTTGGTTTAGGCCACTTTCGGTTTGGAGCATCACACTTTGAAGGGGCATGCCAAAAGGAGATAACTATCATATGAACCTGTAGTTGGTTACCTGGATATGGGAATACGTGTTTTATAATCAAAAATCGAAATAAACTTTAGATTTTATACATAATAAAAGAGGGAAGACATGACCTGTGTAGTTCAACATATAAGCCACGGGGGCTCGATGGATGTGCAATGTGTTAGTAGAATTCAAACCATGATATTTTTTCTAAATGCTGTAATATATACTTGGTACATGAACTTTTGAGAACATTGATGATGCATAGTTATTAAATCTTCGTTAATCAAGGGTCAACCTCCAACTAGAAGACTCTCACGTATCCCTTCTGCATTCCCTCCAAAGCCTTCTTTGCGGCCTGCTCTACACCTCTACTACGGGGCTGGAGACTTTCCAAACGACTTCGCCAGAATGACCATCGCTCCCAAGTCACAGATTTCTTCCCTTTCCATACATCAAAATCTTTCCGATGCCCAGCACGATCCAAAGCCCAATTCTCTTCGCCCCTGGCAGCGCCGTCTCGAAAGCGCCCGCCCGCAACTTCGAACCATTTAGCTGTGGCCCAGATCTCGACCTCCAGGACGAAATCATCGTCAATGTTCCTCTCGAGCGCGTCCGTCACGCACTCGTAGCCGAATGCTATGTCGATACCACCGATGTCACCCGCCATCACTAACTGCGCCTCCACGTTTGCCTTCTTCACTTGAAGTGCCCGTATGCGGTCTCGCTCTGCCGCATCTTTCGCGTGGACAGCTCTGTCCCGCCAGCGATCATATTGATAGGTATCAACGTACTGGTGACCGAAGCCTGGAAGTCCGCGCCAGAGCGTCCCGTGCGGCGGCCATTTACTTTTGTCAACGCGAGATAGGTCAGGCTCAGGGAGAAGTTCGATAGCCCGGAGGAGCTCTACCAGGCTTTCTGTAACCTCTGATGGCAGTTCGATCAGTGCATCCATCAGGAAGCCCCAGAGACGAGGAAGGTCCTCCTTTGGGTCGCTGCTGGTCTCAACGGGCTTCGTAATAGCGACTGCCGCTTCTTCAACACTGACTCGTTTTTGGAGATAAGACTTCAGGGATTCGGCTTCTATGGGATGGATCCCATCTTCCGTGTCACCATCCGGTGCGAGCTTCTCTGCAAACCACTCCTCCGACATGACTAGAGTGTCGATGAGATTATTGGGATGGAAACCAGGCCTGATGGAAACAAGAAGAAAAGTGTCGGTGAGAGGGAAGATGTGCACGGATGTTGCGCTCTAGAATAAGTTTGAAGAGTATACATTTGACAGGTAGCCCAGTTTATCTCGTGATACGGCCTATTAATAACCAAAGGCAGTTGCCTAGAACCATCCACATGTAGTTAAGGAGTGGCTTATAGGGAATTATGTCTAAATCCAATTATGTGACGTCATCGGGCTTAAGAAGCTGATCACAGGGGTGTGCCTAGGCAATTTGTTAAAGTTATAGGTTGAACTCCTATAATGTTTTGATAGTATAATGCTACATGCTTCGGAGCTGTTGGGTAGCAAATTACCTAGCCCAAGATAGGATACAGGGTAATGAGCAAGTTTGCTTAACAGCTCTATGTAGACCTAGAGACACCACTGGGAATATCACTGGAGTTTTGAAAGCGAAACGATAAGTTAACATCAGCCGATTCTCTGGATGAGTTCGTCGCACAACCCGTTAATGCTTTCCACGAACTCCTCCTTAGTGTCCGCGGCCCACAGAGCGCCATCAGCTCCGGGAGCTGCGTCGTCACCCGTGAATGCTATGTACATCACGTCGTTCGGCTCGTGGCTGACTGTGCCGTTGATCTCGGCGCCGAAAAGAAGTTCGCCCATGGCAAGCGAAGCCTCGCCCACGAACGCCTGGCTGCGCTCACCTCCGTTGCCATCTCCCCAGACACCGCAGACCTGACGTCTCGTTAGTCTGACCTTCTACCTACAGCCTGCCAACCTCACGGGTCAACAACGAAACTATCACTTACCATGCCGTCGGCCGTCAGCGCGACCATCACGCTAAGTGGCGCGATACCGTGGTCCTTGGGAGCGAAGTTGACATAGCCCTCCTTTGTGCCCGAGTTCCCGAAGACGGCGAACGAGTGCCGGTAGGGGTCGAGGTCTACGATCCCGACGTCGTAGCTCTGCACCAGGGAACGGAACGACGTCGTCGACTGGTCGCTGTCGTTGTCGCCACAGTTCCCGTTATTGGGTTCCTGCCGCTCCCCGTCGCAGTCAATGTCCATGTTCGTGAACAAGCCATCCGGTCCCTGCGTATACAAGATGCCGTAGTCTGCGAGGTGGTCTCCACAGTAGGTCCACTCTATAGAGATCCAGCTAGCTGTTAGCCCAACCCGGCTTGATGTGCAGTGATTCCGCGAAAGGTGGAGTTGTCTGGGGAATATATGGTACCGTTGCTACTGGATGGCCAGCTATAGAAACCCGTCGCTAGCGGATCGTTGCATTGTCCCTGGGCTGATGCCTGCTGGTATAAGGTCTTGAGGTTCTGTGGCACTTCGCGAGCTTGAGAGCGGGCTATAAGTAGATTTACTAAGGTAATATCGGCGCGAAGCATTTTCGGCTATAGGAAGTCTGATGAGGATCGAGCTACTAAGGAAGGACTACAATTTCGATAAGAGCGAACTTGTAGTATCCCCTAGAATAAGAGGCATGGTTGCTCTTTTATAAGTTCGCCCACTGCGAGCAGGAATCCTTTATACCACCAAAGATGTCAACTAATCCCTTGCTAGCAGATGGAGTAATACTTCGCCTACCTACTTGAAACGATGTTAGCCAAGAAACATTCTGATATTATGTCGATGGTCTATGGCGTTTTCCGAAACCACTATAATTACCGACCTTCCTTAGTAGGAATCAGATTTCTTTTACATGGGTCTTAGGAAGACGTGATAACCCAACTTAGCATTGTGGATCCTAGTCCGAAGAGTATGGTCCGGAAGGATCCGTCGTCCTAGTAAATGATGACTAACATAAACTCGGAAAGTTCTCTTTCTCCCCCTTAATATTACGGTACACGATACTACACCAGGCACCGAATGAATGCTACAGTGGTGGTTCTATCAGTGAACTTTTCAACATTGGTGCATGATACGTTTTGTGCCGGATGAATACCAGCAAACTACCTACTCTAATTCGCGTTCAGCTAACCTAGGATGTTAGGATGACAGATGGGAGACGAAGCGATTGGATACTGACTGGTAAGTAGATATCATAACATGCAGAATTAGGGTTATCTGGTCTACCTGCTTGAAAAATAGGATTCGTGGACAGTTTTACCACGTACATAAAGGTTGAACCCATGATATGTTATGTTAGTTGGTGATTAGTCTCTAATAGCCTCTATATTGTTTACTTCAGTCTTTGGTCAGGAGCATTCAGTTTTGAAGCTACATGTCAAACCTAGCAAGAATCATGTCAAGTAGCCAGTGTCATTTAGCTTGTACTTATTAAGGGGTACTTTCTAGTGACTGCTATCGGCCTTCTAGTTGTGAGGTAAGAGGAGAAGGGAGGTATACGGCTCTAGATCTGTCTGTGGATGAGTATTATACTGTCTAAATGTTCTAGGAACTTATAACACTTACCTATACTACACCTTAGATCTGATATATGTCAGAAAATCTACACCCAGTTACTAGGGCAGGAGCCAGATGAACATGTAGATATGACGTGATGATAAATTATATTGCTCTAACTAATCACCAACACATTAACTACGTCCTGCTCACTTGTCTTCGCAACCATGCACTAGTCATCTCGGACTAGTCTCCCGGTCTCACAACCATGACTGTAGAATAGTGATAACAATGGGTTGTTGGCTGCTAGGCAGACATCAAATAGTTCCGGGCTATGTATGCAGGTAACGTGACACAAGGACGAGGCTATCTAAGGCTAAGGAAAAAAAAAAAAAAAAGAAAAGAAAAGAAAAGAAAAGGGGACGAGTATAAGTGAAAAGAATACACAGACTGTCTAAGACCTAGGTGATTGTTAACATGGATGGATGTATCAAGTCAAGTAAGTAAGTTACAACCTCACTTCATACTGTAAGAATATTCAGTCGAAGAATGAAAAGAAAACTTCCAGTGGTAAGAAAGAAAAAATAAAGGAATATCCATCATTTTCGAATGAACTTCTAAGACGTGCCCTGAGCCACTGATCATCCAATATGTGCAGTTCTGTACAGTTCTGCTTTTCATTCGGAGATGTGGAAGGAGGCCTATTATGTGTATATTGAAATAGGGCTCGGCGCCACATCCGTGAGTAGCTGTCCCAAACATACAAGATTAGGCCACAAGTACCTGGCGTTCCATGTAATGTCGTCCTGTCAACTTTAAAGACGTTGGAGCATTACGCTTCCATTCATCCCCGCTCCGGATCTGTTTCTGAACTTGTCTCAGACGGAGTTTATATGCAAGACTACAAGAGCTGTTGTTACCATCCCCTCCTACTGGCCCGGAGGGTCCAAGAATAAAAAGAGAAGAAGGAGGTTTGAGGGGAGAGGAGAGTTTATACACATCTTATGTAGTAGCTATATATACAGAACGGCCTGATTAAGCTGTATACCCCCCTTTTGCTTTTTGTGCATGCGCAAAGCTGCATAAGATGGCCTCTGGGGACATTCCATACAGTTTAGCCACACGGTTTCCTTAATAGGTAGCAAATGCCCGATATTCCATAGGAGGAAAGTGGAATCGTCGACCGTGCTCAACAGTCTTGAAATCTAATAATGTATGCTCAAGCAAGGTATAGATTTCGAATATATAAATCTACTGTTACCGAAACATTCAAAACACATTGATGACTGATAATCACTTCCTTACATTTAATATTCCTTGTTTAAAATAAAACAAAAAACTCGCTTTGTATTTCGCTATTTGAATTCCGCTGTTTGAATATCGCTATCTGAATATTGCCATGAAAAAAACATCATTCGCTACTTATTGATTCCCCCAAAAGACTAAGTAAAGTATGCTGATTCATAAGAAAAACCATCTGTTTAACGACCAGATAATGCAAAGATATGTTGATGTTATGAGGAGATCCAGCCTTCCCTCACTTTCTGTGAACAGCAGAATTAAAAACTGCCCCCGGTAAAACCAGGATGGTTGAAGCGCTCGTACAAAGCAGGGTTCTCCTAGTAATCCAGCATTCCTGTCATGAGCTTATCACAGTCCTCCCGGCACTTCTCCTGGGTGGCGTCAGCTCCAAACTTCGCTTCTTCAAAGTCAATGATGTAGACTTTTCCGTTTTTGAGAAGGAACTTCTCCGGGACGGGGTTGCCGTGAACGATGCCTACTCGGTGCAGTTTGTCAAGGATATCTAAGCAGTCGTGAATGTGGGTAGGATCTGGTACTCGAGCATCTTCCATGTACTCCATGAGGAAGCCAGCAGCTCCTCCGCCTGCCGTAACATGGCCGAGGAACTCTGGCGTGATGTCTTCGTCTTGGAGCAGATTATAGGCACGGGTCTCAGCCTCGAGCCGGACCATCTCTCCCCAACTGCCCGGGAATTGAGTCATCTTCCTTAGGACCGGACCCTCGAAATCCTCATGCTCGACCAGCCATAGCTTGTCCTCTTTGAAAAGTACTCCTGGCAAGATGTTGAGGCAAGTGGTCAACTCAGCGTAATCTACCACGCGGTGGTGCCACAGACTAGTGCTCGGGAGGCCGATTGGGTATGGATGAGGATAGGGGACAACTGAGAGGCCCTCAAGAGTTCGCTCGATCTGACAGTAGGTCCAGTCACCCGTGGGAAAAGCGGGCCAGTTTTTGGTGAATTTTGTCAATCGGAAATCCCAGTCCTGCTCAAAGACATCAGGGGCCACTTCACCATACTTGACATGTATGCCATCTACCAAGAACCGGCACTGAGTATATTGGTCACCAGGTCTTCGATGGCGCGTGGCTAACAGACAGATGTTGGTTGTTGTCGGGGTGGTTGACGCCATGGTGTTAGACTTGGTCGAAATCTTGAAAAGATTGAAGATGATAATGTGCTGATGAATAGAAGGAGGTAAATCTTGATCAGATGAAACGGTAGTGGTGTAGTGCTGAGATGATAGAGTGGTAGAGTGGTAGAGTGGTAGAGTGGTAGAGTGATAGAGTGATAGAGTGATGAAGAACCTGGATCAAAAGAATTCAAACCCGAAAAAGTTGGGATTCACCACGTACTTATATAGGAATCACTTCTTCCAATATTAGGATGATGCTCATTACTAATCTATGAACCTTCTAGACTAACAAAGACAATAACGCTCACATGGTTAAGGCAAACGCGCATGTGAAACGAGGAGTGCGCTCAAGATATGGAAGTGACCATATTAAGAATCCGTAATATATTGTGCAGTATGAAAGAAATCTCACGCGCGTATGAAACGAATGATACAATGTAGATAGACTGATGACCTCGTAGGCTACGCAGTCAAAGGAAGGCACTGATGAAACGCGGTTCTTTCTTTGAGTCACAGCAGGTTGATGTGTGCGGTCAGACGATGTGATTTGATGTGAAGTCAAGGTGCGTAACATGACTCTTCTTGTTGTTTGTCCGGTCTCTTCCATCTAGATTTCAGGGGTAACACAGCAAGAACTTACATCCGTACATAAATCCGGGCGTTCAGCCTTGTCCAATGATACTATCATAAGGCCACATGATGACTAAAACGACTCCGGGAAGTGACACCCGGGCCATTTGGATTGTTCCGGATCTTTGCGGACACCCCTATGGTATGAAAGCGGGTTGAGTCGACGAGGCGTGGGGCGCCCGCTGCCTGGTAGTCCAAACACTTCCGGAAGAACGTAAGATTGGTTTTACATAATTTGGCAACTACACGCGGCATGTGAAACGGTGATTATGGCTCAGCTGATTCGATCATAAATTTCAAGTGCAATGTACAGCTTAGTTTTGCCTATGAGCTTAGGAGTTGAGTCATGAGCCTCTGGGCACGATTATGTTGTTTGATAATACGTGCAACATGTTTAAGATTGTAATATCTTGTCCAAATACTTACCTGTCCGCCAGCACATCCTGGTTGTCAATTAGGAAGGCCTATCAGTCAGCCAAGACCTCTAAGCTAATGATTCCTTTAAATATAACACCATAATAGCTCCCTCCCATATGGCACTTTTCCATTCCACTAAATACAAATAATGATCTATCTTTTCGTACCTACCGTACTGGCTATCAACCATTTACTTGATCTATAATATTAACGTATTAGTAGAGTCCTTACGTATTTATTGTCATGTCCAAGAGTAGTAAATATATCGCATAGGAGGCTGTATTCCTGCTTTTGCCTGGTGTCATGTATGTCCGAGATTGTAAGAATTCACAACAAGCTAAATATTGAGTCCTGGTTAGAGGAACAAAGGCTTATACCTGGATAGTTTATATCAACTATTTCGCTCTCTAGTCTAAGTCTAGCTCGCAGTGCTAACGTTCTGGCTATATAGCGGTACATTGAATCTAAGGAACCGGTTAATTTATCCTCACTGATAGTTAACTTATCTCTACCTTGCTAATATTAATCCCTTTTCTCAGGGGCACTTATTCATAGTATAATCTAGTATATCATGATGCTACTGCTATACTGGATATCATAGTACTATGGGTTGAATGGGTTGCTAAAAGGGTGTTACGTCCTATGAAGGACAACATGCTAGGTAGTAAAGACCATTCAAGTCTTCACACGAAATGATAGAGGTTAAATAGCCTTCTACGCAACTGCTCCTAATGTGCCTATTGCGATATAAAATAGCGAGTGCCCGATATAACTGTCCCTAGACCTCAGGCGATGTCTTAGACGCAAATTTCATCCAGAATTGTCTTTGCCGGTGTCTAATTTGGAGCCGATACGTTACAGCTACGGGGTATTATATATTGGCGGGGAATTGAACACCAAGAAACATACAGCCTGTAGAAACAATCTGTTTACTCAGCGTCGGCAGGTATTCTCGGACGATCGCGAAGAAAGGTTACATTGCATGCTACCCGCATACTATCACTACGGGTATCTGCTAACAAGGGCTGCGGGGGATCAAGCTTTCGATTTCCCTTTCTTGGCCATGCTGCCAATATTGGAGTTACATACCCGGGTATTGAAGGGGGCCCGGCGATGTTCCGTCATAGACCTGCCCCCATTAATATATGCATCGAAAGAAGCTTGTTCCGACTTACAGCCATCGGAATGGCGGGCTTCTGATATTGCCTCCAATCAGCCAGGTTCGAATCCAATCATGTGCACGCCATTTCCGCTTATAGAAGGCATATCCCCTCTTCGTAGTGGTGGTGGTTGAGGATCAGTGAAAGCATTCACCCCAATACGTGCAAATAGCATACCGGGATTCATAGCATATAATACCAAGGGTATCCTTTCAGTTAGAGACTATATGGGGTCTGTTCTTTCGTGTGCCTATCTCTATGCCTGTAGGAGAGCAGACAAACCCTATTTTTACGCAACCCGTGTATTTTAGTCGAACTGGCCACCCTCCTGGTTCTCTGTATAGAGCAATTAATTGAGCATTGAAGAAAAACAACTAGCTAACAAGGTTTACCGCTCTTGCGAATCATTACCATTGAATACTCGACCAATCTATCCATACGATGGCAGATACCAAGGAATATCTAGAAAGAATCCCCACGGACGGGATACCGGACGAGTCTTTAAGTTCCAAAGAGGAATCCCAGATCCCTCGCGACTACGCTGGAGCGCAGGCGAAAACCGACCCGGAAGAGATCCGGCTGGTGCGCAGGCTAGACTACCGGATCATGGTAAGCACTCACCGGTTACCTGACACGGTGAACCACACATTATAGAATGGCATCCGTGTAACCAGTTTCCTTCCCCAGCCGATCTTGTGGTTGATGTATTTCTTCAACTACGTCGACCGCGGCGCTCTGGCGCAAGCCCGCCTGAACGACTTCGAGGTGCACCTAGGCATGTCGGGGAACGACTTCAACGTCGCTGTCTCCATCCTCACCGTCGGATACGTCTTGATGCAGGTCCCGAGCAACATGCTGCTCACTCGAGTTCGACCCAGCATATACCTGGCCACGTGCATGATTGTTTGGTCGACGATCTCAGGTCGGTTGGCCTAACTACCTACCTACGTACCCGTCCTCGGTTTCAAGTGCTGATGTGAGAAAACAAAGCATGCACCGGGCTGGTCAGCTCCTACGGCTCCCTTATCGCCTGTCGATTTCTTTTGGGATTCTTTGAAGCACCTGTAAGTCGTCAAGGCACGAAACCCGAGGCTATAACACTTACAATATAAATCTCTGTTCAGTTTTACCCTGGCGCGCTCTACCTGCTAGCTATCTTCTACACACGCAAAGGTTCGTGACCGAGCTAGTCCCCCTTTAGTACAGTTCACACATGACTGATCTGGAGTACCTACCTAGAGGTCGCTACTCGAGTGGCAATCTTATACACCGCGAATATAGGAGGACTAAGTTTCGCCAACCTTATCGCGGCTGGAATCTTCACGGGTTTGGATGGGAAAAGGGGGTTGAGCGGTTGGAGATGGTGAGCAGCTACCTCTACGTCCCCGTTTTTCGACTATGTAACCCCCTTTTCCTACCCTGTCAGCCTCTTAGGTAATACATGATACTAATGTACGAGGCAATACCAGGTTGTTTATCCTTGAAGGTGTGGCCTCAGCACTCACGGCACTTGCCGGCCTGTGGCTCCTCCCCGACACGAACGAGACGACCCGATGGCTGAACGAGGACGAGAGACGCGTCGGGCGGGTACGCATGGAGAGGGACCGGCTCGTCGACTGCCAGGAGCATGCGCCCGTGATGGAAGCCATGTGGAGTGCTGCTAAAGACAAGCGACTGTGGCTGTTCTGCGCGATCCAGAACTTCCATTACGCTGCCACCTCCTTTATCAACTTTCTGCCTACGTGAGTGAGCAAGCGCATGCAGCATTCCCCCCTTCTTACGTTGCAAGTAGTGATGGCGACGGGCGAATTAACCGAGATTCTTCTTCTTCTTCTTCTTCTAGAGTCATTCACGACCTCAATTTCACGGATACCGTGGCCTTGCTGCTGGCCTGTCCGCCCTACTTCTTCGCCTGCATCACCGCGCTCCTCTTGGCGTGGTCGTCGGGACGATACCACGAGCGCACGTGGCACATCACGATCGGCTTCGCCGTGGCCATCGTCGGGTTCGTGATAGCCGCGTCGACGACGAACACGGCCGGCCGGTACGTGGCGTGCTTTGTCTTCGCGGCGGGGGCGTTCGCCGTGAACTCGGTCATCACGGGGTGGATCGCTACGACCCTATCGCAGAGCCAGGAGAAGAAAGCGGTTTGTTCTTTTACCCTATTTTATTATTATTTTTTTCGCGCATACCTACATACCTACATATGTACTCTACTTTGTTTTAGTTCCGCCCTAGTCTCCAGCGATCATTGCTGATCACCGATTGCTAATTACGTGTCATGTACATACACAGGTTGCGCTCGCTGCTGCCAATGTGTGCGCGCAGATCGGACAGATCTATGGTCCGTACTTGTGGCCGAAAACGGACGGGCCAAGGTATTTGATCGGGTTTTCCGCGTCGGCGGGATTCTCGTTGCTGTCGTTGCTGCTTTGTTGGGTCATGAGGTTCCTGCTAAAACGCCAAAATCGGCGGGTTCAACAAGACGCAGCTGGGGAGAGCAGCTACAACGTCTATTCATATTAATCTTACCTGCCTACCTTAGTTATCATTATCATAAACCACTTCAACCATAAAACACACTCAGCATTATCTTCAACATACCTACCTAGGTAGTTAACTACTGACTCTATGTAGTTACGTAAGGTCGGTGAAGTTATATGTCCATAGGGCCAAAGCCGGTGCCTTGCTAGTCTAGGGATGGATCCGGATAGATCGGAATTGATAGTAGCCCCCACCTGCGTCATAATTTCCTTGCACCCGCATATTTGGGAGATGCCCGCCCTGGTTCAGCTGAAAAAGCATAAAAAGAGACAGAAAAGAAAGGCTGTCAGGCAATCAGGAACAGGCGAGAGGAGGTAACTTCGTACCTTATCCAGCCACAACAAGCGGTAAACAAGAATTTCCTCCGTCAGCCCGTCACTACTTTATTCACTATTTGCTGACCGAAATGCTTCGACCAGTTATATTCGTGTGTTACGTTACTTTATAACAGGGCTTAGAGCTTGACCCAAATCCCTAGGTCTGCACTTTGCGAGGAAAGAACAACGGCTATTGCGGCGCGGTTCATGTTGGCTGGTTGGCTGGTTGGCTACTTTTCATGATTCAGACATTTCCATACCAGCCAATTCGTGCATAATTCCTTCGACAAGGGGGGTTTCACATGTAGGCTGAAGCGGCATCTCCCGAACTTGTCAATGCTTATTTTCCCCCTTCGCATCTATCTCCACCCGTGCTGAGCTAGGCTATTATCTAGTTTCTTATTTGTATGATTAAGTGTGTTTATATAGAAGTGAGACCGCCTCGAGGCTGTATTTTTAACAACTTCCGTCTTCCATCCTTGCAGCCACTCTCTGCTTTATTAGCAAGGATGCAGCTATTTCGCATATTTCTTTCTTCGCCCTTCGTATCGCTTATTCCTGCCGCCCTTGCAGCCCCTGGCTCCGGCGCCCTTGACTATGTTGCCCCTCGTGAATTAATCCGGCGGGCCGCGCCGGATAGCCCCTCAGGAGACTACGCGCCGGCCACGGTGGACTGCCCAGACGAGAAACCGACGATCCGGAGCGCCGGGAACCTGTCCACCTCGGAGAGGGACTGGCTGGAGATCCGCAGGCCGAAGACCATCGACCCCATGGTGCGGTTCTTCGAGAACTCGGGCCTGACCGATTTCGACGCCGCGGGGTTCGTCAACGACAACGCGCAGAACTTCTCCGTCGTCCCGAACATCGGCATCGCCGTTTCCGGGGGTGGCTATCGGGCGCTGATGAACGGCGCCGGCTTCCTCGCCGCTGCTGACAGCCGCACCCCCGGGTCGACGGATGCCGGGGGCATTGGCAACCTGTTGCAAGCTACCACGTACCTTGCCGGCCTATCCGGTGGCGGCTGGCTTGTCGGCTCCATGTTCGCCAACAACTTCTCGAGCGTGGTTCAGCTCCGTGACGGGTACGAGAACTCCGCGCTGTGGCAGTTCTCGAACTCGATCTTCGAGGGCCCGGAAACCAGTGGATTGTCGATTCTCAATATGGCCGAGTACTGGGACAATGTCTATGACCAGATCGTGGACAAGAGGGACGCAGGATACGAAATATCTATCACGGATACCTGGGGTCGGGCGTTGTCGTACCAGCTTATCAATGCCGTCGATGGCGGCCCTACTTATACATTCTCGTCAATCGCGGAATGGAGCAACTTTACCGACGCGGACACACCCATGCCGATCCTGGTCGCGGACGAGCGCAGGCCGGATACGACGATCATCTCTTTGAATTCGACCGTCCTCGAGTTCAATCCCTGGGAGATGGGCTCCTTCGACCCCACCATCTACGGCTTTGCGCCTACTCGCTACGTAGGCTCGAACTTCAGCGATGGGAGCGTGCCTAGCGACGGCCACTGCGTGCGAGGGTTCGATCAGTACGGGTTCGTGATGGGAACCAGTAGTTCTCTTTTCAACTCGTTCCTTTTGCAGAACATCTCTTCGGACAGCGTCCCCGACTTCGTCCTGGACATGGTCACGTCCATCATGACCAGCATCGGAGACGACAACAACGACATCGCAGCCTGGAAGCCGAACCCCTTCTACAAGTACAACGGCGGCACGAACGCCAATGCCGACGAGGAGCAGCTGACTCTCGTGGACGGCGGGCTGGACCTGCAGAACATCCCGCTGCACCCGCTCATCCAGCCGGTCCGCAACCTCGACGTGATCTTCGCCGTGGACTCCTCGGCCGACACGACGTACAACTGGCCGAACGGGACGGCGCTGCGCGCGACCTACGACCGCAGCAAGGAGGACATCGCGAACGGGACAGCGTTCCCCGCCGTGCCCGACGCCGAGACCTTCATCAACCTGAAGCTCAACCAGAAGCCGACGTTCTTCGGGTGCAACACGTCCGAGTTCACGTCGGCGAACCAGACGGTCCCGCCGCTCATCGTGTACGTGCCCAACACGCCCTACACGCAGTACAGCAACGTGTCGACGTTCGACCCGTCCTACGACGACTGGCAGCGCAACAGCATCATCACCAACGGGTACAACGTGGCGACCATGGGCAACGCATCGGCGTCCGTCGACTCCAGCTGGCCGGCGTGCGCCGCGTGCGCGGTCCTGAGCCGTAGCCTCGAGCGCGTCGGTACCGAGCTGAGCGCCACCTGTAAGGACTGCATGAGCCGGTACTGCTGGTACGGCGCGACGGACAGCACCCCCGTTACCAGCTTCGAGCCCACGCCGATCTTAGAGCTAGATGTCATGAGCGCGGGTGTGAGCCTTCTGCGTGGGCAAGGGCGCGCTGTTGGTGGTGGTGTCGCTTGGATCGTGGCCTGCGCAGCCGGGCTGGCGATGGTATTTTAGTTTCTAATAAGGAAGCCGTTCGGAGGAGCTGATGACGACGTGGTGCTGATATCCATTGCATACAATCCGGAGTCTGGTTATCATATGTTTGCATAAATGAGTGTGTAACGGGCAGGATCTAATTGTCTTTCGTGTCACTGTGGGTTTTTTTTTCATAGAGAGCATTATGTTTTAATTTACAAAGCTGACAAGTTGACCTATGAAATAGCTAGTTACTGTAGGTGAGGGTATTAGGAGACAACCCTCGCCTCGAATCTTTCTGTAGTACTGTACACGTGTGCTTGATATCAAGCATCTGCAATTACCCTCTTTCGGGCCACCTTCACAAGTGGCTAAGTTCCTTCTCAGCAAATATCAGCTATCGTTGGCTTATTCTAACAAGCACCGCCATACGGAGCATAATCCCTTGCTTGGTGGCTGTTCTCTATACCACCCAGACCTTTCCCTCGAAGAAAGGGTAACCCAAAGCGTAGTGCGCATAATCTGCGCAGTGTCACACATCCCTCCATACGTAGGATATGTTTAGTTCTTCTTGCTGCGAGAAGACTTCTTCTGCTTCCGAGAAGAGGCTTTCTTCTGGGACTGCGAAGCGGACTCCTGTCTCTCTGCATTGACTTGCTCCTCCAACGTTTTTTCAACCTCTGCATACCTTTCCTTCAGTGTCTTCCATGTAGACGAATAGTAGGTCCACTTGTTTGGCTGGTCTGAGATCCAGCTGCTGTAGAGAAGCGCATCACTGACATCAGTGATATTCTTGGGGGAGGGTATGCTATACAAGGTCTCGAGCTTTGCAGAAGCATCACCTGGGGAAGCATCGGTAGAGTCCTCATACTTGCAAAGATGGATGGAATAGAATACTCCAAGCGTGTATGCACCTCGATCAGTGAGCACAGTATCTAGTTTCTCCCAGGAGTCGGATGTGGTGTCATCGTCGTCCCATTCTACCTCGCACTCAATGGTCGAGTCATTCCATCGAATATCCTTGATAGCTGAAATTTCGTCTTTCACAAGTCCTTCTGCATTGTATTTCCCATCTTCCATGTACTTGACTCTGCCCGTGTATGCATCGTGATTCGCAGGTAGGCATCGGCGCCGGGTGCGGGAAGAAATTGCGCCGACGGAACTGTTTATCATGTCCAAGGTGACACGGTTTTCACCTGGAAAGTCGATGTTTGCGGCCGTCACAGCATCTTGAAAGCTGTTGCTAGTGACCATGGTCTTCAAACTGTGTCCACTTTCTTTCAGGCGTTGCTTGCGTGACTCCTGAAGTGATTTGAGTTGAGAGATCATAGGGGCAATGGGATCATCGTTGAGGAAAGAGTAGGTAGGCGTCACCGGCGTTGCGACAGATGGACCCCCAATGTCTAAGAAGATGGTGTCGAATAATACCTCTAGCTTGAAGGACGGCAAGTTCCATAGAGACCACGCATCGAGGGGCTCTTGTGCAACGCTTAGAAGATTCTCCAAGTAAATACGAGCTCTCGGCTCTCCACTGATTAGGTGGTAAGACCGTTTTAAGACGAATTCACGCAGGTCGGTACATTCGAGGAGCATTGTAAGGAAGTGTGAATCCTTTTTCTTCATGTTGCTTCCAAAGCAATGATGGGGGTAGACATAACTTCCCATAGAGATTCTGTGGATCATGCATCGACGACTAGGGGTGATTGCAACCAGGAACTTGTTTAATTCCAAATGGTTATAGAAGTAGAATTGGTTGATCCGGTAAAATACCGGGATGTCTTCCAAGTCTTTATAGATTTTGCGGGAGACACGAGCAAGTTGCGTAACTGTCAGTGGCTGTTCTGTTGACCCTGCGACAGGATGATGATAAAGGCCAAGTTCAGGCCAGGCGAAGTCTCCCCAAGTGAACTTGTTAGACCGGTGCGTGACTTGCAAAGGTTTGATGGGACCATTAACGTAAACGGCAAACTCGTAAATCATGATCCGAACCTGAGAAATCTGTCAGTCTGAATGCATCGTAAAACTAATAGGAATCTTCTATTTACCTCTTTAGGCAGCTTCATAAAGTGCGACTCCTCGTTCTGAATAGTTACATGGCAAAGTGGATGCTCGCCATCATCCAGATTGATGGCCATTCGAGATCCAGAAGCCATGGTGAAGTGAGGTAGAGACGAGTGCTGCTTTGTGAATGTCAAGGCGAAGATTAATTCACAGAAGTGATGGATGTTGTTGTCGTCGATGGGAAAGTGCTACTAGATGAACACGAAGGTCCTCTGATTCTGACGTGCTTGCAATGAACTTCAGCAGAAGAGATTGAAGTTGAATGAAGAATGTAGGTAGAAGTAGGCGGAGTGTTCAATAGAAGTAGAAGTGTGCAAGTGATCAATGTTGTGGTTTTGAAAGGGAAACCACACTAGCAACACTTAAGGCAACCAAGGAAGTATGTAGGTACCAAGGTATTTAAATAATCTGCACCCTGCACATGACTGTAGGTATTCAATGCATGTGTAGATGTATGTATGTAGAAACCCAAGGCTACAGCATGAGGAAGGACGGGTTAACAGTGGCATACCATGGGGTATGTATGAAGTGATTTTGCGCCTAAGATCGTTCGTTTAGGAGATATTGTTGCCAAATAATACCATAACGAGATAACCTACAGGTTATGATTCGTTCTAATGATATCCCCTAGCGTGCTATTGAATACATGTATGCATGAAGATTAGGTAAGTACCCAAGCAGGATCTAGATGTGCTGACCTACACGCATACATGTCTATCTGGAGGTCAGGTACTTTCACAGGTACTTACCTATGCAGGTAATATACATAATAGACGTGATGTTGCTAAGTACATAGCTATACCGTTAATAAAAGTGCAATTTAACTTGTTTCTAGGTAAAGGTTGAACAATGGGAAATAACCAAATCAATAAAGAGGTTAGCTTTTTCAACAATGGGATGGATACTCTAACTACATGTACCTAGGTAACTACATATCAAATTCATGATCCTGAAGTCTGATTCTAAATATATTTACCTACATACATGTAATTATCTACCCGTCTAGTTATTTATAACCTATCAAAACATACATAATATTTATTCTAGATATGCTGGGATCAATAGGTGGATAGTTGCTGGTGGTAGTAGCTTATACGCCCCACCATATGTATATATATGCTTTACCGCTTCCTGGCTCAGATCAAATTTCTTACGCCTCTGATTATCTGATATTTACCTAGGCAAGCGGTCAAATCATTGCTTTCTCTCTTTAATGTACCAGTAGATTTAACTATTTGGCCAGCGGCCTGACGCTATTGTATTTGTATCATCTTTCGGCTTTTTATCCTCACCCTCCTAGTCTTGTGGTCTTAGCCTCTGATCCTGAAGGGCGTCCGTCTTGTTATTACGACTATTACACAGAATAGGAACACGAGCCTTGTTTACTCTCCGGATCTTCTATGGCGCTACCATGCCTGATCTGAGTTTACCTGTGGCTTCCTAAACCAACCAACCCTTCCTGCCAACTTAATTCATCAAACTCGCTCGAGCGGGTTTCACGATTCGCCGAAAACTTCACAATGGCATCACTTACGCCTGAGATGAACGACCTTTCAAAAATTATTGACGACCTCCGAGGAAAGGTCTCCGACGTGCAGGCCCAGCAACGACGTCAAGAAGTCGAGATGGGGGCCCTGCGTGCCCAAGTCGAGGCGCTGAACCGTCAAATCAAGGCACTTCAGAACCGCACACGAACCTCCAACACCTGGACTCCTCTAGGCACCCCAGAACAACATAGGGAATGGATGCTCAATGGATTATGTAGTCGTTGTGGCGGTTGCCACATGCTTAGAAAGTGTCCATACCAACCCTTCAAGAACCCGGAGAAATCTACGACCAAGTCTTCCCAAAACTTTGTAATTTAGATCTAATATTATAACGTCCCAGCCAATATTCAGACTTCTACATACCATTGATAGACACATCTCCCAGTAAACACCTCAGGGGCACTATGTACTTATATTGTTTTTCCTAACTTCTTCCCTAGTAGATAAACAAAAGAAGATCTGCGGGAATAATATTTCCGCGCACCATCTATTAAGTAAAGAATGTATATTACGCCTTTTCTAGAATTGATATCATAAAATGAGGTATTGAATACAGTAAATAATAATTACTCTTACGACATCAGATCTTTCCAAGCTTTGAGCTGAAAACTTCCTGTAAGTTGCATTGTTTACTATTGAGGCACCTCTCGTAATCTTAGCATACATATCAATTAAAGTAGCAGGGTCACCAAGCTGTTGACAAAAGAATTGTCATAGCCCGCGCACTGTACTACACGTATTTTGACTGCTCATTTGCCTGTATTTGCACAGTGCGAAGTCCGGGGCTATGACAATTATTTTGTCAACAACTTGGCCACCTAACAAGAATACACCTACTGCAGCCTCGCTATCTATGATAGAAGTTCCAGTAGTAGTATTGTCATGATGGATGCAGATACTTCTAATTATTGGAGGAACTTTTCGACACTTCCTCCGGGCGAACTTGAACAGTGGAAATTCATTCTTAGTAAGTCAAAGTTACTTGATTCCTAATGGACCACTACTAATCATTGGCAAGGGCATGGCTTCAACGTCCCAACCGAACGAATCGTAAGTAATTTCTGTGTTTATTTCCTTCCTTTGTGGCTATCTTCAGTTCTTGAAGTTACCCGAAGGGACACGTTCGGAGGGAAATGGCCACCAAACAACTCCCATACCTCACTACAATCTCCATAAAGAAACAATTGCTAACTCTATGCGTTACAGGTTGTAGTCAACAACGTTGAACATGGTCTTAACTTCACAGTAATTGCCCAATCCGAGAATGGACCATGTTCTCGCGAAAGTAGCCAGCCCATCAATTACGCATTCATCGCATCCTCGAAGATCATAGCTGCATGGTTTCCACCGTTGCGTGATGTGTTGGCTGGCATTTCCAAGACATCTTCTAAAGGGTCACTGGGCTTTGTACAAATTCCGATGAAAAATGCCTGGGCGTTTGGAATTTTTCTTGCACTTGCTCATGGGTCCGACGTTGAATTCCCGTGCTCTCCTGACAGCCTCTTGAATATCGTGGAATACTCCAAAGAGCATCAACTAGAAGCCCTCATCGCACTAAAAGTACATGACTGGATAAAAACAGCGGAACTGACTGGCCCTTTCCATTCTAACACTCGAGAGTATAACGAGGACTGGAAATGGCTGAAACTTAGCTACGAACTTGGTCAAAAACAAAAGTTCCACAGGGCATCCTATAGACTAGCTTTCCTAGTTCCCTACTACGCTTCAAGGATGTTATGCGAACCACCGAGGAAAATATCCCTAATATTTATGGTAAGCAGATGTTTAAGCCTCGAATTTATGAACTCATCATGCTAACTGTATATCCAAGGGCGGATTAGGCAATGCCGATCTAGATTCATCCGATACGCAATTAAAGATATCGTAATATATCACGAACGAGCTAAAGAGCTACACGGAAACCGAGAACTCGACCCAACCGATTTTTGTGAGAGTGCAGACCACGATTGTCTCAGGGCACAATGCGACATTCTTAAAGAATGGTTTGGAAATAAGGGTCTCGCCCATTATTCCTTAGGGCCAACATCTGATCTTGCAGGTTTCCGAGCATCCCCATACAATCTCTTTGATTACACCCCTCTTAACTATAGCAAAATGTGTGAAGAGTGCGTACAGGACCCATTGCGTGGATTGCTGTCTAAGTTCGAGGCAGAAGGGATGGACGTGTTGGGAGAGTTCGTCTCCCTATCAGCCGACAATCGCCCCATGACGGAGGAGCACAAAACGTACATGGCAGGACGAAAGGCAAAGTATCAAAATTCTCTTGCCGCTTATTAGCACATCTAGAACGTTATCTACGGCTCTCTCTACAAACCGACGAAACCTGTAGTCAGAACAGAGGAATGTTCGGGGAACAGCGTGGTTGGCAGATAACGCCCGAGACGCTGTTATAGACGATGGGCTGAGCTATGATGGAAATAATAGCTAGGCTAGATAATTGTTGTATGGACTGAATCAAAAATCTCTTTCCAAAGCCCTGAATTCTACGTGTGCTTAAAGTGATTGTATCCTATGATAAAATGCATATAATTTGTATAGTGCAGTCCATTCAACTACGTTTAAAGTCTGCTTCTCATACCATTTCATGATACTTTAAATTTCCTTCTAGTGTTAATCTTCAAGAAAATAACATCCGTATTCAAGAGCTGTTTGTAATTTAAAGACATCATTAATGACCTCTAGTTTTGTCATGTTTAACTATGTTAAGTAAATTGTTAACTTAATTGTTTGTTTCGATGTTCCTTTGAAAATAGGGGATCCTAGAACAGCAGAAAGCGGAATGCAACAAACAAGACCCTTGTAACTTATTAAAACCCGTTTTGTTGTGAATGCTTAGCGTTTTTAATATTCTGGAACAGCTAACAGGACTCATTTATGGCAGTTAATGTTACATTATTGACGAGAAAACTATACTGTGTTACTATTCTTAGCTGCATATGCGTCAATTTGACGTGTCCTGTCTCAACCGACTGATGACATGTTCTCTCGTTGTATACTAACTGAGAGCTTGTTTTAATATAATATAATCTGTTCCGCTGTTAGAAAGTGTATATAACTAGATGTGGATCCTCGTGTGAAAAGACGCTGGCCATTGTCTTTATATATGCTTTCACCATTAACCAATAATAAAGGACAAAGAGCATCAACAAACGCACATAAAACTCAACCTAATAAAAGATACCATGGATAACAAAAACAAGTCCATCGAGAACTATGGTTTACACAGAGTTGAGGTCGCCTGTCACGTCGACGAGGTCGCCTTTATGGCACCTTTTCTACAACGCTTCCCACTGGATTGGGAATGTTACGCAATTCTGCTTCCGCAGTCTCTAAAAGGGGACATCGAAACCGGTCTGCAGATCAACACGTATACAACGTCGATCTCAGAGAACGCGTATGCGACTCTGTATGTCAAGCTAACCAAGGATGAGGCGATCGGCAGCGAGCGACTGACCGAGATGAACTATCGTGACATGGTGGTGGACAACGTCCGCGCTTCAGGCGGGGACATGAGAAAAATCAAGGTTCTAGGGGTTGGTATGATCCTCAACGACGCCTCGCGCGCCTCGATTAAGAGGGTGTTCGACGCCCTGGGCAAGGACATCCTTAGCCGTGGTAACGTCGTGGTTACACCCGAAGACAACCCGCGAGAGTTTTTAGAATGTGTGACGAACAACCCGTTCGCTAGGGGACAGCAAAGCATGCTCAAGCATCGGGCCGCCGACACGGGGAACGCCTTCATTGAACGCTTCATCCTCATGTCTGATGGCTACGATTGTCCCCCGGGGCACCAGGACGCTATCCCCTATGGGGAACCTCGCCTTAACATGGTTACAGTCCTCGGTCGTAATACCAAGTAAGGTAGGTTCAAACACTACCTATGTGATGATATGTAGATCTATATGGAAGCATGTCGGACTTACTTCCAGCGAAATTAATTTATAAGGTAAGTAGTAAAGTGATCTACTAAGATAGTTTCAAACCCCTATGATAAATTCAGTTAACATAATCATTTTCAATGCATCTCTCTACTACCAAGTATAGGTTTGGTGGTTATCTAAAACACTGTGACGTCTAGCCCTATTGTTTTCTTTTATTAATTCTTCTTAATTATAACATGATATGGCATATACTGTTAATGGGAGATGGTTATAACTATAGTTATCCATAGAATAAGCAGTATGTCTATTAAGCTATGTTTATATAACGAATTACATATTAAAGAAATAAAGAGATAATCTGACTTATGTCAGTAAACATTGAAGTTGCTACATATACGTTTACTGGAAGTTTGATACGCTATGTAAGCCATCTATCCTGTAGTATTCATTTGGGTGATCTAACCACCAAACGACGTATCCTCCTACTATCGTGACATTCTTCTCTTGTTGCTAGCCGGGCACCTATTCTAACTAGTGACCTAGCTATCTACCTAATATAATCTTAAGAAGTACATAAATACCTATTCAAACCTTAAGTCGATTTTTCCCTCCCATGCCTTCTAACCCTGACCATCCTTGCCCCTCTTCTTCTGTAACTACTATTAATACAAACCATATTCAGAAAAGACTACTTAAAAAACTCTTTCTGGTTGGAACATTTACTAATAATTACTAGGAACACGATACGCAGCGATGACTTTCTATACGCCCAGGATCCCAACTTTCCCGACATAATTCTCCTCGATTCTACCTCAGACTTTCAGCGGACGTCAATAGGATTGATGACCATCCCTATCGAGCAACCACAACCTGTCTTATCAGGTCCTTCTAATATACACAACACCTTGTCGAATCCTCACCTAGGGACAAGCCCGACCAGTGAGACCGCGGCCCATCCTGTCCAAGAGGTCAATACAGACTAGTCGTCCATTGGCTCTGCTCGGAGAGTTTGAAGAGAGAAGACAGAGAGTTTGAATACTCCCACAGCGAAGAAGCCCATAAAGTCACGGGCGAAAGCCCCGAAGCCGGGGGCACATAGACCACCGAACTCATATGTGCTTTTCCGTGCCCACTGGAATGACTCTGTCCTTAAGAAACACCCAGGGACGAAGACAACACAAGTCTGTAAGTGTATCATCCTTGCATATTTTTACAGTACCATATTGACTTCGATTTGCAGCGAAGGTAATCGGAAAGAAATTCGCTCAACTCGCTCAACCCGAGAAAGAGCTACATCGACTGAAACATCCGAATTATGTCTTCCAACCGAGAACCTCGTCTGAGATTAAACGGCGCAATACGAAACAGGATAAACAGGCACTTAACGAAATTCCTAGTCCTAGTGCTGACCAAGGAGATGGAAATCCTGGGAGCGTCGATGCTTCACATTCACCCGAAGATACCAATATGCCCTGAAATAGCAATGCCTTGTGAAACAGCATTGAATTCGATTTCAACGTAGCGCCAGAACTCCCTGCGGATGACCTAGGTCGACATGAACGGCTCGATCTTAGACAAGACGAAGAAGGGTTTGCAGCCCTTTTTGGACTAGGGGATATGGACTCGGGAAATTCTGCTGGTGATCTCCTTTATGGCCTTGGAGAGGATCATGTGCCTTTCGACTTCTACGAAGGGGCTCAGGACCGGAAACAGTCCTAGCCCTCAATGTTTCCGCTTAGAGGGCCTGCTGCTCTTTATATCATGATTTATTGCAGTGATGATACTGGCCTAAGGATCACTGCTGGTGTGTCGCTGGAAGGATTCCCTTAATTCGCGGAGGGCAACATAGCCTAGGGACCAAGAGCTTTAGACCAACAGTGGTCTTCACGTGTAAAATATAGACAGAATTCTTCCATCTGCATTGCTAGGTCACCACCAATAATATGCGAGCTTGCACAATACAAATGCCTTTACCTTCAATTTATTATGGTATATCACCTACATGTGGCATCACTGCTGTGTTCCTAGGCATCATATAGCCTTCATCTCATATGCTCCTTCAGCCGGGCTTACTGCACCGGTTCAGCACTGCTGATATGGACGTCGAGAAGATCAGCATGAATAGGCCACAGTAGTTGAGGCGCCGTACATAACGCTAGAGTGAAGAATACTTCGAGAAGGAGTTTGTTGGTGGTGATAATGGGTTTGTAGACTTACTTGGACATTGAAAAATTGGAGATTTTGCTATTTTCAGCTTTCGGGGTAGAGCTGATACATGTATGCCCATCTGTACTTGTACGATAGTGAACCATTCACTTCCTAATTAATGACTTTATCTTCCATATTTTTCTAATCAACCTCCGGACATCACTTCTAAGATGCTGCATCATTAGATTACCGGATCATATTCTTGGTGCCAAGTAGACTGCAACATATGTGGATATAAGGACTGTGTAACCTTTTCCGATCCGATATCTCATGTTACACACGCATATCTCCTGGAGCCGCCTGCATTAGATATAGTTTCTGGTGATCGTAATTCTGCAATAGCTTCGAGCTCATCTAGACTAATCCGACTTCCTCCCACGACGACGGGATAGCCACTTTTGATTCAAGGATGAGCCGTACCCGCAATATTCTCTGGGCATACACATTACCCGAAAAGGCAAATGACTTGTAACTATACACGATTTGATTGGCTAATTCGCATATAAACTAGTACGAGCCTTGTCCTACCTTTCCGAACCTTTCCCTTGGTAAAAAAGTTCGCTATTTTGGGTGCTCCGTTGAACCTATATAGAACACGCTCTCAATTCAAAAATATAATCGAATTTCTTGCCATTTTGTCTCTGTTGAGTGTCGCTTCTGCCACAGATCAAAGCCTCTGAGAGGCATAACAAACATATGCTCAAATAAGCTAGATAAACGAAATCCCAGCGTCCACGATGAAGACCGCCACCACCACCATCACCATCATCGTTCTCCTTATTGCCTCTTCTTTCTCCGGTGTCCTCTCATATTCCCCCTATCATTATACTCATCCGCACATAGTAACCTTTTCACACGTGCCTGCCTATATGCCTCTGAACTGCAATCCGGCAGTAGCGGCGGCTACTGCTGGAAGAGGTGCGCCCTTGATACCGAACGGGCGAGTGGCTGGTGTTGGACGGCGACCGAGGACGGCTCGGGTACTTGGATGACGTGTGGTTCGGACGCGGACTATAGCACTGGACAGCGCTGTGGCAGGCCGGGCGGCGGCAAGGATAGTGGAGCGACTAGGTGTGGATGTACAGGCTAGGGGATTATTTGGAGACTGATTGAATCCAGTTGTGTCAATACCGTCTATGAGCGTACGTGTTTACGGTGGTGATAGATCCAGTCTGTACTGGCTTCGTTAGCTTCCTGATGTCTATAAGAATATCAATCAAAGGTGTTTGTAGACTCTCCTTGGAATATAATCTGCAAAGCTGCCTCTATTCACAGAAAAAAGTAGAGGCAATTCATGGGAGGAATCCCGTATTCGCGATGAATATGATGAATGTAAAACACTCCGTAGCTGGTCCCAGTACTATAACTTAGATGTAGCTACATAGGTATGATCAATTCATACTACCAATGTATCAAGTCAATATGAAAATCCGTGGCAACGCCAATCTGCAATTCATCTACGAAGAATTTTCTTCTTATTGTTATATTGCCATTTTCAAACCCGTAGCCATATGGCAACGATGTATAACTTATTGTCAACCCACTTATCTACATCGATTCAAGATAGCAAGTAATCTAGGATGAGGGGTTGAAGGACGTACGCGCTCTACGCGCCTCGAAGCAAATCAACAACGCGACTGATAATTCACTTTGACGAGGAACATGAAGAATACATATTTATGTATGTATTTTGCTTATAAGTCAATGTATTCTTTTGTACACGCGAAGTCCGCATGTTGCCACGGCTCGTGACTATGGTCCACATACACCAACGAAATTAAATATAGTCCCGGATCGCGTAACTTGGCAGCCTAAGGACTAATGCATGCTCTATCTTTGTGTATGTAGTAATATCATTAGCCAAATCTTAATCTTTACTACTTCTGGTAGATCAGGTTACATTGTACATAGCAATATATAGACTTAACGAAAACAATTTCGAGCTAGGCGTCTTGAATCTTGTGCACTGTGTTGATAAACAGGTATCATATGAACAAAAGTCTTTGCAATCTAATAGTACCTTGTACTATACTGGGGTAGTGTACTCTCCTTATCTGCATACGTAGATGCCTACCGGACATCACACCTTGATTTATATGTTTCATGGATTAAGTATTGATCTTGACAAATAGTAAATCGGCAACCAATCCGGTTTATCCAAAATGTTCTACTGTTTGGTTCAAATTGATGTTTTTTATAACTGTTTGACAATATATATATGTGTATATATATTCTAATAAAGTGTTATGTTGGTTCCCTTGATCAAGGTTTCTTCTGTTGGAAATAAATTCATCTCTCTTAAGATTAATATCAGAAACGCATCAGTGATGTAGTTGTTTTGCTTACTCGTATACCTGGCACTATATACTTCGCAAAAGGGATGCCATTTATTATCTTGCAAGCGAATCAGTAAACATAAAGCTTCATTAGGAAGTATGAAGTATCTGAACTTCATTTTCTATGTACGTGATTGGGTAGATAAGGTGAAGCACATGGCTTATTTTTTAGGCGATTAAGTTTATCCAAACGCATATCCCATGGCCATCGTGGCTTGTTGTCTTGGGCTGTATGATTATTCCAAAGCGTAGCCCACCCGTTTACTTGTTTAGTACCCTCAGGCACCAGGGGAAAAAATCAAATCAAAATCTACTCGACCAATTCCCCATCCGCATGATTGATTGATTTCCATCAATCCTTAAACCTTCCACCATTACTTGCTCTCTTTTCCATCAACCTTGTTATTTCACACATCACTCCAGAGAAACTTACAAAAACAAATTGCCTGTCTTCCTATCATTCTACAGTTTTCTTCTTCTTCCATCAACCCTAATCTACTTTCATCCTCATTTCCTTCCTCAATTCAATTCCATCCTCAATTCCATCTGTAAGATGGACCATTTCCATGAAGCAATTGGCTACGGCCCTAGCAGTAACACCTCCATGCAACCTAGACAGCTTTCCGGCTTTGCTGCTGCCGACCCAGCTGGTCCTAATGACAGGATCCTCGCCACTTGGGACTTACTAAAAGTCCAATTGAGTCAATTCAACCAGATCGTGGCGATTCCATTCACCTGGTTCAGAGATTGGAGCGTCGCAGAGAAGCAGACTATCCTCTCGCTTATGATGTAAGCATTTTGAACTTCATTAAGATTACTTCTGCATCCTTACAAGTTCCTTAATGTCTATCCTCACTTCACTTCGTCCTTACTTCTATCCAAGTGACCTCTTGATGATAAAAATTCACCCAATTCTTCATATTGAACTGTATTCCATTAAACCATATATATGAAGTCATAAAGAATACCCTGTATTGTGGTAATTTTGGTGTTTACTCATACATTACTAGGCAAACAACCAACAAGAACGACATCCAATATGCGGAGGAATTCGCTATGATCGACCGAGTTTACCTGGGGTCTCGCACAGACTTCGGTATGATAAATGTGGACTTCATGGATGTTTCAATCGAAGGGTTCCAGCCTATGCTTCCTAATCCCATGTTTCCGGGCCCCGCGTTTCCCGGTCCAGTGCACCCAGACCCCACTTTTCCCGACCCGGCAGTTGGACGTACCATGCCCCCTCCGATCAGTACCCCGACGTACAACGCTGTCAACGACGACAATTCTATCTACAATCAACAGAACGGCACGGGTTAGGAACCCGCGCCCTCAGTTGAGGAGGATGAACATGACGAGAATGGCAATCTCGAACCAGACGCCGGTCAGGTCAAAGCCCGCAGAACGAGGAAACCGGAGTCAGGGATCAAAAGATCACCAAACTCTTGGTGTCTCTTTCTCAAGGAGATGCATGGACAGGTCAAAAGACAGCATCCCCACCTGAAGACGAAGCAAATTTGTAAGTACACACAACTCGTGTGTTAATATACGGTGATACTGACCTTACGCCGTAGCTCCGATCGTTTCCGTAATGTGGCGGGGATTGTCTGAGGCACAGAGGGAAGTATGGTCAGACCTGTCTAAGCGCAAGGCCGAGCAGCATAAGATCGACCATCCCAATTACGAATTTAAGCCTCGTGATAAAGCAGAGATCCGGCGACGAGGAAAAAACAACCAGTAGCTTTCTAGGCTAACTGCAAGACGGAGGATGATATGCTAGGTGCATATAGGGTAGGGGAAACGATGTGGTGCTCACTATCGAGAGCTCAGCATCTCAAGGGTACATAATCCCCATGATGTATTTGTCTGGACTATAGCTACCTGGCTGGTAATAAGCAGCAATAGACTGCAGCAAATGACATTTGTGTTTCCTAAGAAAACTAGCTGTCAATACCGTGTGCGAGAAATAGATAATTGAATCGGGCACGCGATGGAGAAGAATCCTGCCTTGTCTTACGCCAACGATGGTAAACCGATTCTATATATATTCAACGTGTGTTTGATGTCTAACCAACGTAGTTTCCAAATCACTCCAATGCGTCCGCTTCTAGCAGCAGAAGAATATTATCCCTGAAAAGAAGTATATGTGATATAGTCTTCCTTCCGTCCCTGGTTAGTGGCGACGGTAGGACGCCGCTCTGTTCAAGACAAAGTACGAGAGATTCTAGCGCCAAGCGAAGGTGTGCAAGCTCTCTCCATCCAAAGCTCGCAAGGAGGTAAATACGACCTCTGGTAATTCCCAAATTGAGCTAGCGTCGATCGATATAGCGCGTTAGCTAGGATTACTTGCAATTACCAAGGCGAAAAAATGCGGCCAAAGGAGCTCGAGTGGACATTGATGCTTCTTCGGTCGAACCGGCGAGGATGTGGTCGTGTTATTTCGAGGCGATATCGAGCCGACCTCTTGCACTGAGCGTCTCCTTGGGGTGGTTGCAGTGTGTTTAGGGTCTTCGGGAAAGTCTATCTATTGCTGATTCTAGGATTGACCTAATTTGGTGCATGTCCTTTCTTCAAGAAGCCGAGACATAAATTAAGATTATAATAGGCTACCTAGATAATACAGTCACAAAGTAACCTATGGAACAGCATTCATATTGGGCGCACGCCGTTAGTAAAGACGTCAACCTATGTTCGAGTCTCGATTCCGGTCAGGAGACACTTACTTTTATTCTCGAAAATACAAGAAATGAGAAATTTCGTCTATAGATACGTCCGAATCTTCGACGAAAAGAATATCCCTTCACTATTATGTATGATCTATTCTAACATATACTCTACGAAAAACCGAAAAAGCATAAGCTGAATTAACCCCGTCAGCCATTTTCTTGTCTCCAAGTATGCACGTAACATCGGTCGAATTGACCGTTCTATTTCCATAGCCCATTGTCAACTAATACATAATCTACCTAGCTTCGCTCACCATGACTTTAGACGTCTTGAAAGATCACGAGATATTTGACTGAAAGCCGGTTCAGACAGTACTGACCGAGTCGAATGGTTGCTATCATGGGCATTGGTGTTATCATAATTCTATCTATTGAGCTCTCAACTTGATTATCTAGATGGTGAGGTCTATCAGGGGAAACTGCATACATTAAAGACTTCGTCGGGTATATTGATGCTAATTACGCCGATCATCGAAAGGATCTATGGGAACCGTGAATTCAAAACATGCTCCTTGCTCCGCCGCTATACGTTTATCATTCCAAAGACAGTCAGTCAGTCCAATCTATCAGCCACAGCACACCGTCGTCTCCTCGATTCCCGTAGCGCCCTTCCCGCTCTGGTCGCTGTCTATTATGACCTTCACGACCATCCAGTCGCAGAAGAACTTCCCGAGCCCCGCACCGATGATGATGGAGATGATGATGTAGCCGTTGAAGTACATGGCGAGAAGCATGATGATGTACGCGAGCCCGAACGTGGCGGCGTGGATGACGGAACGGATGATCTGCTGCAGCGGGCTCGCCCTGAACGTCACCGTCCGCGGGTCCGCGGCCGGCAGGTCCGAACTGCCGCTGTCGTTTGGACACCCGGCGCTCTTCGCTTGCGCCGAAACGTGCCTTTGGAATTGGCGCTGGATCAGGCTGTCGTACTCCTTGCCGAGCCGGCGGAGAAACTCGAGGCAGACCACCATCAGTATGACGCCGATGCAGGTCGCGGCCATCATGCCCTGGTTTTGAATCCGCCATGATGTAGTAAGAAAGCCTGGGCACGTGATGTTAGCTTCCAAATGCGGGAGGTTTCTCTCTTATCTCGATTCAGAACGTACAGGCATCAATCGTGTACCAATTCCATAGCATCTACGGCCGTTAGTTTATAGTCTTTCAATAGCAGTAGCAGTTTCTTAGAGACTTACATCAACCTTACACTCGACATCGCCGCTCATATCCATACTACTGTGATCCATATTGAGGTAGTTGAAGCCTGGTGTTGATAGCGGTATGTGATCGGGTACAAAGTTAGATTGTGCGAGTGGCGACTTCGGCTTAAGCTAGAGAGGAGACGGCTTCTAACTCTGTAGCTAGAGGCTATGGTTGCGCAACTTGGAAGATAAAGTTGTTGCAGAGATGGCGATGTCTACTGGAATTGGGATCTATTTGGATGTCTTCGTTAAGACAAGCGGGCAAGATACAATCTACGAATGAGTTAATTTGAGAGGTTCTGATCAGTTTATCGTCTTACGACGCCTTGTTTTACGCAGCATTCTCTTTCTTTAGTGTGGACTTGGCAGATAACATCACATCCCTTAGGGGGCAAGTCAGGCTTGGGTCAGATAGTCGATGCCAACACGAGTCTGGAAGAAGGTGGGGGTTGCTGCACGTAATAACATCGGGTCCCTTGGCGGGCTGTGGCCACTCATCGTCGATATATAGGACTTTATATTACAATTCCCTATACAGCTATGGAGGAGCTAGGTCCGTTTGGGTGTTGCCCTGCTCGCTATAGCGTCCGATGTGGATCCTCGAAACGTGCTCAATTCTTCTCACATACCCCACAACGCCTACTCCACATTCAGAAAAAAAGGAGCCACTCTCACGATCCGCGGGCTGGGCAACTGGGGCTGGATAAATCGATTCCCTGACTGTTCCGTATTAACAGACGACAAGTGGTAACCTTCTTCGGATGGCAGGTCACATAAAAATGGTGCGGCCGTTTTACAAGGCGGCTACTCGTGCCGTTATATTTTCTAAGCAGGTTCCAAGGCATCACGGGTGTTTCCTTTAATACCTGACAATTCCCCCCAGCTCCGAGGCCTAACAATGTTATCGTACAACTGAGAAACTAGCCCCTGACAGATCTCAACTGCATCCTACGAACATCACCAATCACGGCCACGTAGCCGGCTCTCCTTCCTTACAAGGACCCCAATTAGCGACTGGACAAGTTATTCTAACCACGGACAAGATGGAGACTGTCGGACATCTCAGCGCTCGACACATCCAAGACGAGAGCACGGCGGAGAGCTTAGAGCCTCACTGGGGTTATGTTGAGCGAGTCATCCCGTGTACCAATGACGCAGGGTCTTGCTCGTACTTGGATGCCGTCTATAATGGCCATGACCTCGGAATGTTATATTCGGCAATCCTATGGGCAACTATCGTAGGAGTTGTGTTTGTTTGGGCTATTGCTAGAAGACTCTGGCCATCGCCGCAAGCTGACACCATCGTACCCGGAAGCGTGGAAGGCGGGATATTAACGACATCTAACTCGAGGAGTTTACGTCTGAAGCGGACACTAGCTGCTCACGGTCGTCGCTATCTGCTCCCCGATGCTGCGAGAGCAATCTTCGGCCGCACGACTCGGCTGCAAGTGCTAATTCTAGCTATCCTAGCTGGATATTTGCTGATCTGGAACCACGTTGGAATCGTCTACGAGAAATGGATCACACCTGTCAAGAACCATCCGGACCTTTTTAACATCCGCTCCGGACTGGGGCCGTGGTCAGATCGAATTGGTGTCCTCGCATACGCCCTTACGCCGTTGTCTGTCATGCTATCGAGTAGAGAGTCCTTGCTTTCGCTTCTCACTGGGGTGCCCTATCAGAGTTTCAACTTCCTTCATCGGTGGCTTGGATATATTATTGTGATTCAGGGCAGCTTGCACACTATTGGATGGTCCATCATTGAGATTAAGCTCTACCAACCTCAACCTGATGTCGCCAAGGCATGGATTGTCCAACTATATATCATCTGGGGCGTCGTTGCTCAGCTCCTGCTTCTTCTCATTTTCGGCTTGAGCACGCCGTGGGGGATTCGACTTACAGGATACGAATTCTTCCGCAAGGCCCACTACGTTTTGACGATGGTATACATTGGCGCGTGTTGGGGTCATTGGAAACAGTTAAGATGCTTCATGTTACCGTCGCTGCTCCTCTGGTTCTTGGATCGATTGGCGAGACTTATTCGTACGGCGCTGATCCACCATCAATACCTCCCCGAGGAACGTATGGGGTTCAAGGCGGTAACGGGACGAATTTCCCACTTCCCTGATGCCGATCACGGCGATGTGATTCGCTTAGATTTTGAGCATCGCCAGGAGGCGTGGAAAATTGGCCAGCACTACTACCTGTGTTTTACCGAAAGCAGCATCTGGCAGTCACACCCTTTTACGCCCTTGAATCTTCCAGAGGTGCGAGGTGGCGCCGTGGCGCATTCGTACATATGTCGCGCTAAGAAGGGAGAGACGAAGAAGATCGCCGAGTTGGCGGTTAAGAAACTGTCGGTATCTAAAGACGCCACCACACCTGTTATCCTTCAAGGCCCTTACGGTGAATCTATTGCGGAGGATTTGACACCAGATATGAACGTGCTCTGCGTGGCAGGTGGTACAGGTCTGACGTACGTGCTTCCTGTGCTTCTTGACCTGGCGCGGAAGCCGGTTTCAAAAGACCGAAAGATAGAGTTGGTTTGGGCAATCCGGAGAAAGGATGACATCCGCTGGGTCGAGAAAGAACTCGACATTATCCGGCGTGCGGCCAAGTCTCACCGAATAGAGATACATATCTTCGTCACCAGGGAGCAGGGCAGCACCACTACATTGGTCTCAGGCGATAAGACGACCGAAAAAGAGACGAACATTGAAGAACTCGCCTCGTCTTCTTCCACTTCATCAATACAAGGAGCTCAGTCGATATCGTCGTTAGACGTCCAGAGGATCGGGGGAGAGGGGTACAACAGACACCCCAACCTCCAGGAGCATGTGACCAAGTTCGTAGAAAACACGGTGAAGGGGCCGACCGTTGTGTATGCCAGCGGACCTGGTGGCATGATCAGCGACTTGAGGAGTATCGTCGCATCCTGTAATTCAGGGTCGAAGGTGTGGAAAGGGAACGAGCGGTTCGATGTGCGCTTGACATGTGATGATAGACTTGAGTGGTGAAAAAGTCCACAAGAACTGCGAGATATACCATTTGACTTTTAAATATAAGCGATATGTACATACAATGATGAAAACGTGTCCAGTCTAAGCTACGTGACATTCCGTTTCGTGGTCAGATCGAGCACGGCAACGACAGAGCTAAGTAACGTATAGATTTGCTGAGTACTTAGTTAGGTAGGTATGTAGAGGATCAAGTCCTGTTATACATAAATGTAATTAGCATTCGAATTAGGACTGACCAATAAATGCGAACAATTCCCTGAAGTATATACTTTTATTGCCGTGCCCACCTAAACAATTTGTGTCCAGGAGTCCAGATAGGGCATATGCTTACGTAAGTAATATTGAAACCCCTTTTTTCAGTGCGCAAATAGGGGCTCACTTGACTACAGCATTGCGATACTTCACAGAGCCAACAAGACATTAGAATTAGAATTTTATGGGGTAAAATTGCTTCTTTATTATGCGCTGGCTTACCGAGTCCTTATCCGTCATCGCTTCCAAGAATGCCCGACAAGCCTGCCGCCCCATCCTGTCGCTCTTCTGCAAGTACCTCTCCAAAGATATCGTGACAAGGACGTTCGAAGTGCACTATGCGGACATCAGCAGCCTTATGTCACGAACCCGAATGAATTCGCAAAGTGTGCCTCGACGTAACCGGCGGGCTGCATGATGCTGGGGAAGTGCACGCTCTGACGCGCCGCTTAGTGCTCTCTTGTCCCGCGACGACCCCCCGCCGTTGGTCCTAAAAATAACCCTCGAAGTATTCGGCGCCTGGTGATTAAGGAGAGTTGGCATGACTAGTTCTCAATCCAACGCCTCAGTTGATCGCAAGCCGGTTTAGACAGATTTCTTCTAGCTGGATTCCCTGCTACCATAGCCCTGATACCGATATGGGAGCTCACGCACTTCTGGATAGCACGGCGTGGTCTACTATTGACAATACTTCCTTTGATTCTGGTGGCATGCGATGCCATGGAGTTCTAGAGTAGAGATCACCGAGTGAAGAGGGGCTCCAAGGTGAGTATGTCGTAAGCAAAGGCTCCACAATCCCGTCAGCATTGAATCGCGAACGCATTAACTATCAGCTACAGGCATGTGGAAAATTTGGCTTGGTCATTTTGTAAAGATTTAACGGAGAACAGGGAAGCAACAAGTGACCCGTGCGATTCGCTCAATGTCTCTCTCTTCTCATAGGCCAATTACCTACATACGTATCAGTTTCTCGAAGCTTGCATTTGGCACTGCACTAGCCGAGTAGATGAACCAACCATAGCATCTGCAAATAAGAATTCACTTCCCTTTAGGGCAACTCGTTGTAGTTACGTAGTATGTTGGGGCAAGTGAATTGTGGATATTGAGAATTAACACACTTAGAGGGGTTTGCCCTGAAAGTGCACAACCAGACAGCCAGAGGACGAAGCGAACAATGTGTGGTTATTGTGGGGTCGAAGGAACTCGGCTCCTGGAGGGATAACAGCAACATCAAAAATTACTATAGTAATCATAAATGTGAGGAACTAGACTGAAGCAATTACTATCCAGCATGCTGTCGATAGCTTTTTGACGGAGGGCATTAAATAATCTATGGGTTTAGCGATGATGCAAGAGTTGATGGCGCGCCTAAGTAACTAAGCCTGTAAGTGAGGGGTAATTTGGTCTTAATGTAGCCCCTTTTTCAGCTTGGCAGGGCAGTATCACTATGCTGTGTCTCGGTACATAACATGCCAAACCACATCAATTTACGGCGGCTTGTGGTAAATCAAGCACGAGTTTAATCCAATTCAGGATGTAGTTAATGAAAGGCTAAATCATAAATGATTCGTGTAAATCAAGGCATTCCTAAAGACCCTCTCCATTATAGCACGTAATCCCGAATTGACCCGGATCAGATTTGTCTTCCGAGCCTCTACTCTACCACTGTAAGATTTGGCCAGTCTGAGTCACAAACTTGCCACCCACCGTCTCCCTAGTCGCATTATCCATAACCTCAAGCATCCCCTTGACGCTCTCCTCGACCGTCACGGGCGGTCCCGAGGGGATATTCCACTCCTTGGCGACGTGGTCGCCCATGCGCGTCTGCACCCAGCCCGGGTGAAGCGCGACAGCAATAAGCCCACTGGCCTCGTTCTCGACATGGAGGGCCTTAGCCAGCCAGTTCTGCGCAGCTCTACTCGGTCCGTACGCACCTCCCGGGACCGGTTCCATGTCGGTGATGCTACCGACCGAGGACGTGATCCAAGCGAGCTTCGGCGGCGCAGCACCTCCTCCCGTGGCCGCCTTCCGCAGCAGCGGCCACAGGCCCTGGAACACCAACAGCGGCGCGATCGCGTTCACCTCGAACGACGCGCGCAGATCCTCGGCCGTGGTCTCCATCGCGGGGGTCATAGAGGCGGCGAAGCCAGCGTTGAGGAAGAGGACGTCGACGTGGTCGACTACGCCCGCGACCTTGTCGCAAATCGTCGCGGCGGGAATCGCCGTCGTGAAGTCGAATTGGAGGACGTGGAAGTCGCTGTTCGTGCCCTTGACGATGGCATTGTTCGCGATTTCTGCCTCGAGGCCTGCGACGGCCTCCTCGTTGCGGGCGGTCGCGACGACGGTGGTGTTCGGGCGGGCGAGGAGCGATTTGACGAGGCCGAGGCCGAGACCCCTGTTCCCGCCTGTCACTACGTAGACTTTGCTGTCGTTGCTAGACGCCATGGGGAATGAAGGAGAAATCAAATGGATTTTGGGGGATTCGTAGAGGAGGAACACTTATTGTAGGAATTGGTCTCGCAGAAAGTGGTTTGTGAATGGGAGGAAATAGGGGAAGTGAGCTTGTGTGGTGAGGGCTGTGTTGTGGGGTTTTTATAGGTACTTAGGCAATCCTTCTACCTATTGGCCCGAACAAGTTAATTCGCACACCCCGGGAAGTGTCACAAATCTTACAGGGCTCCCACACTTGATCTTTTCCACACCATATTACCTAATTCATACTCGAGGCATTGTATTTGCGTCAGTGCTTGGTTGCGCGTAATTGATCTTCAGCAGCTACGGATAGAATAAGTTATCTCTGTGGTTTCCGGTGCTCGGTACTTCTGCAGGCCTAGAAAGTGGGGCTTGAAATCCTACCCACGATCACTTCGACAGCAAGGGCAATTCCATAGCACCTATTCTAATTTAATTTTCATTTCCTACCTCTGTCCTATATATATTCTGTGCAGTTCTGTTACCTTGTTCAATACCTAAGTCAAAAACCTTGGTAGAAAATCCGTCCAATGACCCCTCTAGGCACAGCTTCACATTTGAGCCCCTTTAACCCCTCTTTACCCCTATCTTCTTCTCTTGTCAAGTTCGAGATTCAATTCTATAATTCCATAAGCTCACAGATACATTGTTTCTTTTCGCTTACTACTATTAGCATTACCTGCAGAAACGCGTTAATATTCAATCGTGGTTTAAGATAGTCTTTCGTATTTTTATAAAGGATTAGTATTTACATCTGCATATCCATTTCCTGACTTATTTTCCTAAGAGCTGTGTTCGGGTTCCAACGATTCTACTTCAGCAAACTGTCCATCTCCCTTTAACTCCACATGCGTAATTTTAATGATTCGGAATTAACAAACGGCTATTTTGAAACAGCAGCATGGTAAACAATTAATGCAACTATCAAACCCCCTTATAAGCCGGATTGTAGCCTTCTACTACAACTGCAAGCTTATCACCAAAGGCATATTACTTATTTTTATACAATTTCTCAGAGGTTTCTAGAGGGATTGCGGGAATCGCGTATACATTTTGTTGTTATAGAGCCGTAAATCAATCAATCTACTTATGGCTAACTCATGGAACCTAACGATATAATGCGTATCACTGGTAATGAAGAGACATACTTAGCAAGGAGACGATTATCTATTAGTACTAAATAAACACGCCGATGTCAACTCGGTACTAGCAATGGAGAATGTCGTGACAACCGACATCTTCTCCGGTATTGTACAGAGCAAATGTGCAGAGTCACCATCGCTAAAGGACTCTCCACTTTAAGTTTTTCTCCATCCTACAACCAAACACAGCGCCTCTATCCGCTGCTGTAATCCGTCCGTACTTTTCTCCCCAAAGACTATGGCAATGATAGTGCCAAGGTATGCCGGTATGCCGGTATGTTATACGTCCAGATTCCCGTAGTGGGAATACTAAGGCTCAACCGCAATACCATTAAGAAAGCTCCCTTCGGTACTTCCCTACTGATTATCGTCCATTTCAAAGAGCCTGGCATAGAACTCTTGATCCGTTTCAATCCCATCCTTCTGCTGTGAATCTCCTCCTACTTCGTCAAGCTTGGAGAAGTCATCCTGGCCATAGATGTATTCCTCTCGTTTCTCAATGCCTGCTCCGGAGAACATTGACAAACCCTCTTGTCCATAGCCAAGTGGCTCGTAGCCGAATTGCTCCTCCGATAACTGCTCTGGTGAGGCACCTGTTCCGAACATCGCGGCGAAATCATCTTCCTCCTTTTCGTGACCGAATTGCTGTTGGACATTCATAGAACCGATAGGAGGCTCTGGAGCTGAATTGAAATTGAAATCGAAATTGCTCTCTGGGTTGCTCTCTTGTGAGATAGTACCAGCTACGGGTGGATAAGCAGCGCCAAAATCCTGAGGAGCATCCTCTCCAATGGTACTTGGGCTAGATGCTCTCTCGTGTGCCCGTTTAGCTAGTTTCTTGTCCCGTCGGTTAATCTCGGATGATTGTCGCGGCTCGAACTTGTAGTTAGGGTACTTGAGCTTGTGCAGCATCCGCTCATAGTCTGCGCGATCCCTCCACACTTGCTTCTCTTCTTCCGTGATCGATTTCCATATCTGGGATATCACCTTCGCTGTGAATCGACGTTAGCACCGTTTTTATTGAAAGGCAGAAGAGCAATAGATGCACTTACACACGCCACCATTACTCATCCCTTTATTAGCTCGTTTAACCGGCTCGTTCCAATGCTTCCGGAATAAAACCCAACAATTTGGGGCCCTAGGGATCCCCGACTTTGGGCGCTTGTTCCTTGACTTTCTAGTAGGCTCGGCCGGAGGTGCGCTTCTAACCTCCACAGTTCCTCTTCCGCCCGTCTGGGGAGAACCTATGGGTGCCTAACCCATAGTGGTGTTCTGTACGGAATTAACTGTGGTGTTTCTGCCTGGAGTTGGCATCAGCCCCGGAGGCGGTGAGTTGTTGGCTTGCTGAGACAACACAGGCTGTGGTTCGGATATATGAATTGCCATGTAGGCCAGAGTTGTCTTATGGAAATCGGAGTGCGAGCCAAGGAAAACCCTGTCTTGAAAGCTTGCGTCCTGTGCATAAATGATGTCTTCTCGATTGAGTAAATAGCTAGCGATGTGTAAGTAGAGGCTCAAAATTCAATACGCTTTGTTTTACCTGTAGAATTGTGACGTGTAGTACTTCATGTGTTTCAGAAAGGGGACAGAAAGGTATTGTTTATGCTGTATCATATGAAGTGGTAGGAAAAGATGTGAATAGGGATAAGGTGAGGTAGGCATAGTTGGTAAAGACCTGAACTTGCAAACCGTCATAGGATGAGATTAAAATTGAAACGTTGGAAAGAAATTTTTAATAGGTACGTACCTCATCTGCACCAGGAACGCATTTTTGACTGCGAAACGCCAGCCTTTAAACCACGTATCAGGGATGCTGATGATTCGGTTGAAAAGGTTAACCTGGATCCTGAGATGGTCCCAAGTAGCAGTCATCCTGTCGTCCATCTTAACTGGTCTCATTCCACCAGCGTTCGATAACTCTCCTGGCACACTATAACCATTGCCGTAAGCGGCGTAGTTCATGGTCTTGTGGAACTCCATCTTGCAAATGGTGAAGTGCAAATGATAGATTAGGAGAGTGTAGAATGATGAATTGAGAGTGTGTAGAAGGATGAATTGATAGAGTGTAGAATGATCAATTGAGAATCTATGCACAATGATGTGTTGGGGAAAGCGCACAGATACGGTGAATGAAAAGGAATTTAGAAATGATGGAATATGAAAAGTATGTAGAAGGAGGAAAGGAATCGGAAAAGGGCCGGAAGAGATTGTTGTTGAAGTATTATTAGTTTCTTAGATTCTGTGGAAGAGGGGTAAGGCTGATTAAGATTAAAGGCGGTGGAAACCTCACTGATTTGACAGTACATAAGTACCTATAATTACCTATTGATGACAATGGCATTAAATAGATAGGTGGGCTACATGTTAGAGAGGTGACCTGTTGATCTTAGGAAAGTAATAACAATATGTCACGATAGTGGGGCTAGGATGTTGTTCTAGGTACGAAAAGACATGTGATCGAGGTAATGTGCATTGATCCTGTATTTACTGCAGCCTGAAAGTCCTTGATAATCATAGATGATGCCTTATATTTATTAAATTAATCAGTAACTAGTCTGCTAGATCACAGCACCTTTACGTGCTAACCCGTACGGGCCGGTGTGCTGCTGGATATAAACGGCTAGCCTCCCTTTGTTCTTGGACTGTGTTGATCTTGAACACATGTAGGATCAGTGAATAGTATACGACGACAAGTTGATGACTCATGGTTACTACAAAATCAGGTAATAATCCCTCCAACCTGACATATCACGGTCTGTCAACCCACCCTTGTTCAATAAGACAATAGGAACTAGTAGCTCTAGTGTATCGATCCATGATAGGTGATTTATTTAAAGTTTATGTATCGATGCTTTATTTATAGGAAAATCCTGCGAGTGAAGTTCATTGGTCAAGATGTGATAGAAATTAAACACAATTAACCACGATCAAGATATCCTATTCCGGTTTAGACCACATCCCTAGCGAATGAGATGCGTCTGATTGGGATCACTGTCAGTATAGTATTAGACAAATTCAAGACCCTTCGTACGAGTGAAGTTCATTTATATATTACTAGCTTGTTGTATGTTGCTTGCCAGCAATCTAGGTCTTAGGATAGTTGTTGTTCTACGTTGTTGAAGATATATCGTCAAACCAAACTACATATGCAGAGGATGTAAACTTAATATTTGTCACTATGCTGAATCACTGATAATTTTGTTGAAGCACTGGAGACGGTTTAAGAAGAATAGTATAGGACGTGGGACTGATTACAATATAACTGCATCTTGGATCCTGAAGACTGTCCAACTCAGTTACGGCAATGATTTACCATAGATGATTTAGGTTACCTAGTAGCTAGCTAACAGATTCTAATTGTGACCAATTGTGCTCTAAAGGAACTTCACATTTTGTTGCATACTCTGATTTAACTCTGAAGGCATTCAAAGGTGGAAGTTTAGAACGCTAGTCACGGCATGCCAGGCTATTATTAGTAGCTTAACCCGAGTACCTAGATAGATATGTACGTATGTAGTCTGGGCAACCTGACGAGATACTGTGGTTTATAAATACATAAAGTATCATAGATTATTCTTATACCTTACCTAATCAGTTCGCAGCGAGGAAACACAAGCTGACTACAGGTTTCCATCTAGTAATATATGGCTTGGTCTATGCTTTGATAATCAGATAGGCACTGTTAAAAGAAGAAAATAATACAAACTCTCTTTTGTAGCATCAGGCCATTTAAGCGGTCTTAGAATGAAGCACATCATCGTTGTAGGCATATTAGGCCGGGTCATTGATTATCTTTCCTTAAAGCGGACAGACTTCTAGAGGCCCAAGACTACTAATAATAGCTGATTAACTTACCTTAGATTGAAATGGTAAAAGGAAAACTATAAAGATCGCAACCGCCGTTGGTCGTCAAGTTGAGTAGCAACCCCAAGTCCCCGGATCGCCAAGCCGGCTGATTGCCAATACGTCCAACGAAGCACCGCGCCTATTCAGGTAATCTCCGTTTTTAGCCACTAGGATGATGTAGACGACAGTTAGGGCATCGGCATTGCCTCTAGTCGAATTGGATGTGTTGATATATGAAGAGTGCTGTTCGAAACATTCGTCTTTGCTAATCCTGCTTCGCTAATCACAGCAAGGTTTAGACTACTAAGTTGTGCCCATACGAACCACCTCCATTGTTAAGCACGAACTTCTAGGTATTTCCAAGATGAAGGTCTCCCAAATCATCTCAACAGCTAGTCTAGCAGCCGTGTCTCTAGCTCAGACGCCACCGGGCTTCACGCCGAGCGTCGAGACCAAGCTAGAAGTGATCTTCGGCACCAAGGCGGTAGCGACCCCGGGCGACGCGTTCACGAAGACGGGTAAGATTCCAGAAGAATACGTTCGACCTTTCTTATTGGAAGTATCTAGACTAACAAACTCCTACCAGAGACTGCACAGCAGCCTTCGATCGGGACGACAACTACCCTGAACGGGACTGCCTACCTATGGATGATGATTGGTGAGTCTTCTACATCCATTTCAATTTGTTCTGGCGCGGCAGAAGGGCAAACCACTGACAAGGTCTTAGATCTCGACGCGTACGCTCTCTTCTTCCCACTTCGATGCCAAAAAATAATAATACAAACTAACGCGGCGATAGATCGACCACGATGACGTATCTGCACACCGTGATAAGGGACTTCGCTCCAGCAGCCGAGGCAGATGCCAACGGTGTATACCCGCTCACGACGCAGCAAACCGGTCCCGTGACATGGTTTGGGCCGGCGCCACCGGCCGAGAACCCTCCACGCCCGCACCGATACACAAACCGTGAGTGGCTTTACTAGGATCTTTTATATTTATTTTATGTTTCTAGTGTGTTCTACGTGAGATGTTACGCCCCTTACATAGGGCCGCTTGTATGCTACAGAAGAAAATCGAGGAATCAGGACCCCCAAATTGTGTTGCTGGATTATCTATCTAGAAGTCGAAAAAGTGGCTAACTCTATACGCTATGTGTAGTGATCTGGGAGCAGCCCGATGGCACCGGCTGGGCCATCCCTCAGTCAGCTTCGTCTATGATGCAGGCCCAGAAGTTCGGCTTCAACGTCGCGAACTTCCAGACCGCCGCTGGGCTCGAAGACCCTATCTCCGCCGTTTGGTTCAACGTCACGGGATGAGCTACTACAGGTAGGCGAGCAAGCGGGGAGAGAGAATACGATGAAGGGTGTAGTAACGTTCTGGCGTAGCCTATGTGACGCGCGGGCAGTAGAACGTAACGGGGGCTATTGGAATGTGGTCAAAAGCGCGACGGCAACTGTACATACATAAAACTGTCAATGACACTATCGTAACAGTCTGAAATTGGAATGGAACTAGGCTATGATCTACGTGGCGTATAATGGGTACTGTACAACCCTAGACATACAAATGTACGTATTGTCACGAAGGAGGCGCACCAGGGAAGTACGATCCCTTCGGCAGAGAATCCAACGCATCGCGATCGATCTTATCTATGTCAGGGTAGCCCGAAACATTCATCAGGATGTCGAGGTCGGCAAGCAGGGCCTTCATCTCGTGCTTGACACCCTCCTCGCCGCCAACGGATAAAGCGTAGACCCACAGGCGTCCGACGAAGACGAACTTGGCGCCGAGCGCCAGGGCCTTGAAGACATCCGCAGCGCCACGGATGCCCGAGTCGAACATGACCTTGGGAATTTCGTCAGCTTAGCTCAGCCATCTTTTAACAAGCAGAGACAGAGACCAATACGACATGGAAACAATACACAAAGTAGAGACAGAGACAGAAACAGAAACACGCGCACTCACATAAGTCCGATCCCCCACCGCGTCGACAATCTTCTCCAGCGCATCCAAGCTCGCCACCGCGCCATCGACCTGGCGTCCGGCATGGTTACTAACAACGATGCCATCAACGCCCATCTCAACGGCTCTGCGAGCATCGGCGGGGTGCTGTATGCCCTTGATGCAGAACGGCATGCCCCCACTGACGCGACGCCACTGCTCCATGAGCCACGGGATGCGATCCCACGCAAACGAATGACCATGCCAGATATGGCCGTCGATCCAGCGAGCGCCAGCCTCCTTCGGCTTGGCCTCGGGGTCGACGCCCTCCTCTTCCAGCCTCTTACGGAACGCCTCGTCCTGCAGGCCGAGATCGCCCGCCCCATGCTCGTGGTAAAACGCATAGTTCCCCGCCGCGACGTCGTCGTGGCGCCAGCCCAGCTGCCACGTATCGGTGGTGAGGAGTAGAGCGGTGAACCCGGCTCGCGCCGCGCGCTCCAACATGCTCAGGGTGACGGCGTCGTCGGGGCTCCAGTAGAGCTGGTAGAAGCGGACGCCCTTACTACCACCAGCATCAGCACCATCACTACTACCACTACTACTACTACTACAACCCTCGTCATTCGCCTCAGCCACGTCCTCGATGCTGTAGCTGCCGGCCGAGCTGAGAGAGTACGCGAGGTTGAGCTGGCCCGCGACGCGCGCCGGCGATAGCTCCCCCGTCGCGTGGTAGATCCGGTTGATACCGATGGGGGCGAAGCCCACGGGCGCGGCGACGCGGTGGCCGAAGATGGTGGTTGCCGTGTCGCGCGACTGGGTGTCTACTAGCATCCGCGGTACGATCTAACATATAGGGGAGTAGGTTAATTAGACGTCAGTGAGTAGTGAGGGAGAGGGTAGCGTTCTCGAAAGAGGCTTGGCAGGGTTCCATCAAACACCGCCAATATAAACTAGGTATATGGGCGATACGTATTCTTACCTGGTGCCGGTAGAAGGCAGCTCGATTCGCGTAGTGCGTCCATGAGAGGCCTGCGTTACTGGAGGCGTACAGCCTGCGTGGAGGATGAGAGTGTTAGGTATGTAATATCTACACGGATAGGCGTGTAAACCCAAACGCTTGAAGAGATAGATGCCATGCGGACGTATTTCCCTAACAGAGAGACAAGAAGTCCGCATAGGCGCGGGACAAAAAAGTTGAAAAGGGGGGGCTCTAGCATACCATCCGCCTTTCGATAAGCGTTCCTCCGCGAGCTCGCGCAGCTTGTCGGGATCTTGTTTGAGGCATTAGCCAAGTGATCTCTTGCATACTAGGAAGTGACAGCTAGGTTATGAATAGCAACTGACGTGTGTTAAAAGGCGGGCGCTTTCCTTCGTTCGGGCCCCAGAATAGCTCGCGCTGATAAAGGCCCCATTGGGGTGTGCTACGGTTCGCAATGTTGGGGTTGTTTGGATCGCTCATGCTGAAGTTGCTTCGTGTATTCTACGAGACGAGAGATGTAAGTTGTAGATGCTTGGAACTTCTTGTTTTACATTGGGTTCGCCTCCTTATTTTATACCTGCCTATGTACGTTGTTGCTCGAGACCTTACATCCATATTAAGCATACGAAGAGGCACCCGCTCACTACTGCTGCATGACATCATAGCCGGTCGAATACACAACACCAGGAAATAATAATGACATGTACAGTCCATCACTTATTTCCACTACTAACAATCTCCGTAGGTCGGGACTTACTCACTACACTACATGCTGCGGATAACCGGTTGATGATCTTTCTGGAGAAGATTCCGAGCAAATTCCGAACAAGATGTTGCTACATATCATTGACGGTAGGTCTAGATATATTAGGGTACTAGATGTGCATGATGATGATGTGAGACACGACCGAGTACTAATGATGTTTAACTAATAGGTATTTCAAATAAACCAATATCTCAACCTTTAATCCTCCAAATGGTACCCAAAACGCCGGAAGGGTATGCATATATCAAGAAGCTTCGACCGTTCCAAGGGCATAAATTCATTAGTTGTAGACACGTGGGTGCATCACCGCGCATTGCCATTTCCGGGCTTTTCCTCTTCGTCAAGACTATCTACGCTTTTTCGAGCCTTATTCTTTGGTGCGTCGTCGTCGTCATCGCTCATCAACCCTTCAAGCTCGAACTCTTCTGCATCCCTAACCGGGACGTTCCCATTGAGACGTGGACCCAATCGACCCTCGGATGACTCCTTATCCGGCGAGTCAGGGGTCGTAGCATGGTCGTACACCCCGATGAGCATGTGGACAAACAAGAAACTCATGAAGGCGAGAGAGTAGAGAATCAGGATATATGCGACGTGATCCATGCCTGACTCAGCGACAAGGTCCATCTGTTCTTCGTTCGCTCCCATAAATAAGAAGCCAGAGGCGTACAGAAGCTATTGTAATTGTGAGCATTATTATGATATACATTGGGTACACCATGAAGAACTTACGAAGATTGGAATATATTGGAAACTGTTTGCCTTGCGGCCGTCCTCCGAGAGACCATCCCGATCTCGGAGCACGAAGGAGATCTCGATGATCCTCGTGATACCAACTCCCATCAAAGTATAACCAAATATCTTATGGGTTTCAGCGCTCATTGGCAGATCTTGCGGATGGGCACTCATGGCCCACCCTGTCATCAACAATACAAATCCAGGGATGAAGTTGCGTTGAGGGCGACCGTCGCGGTCCTTACTCAGCCAGATACCTGCCAAACCGGCACACCACCAGATGATACCCATAGTAGTGTGCTGGTAGTCGTTCGCAACCCAGTTTTGGCCCCACCGGTGTTCGGTGAAAGTGTTGACGCAGCCCCAAGCAGCAATGACGACACTATCAAAGAATTCCTGTGACCGGCCGCTGCGCTTGAGCCACAGCTGTCCGACGAGCAGCAGCAGTGTCAGGATGATACCGTACGCGATGAACGAACTGCCCATGATGAAATGCGCTAGACACTGTCCTACGTGCTCGCCTTGGCAGAAGCCGAGTGCCGTGATGCCACCAAATACCATCTGGATCCAAGCGAGCACCGGCATCGCCTTGCCTAGAATCCCATGTCCTTTCTGGACCCAAGGTCGAATCCTGGCATTAATGCCCTTCTCGAGATGTAGCTTAAGGTAGACGCCCATGACGACCTGCAGGAATAAGAGGAACGATAGCGGCGATGCGAATTTATCGTGAACGTTATGTCGGAACTGACGACCTTTGTGTAAATGGCCGAGGAAATACCCCAGAATCGAAATTACGGTACCGGTTGATTGGACTGGAACGTGCCATCGCGATTTCACGATCTAATGGAAGGATACGCCGAGTCAGACAGCAGTCAAAGGAGTCAAATGCTAAGTGTTGAATAGAATACATAGCGTGTAATTCAGATTTGTATAGATATGTGTACTCACCCCAAGAATCATCCCAAAGGGAAATATTACACCCCAAGTAATCGTCTGAATAAATATGTGCACCCATAATGTTGTATCCTATTGTACCAATCAGCGTCGACGTTTCCCCCAAGACGAGGCGCTCGTCATTTGTTGTCTGGTTCTAAGAGCATACAATAGGGTCTTCCGAGATGGGCTTGCCCTCTGGAATCAAGGACAAATCGGCGCCATGTCCCTTGACGTAGGGCACCACGGCTAAACCTAGTAGAACTGTGTATAACGGGGCTAGCGACGACGTGGGCGCCATCTTCCAATATATTCTATTCTAGTAACTCGATCGATCTCGCAATTGTATTACTCTGCTAGTTGTTCGTGTGTATCGTATCGCTACGCAAGATTTCAACGCTGGATCGAGGGGGAGATCGAGAGGAGATCGGATGGCGTGCGCAGACGACCGGGGATAGTAAGGAAAAGCTGCAACTACGAAAACGTACGCGACAAATAGCCGAGAAAAGGACAACTAGATTTCGACTACACAACTACGTTGACCAGTCTCAGTATTTCAGAGACCTATGTCGGATCCATAGAGAATTTAGGAATAGAAGAATTCCGAACAGTAAGATTCACCCGAAGGGAACTGTCAAGAACTTTTGGGGGCTCGGATGTCCCGCTCTGTCCCCCACAGGAGGTGTGTGTGTGTGTTCTTTTTCATCGGCACCGGGATGACCAGGATGATAGGATGGAATCCATTCCTACGCTAAATATAAAGGTCAATTCTTAGTAATCCTTGTTAGGTTTTCTTGGCGTACCGAGCTTCCCGAATTAGCCATTGCACTTTCTCTGATTCCCCCAGAATTTAGGACGATGATAGCGTCAGAAAGTCCCGTTTATAACGATATAGACAACTATGGATATTCGGATACACGGCATTTTAGTAACCTATCAATCTAGATTGGTCGATCTTATTGATTAGACGGGGTGCTACTCTACAATGACGCGTCTCTTGCCTGAGCAGTAAGTAATTTAGATCAGTACCCGCAAATCCCGGACTAGCCAAGCCTATGCGTAGAAGAGGCTCTTGGAAGAGGCTCTTGAGGCTGTGAGTTTCTGTATTGTAATTCATCCATTCGTAAGGAATAGATACCTAAGCACTCCTGTTTCTACAATAAAGCATTGTAGAAGTGCAGCAACTCCAATGTGCCTCGTGCGTGCTTACATGCTGCGGTAGTACAGGTCTGCCAAGCGATCAATACCTAACTTAGGCGTTCTTTAGTCTTACGTAAGATGAAGCTACGAAGCGAAGGGGATATCTCCATCCATACTGAAGTCTAGAGCTAGCCTCTAGAGCCTTACATATCTAAAACAGGACAATCAGACACAAGGCATAGGTAAATAATAGGTAATGTCATAATCGATGCTTGGTTCGCATCATATCATCTTCCCGTGAAACGGCTAGAGGTAGAGGTCAAGTAAGGAATCGAGATTCTCTGATCTGATGAACACTTCTAGGTGTGTACCCCTGTCATAGCTATATTAGCCTTAACAAATCTCACCTGTTATATCTAAGTCCATTATTTTACCGATGCTTTGTCGTTGCTGTACCTTCTGAAACGTTGAAGGGTCGAAGGGTCGACATCACGTGGCCAGAGAATGGAGGTAAAGAAAATGGAAGCCTTTAAAACAGATCAATGTCAGCAACCTAGATTACTCAACGACGTCATTTTCGGAGATCCACCAATTAAGGGCTTCAGTTCACGATATCAAGATCGAGCCTTACTGTTTGCGGCCGTTTAAGACTACAAGGGTCACTCCAAGGGGTCTTTGTATCATAATGTCTGTCAAGAAGTCGGGATGGCTTGGGGCTTTGTTCGGCCCGGAAGCCAGACAAAATCCCGTGTTGTTCGTCGTCCTTCAACTTCCTTTACCTCCTTTCACGACTTTGCCACCACGAGTCTTATATGAGGCAGTTTAGAGTCAAGGGTCCGAGATGGGGGTTTTTGTCCCTTTCCCAGGAGCCCAGGAAGTCCTAGGATCAGTCATTATATTGGAATAGCTAAGCTGTCTGAAGAGAAAAGCCACTATTCTGCAATCCAAGTTACCTTGAATCTCCTGTCTTTACCACTTTCTCTCAAGTTCTGAAGAGAATCTTTGAAAGCCTTTTTTATCATAATCCCATCATCATCCACTCGCTTCCACGATGTTCACCATCCTCACCATCACCCTCGCTCTCTTCGGCAGCACTGCCCTCGCGGCCTGGGAGGGCACGCTGAAGAACAACGCGCAGACGGGCAACCTCAAGTTCCTGGGGTGCGCGAACGAGATCGACGGGCGCGCGCTGACGGGGCTCAGCTACTCGGGCGAGAACATGACGGTCGAGAGCTGCCAGGGCTTCTGCCAGGCCAACAACTACTGGATGTCCGGGGTCGAGGCCGGGCGCGAGTGCTACTGCGGGAAGTTCCTGGCGAAGCCGGCGGCGTTCCGCGAGCCGGCCGCCTGCGACATGGCCTGCACGGGCAACGCCAAGCAGAAGTGCGGCGGCTGGGGCCGGGTCTCCATCTTCAACAACACCGCCTACAAGGGCCCCAGCGCCCCCGGCTCCGCCGGCAACTACGACTGGAAGTCCTGCTACATGGAGCCCCAGTGGGACCACGCGCTCACGGCCCTCGTCCTCGCCGACGACAAGATGACCGTCGAGAAGTGCATGACGGCCTGTGGGGCCGCCGGCTTCAAGTACTGCGGTCTGGAGTATGGTCGCGAGTGCTGGGGCGGTAACACCCTCGATACCAAAAACCTCCAGCTCGCTAACGACCCCAGCTGCGCCATGCAGTGCGATATGCCGTGCGGCGGAAACCCTGCGCAGATGTGCGGTGGCAGGGCTACGGTTGGTGTCTATCAGAAGAAGGGTACCAAGAGAGACGCAGACACCTCGGAGCTGGATGTTGATAAGGTGCGGGCCATGAAGGGCCGCTTCGTTAGGGTTCGGAGACCGGTTAAGGAGGTGGAGCGAGAGGTGCGGGAGGGAGAGGATGAGGATTGAGTTGGGAGAGGTTTAAGATGTGGGCGGTTTTCTACATCCTGTGAGAGATAACGGTATATTATCGGTGGATTTATAAGGGGGATGTCGGTTATTTGGTTGAAAAACGGGTACATAGTGGAGGACTCTCCTATCTCTGTATTATTCACCTTTTTAGTCCTTGTCTATAGCATAGCAGACTAGGTCTCAAGGCAAGGTCTTTGTCTCTTAACTCCATATTATGGAAGCTCGAGAGCGTATGTTATCTCTACCAAACCAGTCTATTTCTTACCCGCTTCCCTATACATGTCTATTCAACTTAGGCAGGCCCAGACGTCCTCGTCAACCACCATTTCAAGATGGAATGCGAATAACAAACATCAAGGTATTTGAGTCATAGATAGCCATGATGACAAATAAGAATCCTTATTATGACTCCGAGAGACGTTCCCGTCTGATTGTGTCGATTGTGCGATGCTATCGAGCCGGCCAGCGTAATTGATTGCCGAATGCCCTTCGTAACACGAGTTCATGAAGGGTAAGAATAGGTGCCCTTTATTCAACAGTTATAGAGAAGTGTTTTGAAACAGCATCACATCGAAGCACATATGCTTTCCTTGTTTGCCTGCCAACCTTTTTTAGTAGCGTATATAGCAACTTGGCGTATGGTTATCATGTCACAGTCCAGTCACGCACTTAGCATATCTCTTAGGTTTTCTCCTATATATTTATTACAAGCCCCCAAGTCAAGAATACTATCTCGTCCATGAGTACCATTATACCATCAGGAACCAGGCCAATTAAACTAGCATCCTCTTCACTAATACCTTATTCACTTACCACGGGTATCCCCGTTCTCTTATTATCAAGCCAAAAACTTTATTCGAATACGGCGCTATCTATCCTGATCGTCAATTAATCAGACAGCTAGCTATGGCCTTTGTATTTGCGAGAGGCACAGAGAAAACGCAGCATACACCAGGCAAGAAGCGCCACGGCCTAGGACGGGGAAATTACCACTTGCCACCGGCGCTCCGGCGGATTTTGCGGAATGGGAGGCCGAGAGGACGGACAGGTATTAACTAGTACTTACTTATCTGCTCAACACTTACATGGGCTGACATCACCTATCCGTCTATCAACACCACTGTCTAACATAACATAGCAAAAACTCCATGATGGTTGATTGAATTAAGGGAGAGGCAGTGAAACCGCTAACTGATAATGGGGGCCCTGTATTTGCTCCCCCGTCTTCACAGAGCAAAACAGCGGTTCTAGTTATAGTGCCGGTTGTGGTAGTGCTGCTATTCCCACTACTGCCGCTCCACCTCCCCGGGTACGCGTGATCAATACAGAGGCCTCATGGGTGGATTTCTCCGTATGTATAAAGGCATCGTGCCCCTGTACCTTCCCTTCAGCTTCATCCACTGGAGACGTCGTGTAGTTTTATGTCTCGTGTTTCCCGTCACCACCCGTGGGATAATTTTCTAGAAAGGGAGTTGTCACACTCAAGAACATTCTATTAATATGCACGCAGAGCGACTCGAGTGTCGAAAACACCCCTCCTGGAGGTTTTCGCCGGTTGGTGCGGCGAGTCTTCGGGAAACTGAGAGCACGCTTTGGCGGACGGCGGCGGCGGGAAAATGAAGTATATATGGAGAGTTGGCAACCGGGGTCTGGTCAAGGCCCCCCTCGGAGACCCGTTAACCGTGGTACTGTGGATCTCACGGATATGACGTAGGAGGTAGGCTTTGTGTTAATACAATATATATTTATTATGCATGTATTACGTTCTGGTGGCATTTTGGTTACAGCCGGGGCTATTTAAATACCAAATATGCTTCCGTATTTCTATTTCCGAAGAGCTTTCCTTTGTTTGGCCGGTTGGCATATGTATCTTGACCTAATGCAACACAGCAGAAGCACCCCATGCAGTAGTGTGCCAGCGTACCCTAGGGTTGTTCATGATCGATTCGATCGAGTTTTAGCTATTTGTCGATGGAAATTAAAAAAGGAGACGTCGAAATATAACCCCAAGAGTTGCCTCGCCCACATCAAAATAGATCCCTTGGAGGACAAAAAGCATTTTACCTACATAATAATCGTAGTGTTCAAAGCGGCTACACCTGGACGTCCCAATACAATGTTTTGCGTACAAAATGTCATTGCACATATCCACTACCATAGTCTCTACGAGTTCGTGGGCGGACGCGAGGACAATACTAGCGAGATCTTCCCCGACGACGCCGGTAGGGCAAGAGATGTTAAATAGTTCTACATGATATTATGCACCTAAGCAATGGACACAGGTAAACCATAGAAGGACCTTGGCTATCATAGGACTGACTACCTTGTTTGTAATAAAGATTTTGAAGAAAAGTTACTTTACAGTAAGTACCAGAAAGATAAGACACTGGGCGCCCCAATAACGAGTTGATGTTCGACACGACATAACCATCACTCCTCCCAACCGATCACATCCTCAAACCAATCAAGTATAACTTGGTTGCTGAAAACGGCCGCACCGAGCGAGCAGTGCTCCCCCGCACCATCAGCAGACGTAAAGAGGTGGTAGGTAGCACGATCCGGACCCAACCTATCAGCGAGCTCTTTGGCCTGCCCGGGGAAGAACATATCGTTATCGGCATCACCGACGAAGACGGGGGCCGTGATCTGGTCCACGACCCCCTCTAGGGTGTAACCCTGGGCCTTCGAGAACCAGTCGAAGGGGGTCTCGGCCTTGAAGGACCATATGCCCTGCTCGATACCCCATTTCGCCGAAGTTGGGGTCGAAGGCTGTGCGAGGGCGTACTCGATGGCGTCGTTGAACGCCGTCGCGTTCCCCGAGCGGAACAGGGCCACGGCGTCGGAACCGAACTGCTTCTCCAAGCCCTCGGCAAAACTGTAGATGCCGTCGAAGGCGATGACGGCCGCGGCACGGTGGTCGAAAGCCGCCGCCCGGGGAGCGAGATATCCTCCGAACGATGATCCCCAGAGCCCGATCTTATCAGCGTCGACTTCAGAGCGCGTCAGCGCGTAGTCTATCACGGGCGAGACGACCTTTTCCCAATTCGGGATGAAGCCGAGCTCTTGCTGGCGTCGCACTGTTGGTTGGCCGGGCCCTTCGTATGTGATCACGTTCATGCCGCGCTGCAAAATTGCTTCGCCGATCTGATGGTACATCTCCTCTTGGGAACCATCGAAGCCACTGCAGGCGATCATCGTAGGACGGCGACCGGGCAGGCCAGTGCCGTAGAAGATCGCAGGGACCTCGAAGCCGTCGGCCTGGATCGCGATCCTCTCGCCGGGTACGGGGAGTAGCGCAATAGCCGAATCGAATGCAGCAAGTTGTTGGGCCCAGAGCGAGTTGATCCTTGGGTCGCTCGCGTTGCCGTGCAGGAAGAAGTCGGCCGAGCGGTAGTAGGTGGCTTCTCGAAACAGGGCGTTCCTGGCTGAGATGGGGTACCGACTAGAGTCGATAGACTGGGCAGTGTTGTGAACCCTGGTAGCGAGGTTATAGAAAGCATCGTAGTAGCTGTCAAAATTGCCCGGTGCTATCTTGTTGGCGGCAACTAATACCTCGCCTATATCTCCGCCTTGGTAAGGCGCCCCGGCTAAGACTCGAAGGATCTCGAAGTGAAAGGAAGGGTCAGAGCTCAGTTGAAGCATAGAGTCCGTCGTACCGTTGTCTCTCTTAGCATGGTGTCCCATCTTGATATGAGGCAACGACCATGGAAGTCCCTGAAACTGCGCGTTAGAAAACATATCGTTCTTTCTTCACATCTGTAAAGGAGCCAGTGCTCTTACATGGACTAGGCTTGAGAAGCCCACAAGGAGTGTTGACGTGTGGAAGATCTTCATCTCGTTGGCTTGTTCTTACGGGTGGTATGTAGGAAGTGCTGCGCTGATGGTCCATTGCGAAAACCTTCATAGTCTACTGGGACAGTCTTGGCTTTTATACACGACAGTGAATCTTGGATCTCTTCATAAAGCACATATTATATCATTGAGGCAACCGATAAGTACATAGGGATCGTCTATGTTGGACAGCGGCACAGCCCTACCACGTAGGTAAATGAGGCTGCTGAGCTGAAGGCTTTCGGTATGCACCGAGAACGAGAGCGAGAACGAGCGAGCAATCAAGCCAGCACATGAACGACACCCAATTAATTGCCTTTTAGCGTAGGATTTCCGTCAGCAACTAATTACGTAGTCGATTATTCTTTTTTTCTCTCCCCAATCGCTATTAAATCATGGTTGTTATTATATTATGTATTATTATTATTATTATAACGATGAATTCATGTGTCTATCATCCGCAAAGGCCACTCCATGAGCTCATGCCACTTCCCCGTCAACTCATCGGCGATAGATCGGACTTCCTTCACCCCCGACTGCCCAATCCACCAAAACTGGTGATACTCTGCGAGCAAGGCGAAGTAATGCGCCAGAATCACCAGGGCCCTGGGCGACCCGATGCGGACTAGGTCGATGTACTTCTTCTCTGCCAGCATGGGGAACATAATAAGCATTCTGCAGACGTTACCCGACGGGCCGTCCCGCTCAATTGCGTCGAGGACATCACCGATGGAGTCGAGCGTCTTTTCATAGACTGCCTGTGTATCTGCATCCCAGGGCTCATCAGGGGCCCCGTCGCTTTCGCTTAAGCTCCGGTCCATCAAGTGTGACAGGCGTCGACGCCCGCTACTGCCACTACTACCGCTATTACTACTGCTACTCTGACCGGGCTGTCTTTCCTTGCTGTGTATGTGCCGCGAGTTCTTGATCAGCTGAAAAGCCACCGACTGGGGTTCTATCCCTACGAGCCTCCAGGCCTCCTCGAAGATGGTGGTCGAGCTCTTCGTCACCACCAGCCACTCCCACGGCGGGGTGTACTGCCGGTAGTGGCGCGGCCGGTCCTGCAGCTGTATAGATGCGTAGGTGCGGATTAGGCAGGACGTCAGGCAGACGACGTCGACCGTCTCCCGGCTGATCTGCGCCAGCTCTTTCTTGTGTTCACGGATAGCCATGGAGAAGTACTTGTCCGCCACACCTTCTAAGGAGAGGCCGGCGTCCTTGCCGAGCTTCACCAAGTGCAGCGCTGCGATGGTGTACATTGAGTAGAGTAAGGCATCTGACTGGCACGCAAGCTCTGGGACCATCCTACATAAGGCGTTCCGCGAGACATCGTCGATCGCGATGGAGCTGCCCGTCTCGGTGACGTATTGATGCATCAGCTTCACCTCCAGCATTCGCCTCGCCCGGCTTTCCGGGGGATCCTCCTCATCGCTGCCGTCGTTCTCGGCCCCAGTGCCGAAGTACTCCTGCCCCGTAGACCCTTCTCGGCTCTCTGATCTCTCGCGCGTCCCCGGGGAAGATGTGGGGGGGCTCTTATTCGAGGGCTTAGAGCTAGTGGGTCTTTTCTTCTGGAGCCCGTCGCGATCATAGACGCAAGGTAGCTGGTGCCGCTCACAATTATGACAAATGGGCTTCCCCTCATTGCACTGAAAACCCACATAATAGTTAATTCCGCTTTGTTAAAAGTAGCACTGCATGTTCATGACTAGGCTTTTGGTAATAGATAGATAAGTAGCAAAAAAACACGCGAACACACCTTAACCCTCCGCGCTCGGCACCGCTGGCAACCAAACATGGACTTCTTGTGGCCCAACTTCGGGACCTTGTGGCTCGGAGCCGACGATGACGAGGTAGACTCCGGCGTCATTTCCGGGTATCCAGTATTAATATGATTGGTCATTCATGAAAATCCCTCCCTTAGTACCAAAATTTTGTGTAGGCTTATATGGTTTAGTTATCTGCCTGGCCTCACAGTTGTACTCAGATGTCGGCAGGTACGGCAATAAACCTAAGGTGTCACGGAGATCCACTGCTAGCTCACGGTGTGCTTCTTGGTCCCACTTCCTTATAGGCCTTGGTGCTTACATAATGTATTCACTAGGACTATTCAGGATGTAGGACTTTAATTGGTTAATTATCAGGATAAAATGGAATCCTTTTATAAACTATTTAAATAGTAATTATAATAAGAAATTTTTAAAATTAAAGAAATTTTAAAGTAATTTATAAGTTTTTTATCTTTTATATAATATTTTAATTATTTTTTTTATTCTTTAATTAACGTTTTTTATAAGATTTATATTATTCTTTTTATTTTAAATAATTATTTTAATTATTATAAAAAAGTATCTTTTTTTAAAGCTTTTAACGATTCTTTTCGAATAATCGTTAATTAATATATTAAAAACTTCGTATAAAATAATCGTTTTTTATATATAAAGAAAATAAATTAATGTTATTATATTTAATATTTAAATCGACTTTTTTAAAACTTTATAATTTATACGTATTTTTTAAATAATAACTTATAATTATTTAAGAATTATCGTAATAAAGTTCGTATTTACTTTATTATTAATATATATATAAAATTTAATCGCTTATAATAAAAATACAAATTAATTCTTTTTTTTTTATAAATACGTTTATATTTAATTTTATAATGTTTTTAATTTATTATAATAACTTTTAATTATTAACGTTTCGTAATATTTTATTAATTACTTTACGAATAACATTTTTTTTCTTTTAATTAAGTTTCGAATATACTTAATATATTTCGTAAAATGTTATTTTTATAAAAGTTAAATATTAAATAATAATAAAAAATTATTATATTCGTTTATTTTAAATATTTTATTATAAATCGTAAAAGCGCGTTAAAATAATTTAAAAAGGTTTTATATTATAAAATTAAATTAATATTTACGTAATATTATCTTTTTAATATTATTATTTACCTTTTTAACTTTTTCGTTATTACGTAATTATAACGATATTATCGATTTAATTACGAAATTATATTAACGGTATTATTTTAATATTATTTCGCTCGTAAAAACGTTTACGTTATTATTAATTTACTTTTTAAAATATTTAAAAAAATCTTCGATTTAATTAAAAAATAAAATAATATTTTTAAATTTTATAAATAATATAATTTAAGTTATTATTTAATTAATAACGTATTTAATAATAATTAAAATAATTATTTTATTTAAAAACGTATAATTAATAATTTATTTCGTAAATAATATAAATAATTAAATTAAATAAAAATTAAAAAAAAATTAATTTAATTTTTTTATTAATTAATAAATAAAATATTTAATTATAACTTATTATATTATAAAAGTAATTTTAAGATATTAATATTATTTAAAAGTATTTCGAAATATTATTTTTATAATAATATATTTTTAATTATAATGAATTTTCTTTAACTTTATTAATAATTTTTTATAATTAATTATTTTTTATAATATTTAAACATTTATAATTATTTTTATTATATAAAACGAATCGCTTAATAATTTTTTATATTTTATTATTTTATATAACTTTTTTTAATATAAAATAAAATGTTTTTTTATTTAATTTATTTATATTTTAACGAAAAGTAAAATATTATAACGAAAAAACTTATAAATAATTTAAAAGTTAATTTTATTTAATTCGTAAAAGTATTAAATAAAGTTTTATTTAAAGGCTTTTTTGAAAAATAAAGTTAAGTTTTTTATTAAATAAAAAAGTTAAAAAAAATAATTTATTAATATATTAATTTTATTAACGCGATATAATATTTTAATTTTATAATATTCGATTAAATTTAAAAATTAAATTATTTTCGTTAATTATTTTATTTTTATATTTAAAGTTTTAAAAAATTTATAATTAATTATTATTATTACGTTTTCGTTTTTAATTTAATAACGTTAATGTTATATAACGAGTATTATTTTTAAAAATTTTTTTTTTTATATTAAATATCGTAATTATATATTAATAAGTTTTTTTAAAAAGTAAATAATTAAATAAAATATAAATCAATTGTTATTAATATATATATATAATTATAAAAGTATTACGTTAACGTAATATTAATTAATATTGTTTTAAAAAGTAATTATGTTTTTTTAAATAATTTCGAATAAAGTAATTCGGCTTTTTATAAATAAAATAAAGAATTTTTTTTATTTTCATTATATATTTAAGTTTATTTATAACGTTTATATTACGATTATTTATACGTAAGTTTAAAATTTTATTAAATTAAATCGTTTTTAATATTATTATTATAACATTTAATTATTTAAGTTATATTACGTTTAATTTTATAAAAATAACATTCGTAATTCGTAACGTATAAAATAATATCGTTATGCTTTATAATTATATTATTATTAATAAAATATTATAAACTTTATTTTTAATAATTTAATAAATAATTATCGTTATTTATTAATTAACTTTTTCGATTATTTATTATATATTTTATTATTTTACGTAATCGTATATAAAAAGTTATATATTTAATATATATATACGAAAAAAATTAATTAATAACTTTTTATTATAATAATTATTATAAAAATTTTATAATATTTTATAAAATATTTTATAAATACGTTAAATAAAATTAATAAAACTTTCGTTTTAATATAATAATAATGTAATAAACGTTATTATTACCTTATAAAACGCGTAATATTTATTTAATATTTATAAAATAACTTTTAAAAATATTATTTAAAATAAATTTTAAATTTAAACGAAATTAATAACTTATTAAAAATTATTTAAAAGCTTTTTAAAAACGCATTAAGTTTATAACTTATAAAGTATTAAAGTATATTTTAATCGATATTATATTTTATATAATTTATTTAATATTATATTATTTATTTAAATAAATCGTAAATTCGAAAAAATAATAACTTTGTTTTTTCTTTTATATTTCGAAAATTTTTTTATTTTTATTAAAAATATAACTTTTAATTATATTATTTTAAAACGTTTTTTTTAAAGATTTTTAATTTCGATTATAAAGGTAAGTTTTTATAAATTTAATTAATCGTTATTTATACGTTTATTATTTAAACGATAATTTAATAATATAATAAAAAATAAAAAATTCTTAATTAAATTTAATTTATATTAAAAATAAAAGTTATTTAAAAAAGTTTTCGAAAAACTTTTCGATAAAAATAATAAATTATTCGTAAACGAAAATAAAAAAGGATTATTTAAAATAAACTTTATTAAAAGATTTTTTTTTTATAAAAAGTTTATTATAATTTTAAAGTTATTTTTTATTAAATTATATTAATCGTTTATTTTTTTATTAAAAATTACGAATTAATTAAAGATATTTTAAAAAGTATTTAATAATCGTTAACTTATTTTATTTATTCGATTATAAACTTTTTTTACGTTATTTTTTTATTTTTTTAAAATATTTATAAACTTTTTTTTTATAAATTTATTATCGTTATTATTAAAACTTAAATCTTTTATTATTAATATAATAAATTTCGTTTAAATATTTTAAATATATTTAATAATAAAAAGGTTTAAAAAAGTATATAAATATAAAGGTGTTTATAAGTTATTTTACTTAGTAATTAACGTAAGCTTATAAAAATAATTATTTATATTTTTTAATTTTATTTTTTTATAAGCTTTAATATTTACATAATGTATTTATTAAAATTATTTAAAATGTAAAACTTTAATTAATTAATTATTAAGATAAGATGAAATCTTTTTATAAACTATTTAAATAATAATTACAATAAGGGATTCTTAAGGTTAAAGGAATCTTAAGGTGATCTGTAGGTTTCCTACCCTTTGTATGGTGTTCCAGTTGTTCCTTTTACTCCTTAGTCAGCGTTCCCTATAGGATCCACAACGGTCTGTGTGGAGATTGATCCAAGGGGGCGGAGCTGATATGTGACTATCAGGATAACTATATGCATCTAACAAGTCGCTGGAAAGACCCTTGTCATGATTTCACCCTCGCACTCGCTAAGTAAGAGGTTAGTTAGTGTCTCGAATACTCGGGGCCCTGCTATTTCTATGTAGGCTGACGCTGACGACTTGACCGACTTCCATCCACAGTCCTGGAAAATTAGTTACATGTCCAAGGCAATAACAGGGAGATAAATGTCTAGAAGAATGGTTTCTTTTACTATTGGTCTTTATACGTAATGTGTGGGGTAAGCATGCATTAAGAAGAAGAAGAAGCAACGGGCGGAGTTCCTACGTGGAGTCAGAGGCGCAGCCTCACAGGGCTGATCTTCGTCAGCTACTTGACTTAAGTTTTGATATCAGCAAGCGAATGCGACAGCACATGGAATGCTGTTGCAAGGTCTGATCGTCTTCAACGGCGATAGCCAATGCTAGCAGAGATGACGCGTCGCTGTAGCTCCAAGAAGGTCTCCTTCATTAGGTATCACAGTCTGAACAATCTTAATGTCGTACCAAGCTGAACTTAGGATGAATAACCACTAATTGTTATTTGTATCAAGTAATCATACTAACTAATAGACTACCAAAGACAGAGCTATGGAAACCCGATGAATCTACACCTGTCTTCCTGAATTCCACTCCTCCAACCAGTCCCTCACGATATTCCTGATATTTTCCTTGACCTCCAGAACTTGGGGGGGTGGAAGGTCCCGCGTGGTCTCGTTAGGGAACAAGCCGTTCTCGTCCCAGTGATGCACAGCATCGTCAATCAGGATAGAAGGTTCAATCGCAGTTGACTTTCGTTTGGGCGCTGCGGGCGCGTGAACGCCGGCCCACCTCCATGGATCCCACTGGCCGTCGATGAAGGCTAAGTTTTCGTAATGGATCTGGAATCCCCCGTACTTCTTGTTGATTCTCGACACATCGGCAGGCATTGACCGGTTGAATGCCTCTCGGCAGACGATAGACGCATATGGGAGGTCAATCGTGCGCGAAATCAGAGGCATTCGTTCAATCGGAACACCACTACCAGTCTGAAGAAACCCCCATCTAAAATTCACGGTCAGCTCAATTCTAATACAGTACGGTGTACTCGAGTGGACCTACTCTGTGCATACTTGATATAGCCACGGGCGCCACTGTTGAGACAGATCATCCTGGTGGTAGAAAGTGCTGTTGTGGCGTGTAAAGCATTCGTCGTGGGTGCGATCACTGCTATCACAGAGTGTGACTACAGTGAGGTTGAACCATCCCATCTAGCTCATGGTTCGGTTCAGCAAAGTGTCCAGCTTATCTCCATACCCAGCTAGAACCATAAGTTCCTTGATCGATTCTCTGTACGGTTCGATCCTAGGATAGGGGACATGCATATCCCCCGTAATAGCATCGCAGTACTCGTAGAAGGTCCTGTCGTTAACGGCGGGGTCCCAGTTTAGATTTTGAAAACTGGATACACCGTGACTGATTATGTTGGCAAAATCTTGGTCGTGAGTGAGGTTTCCTAGAGCAAACGCTTCTTTGAGTTGTTGAATATATCTAGGATCATTGTTGTCAATCAAGATTCGGTCGACGATGTCGGTCATATTCCGAGTTATTTCGATGCAATCGGCTGGTCCATATTTTTCTACAGCTTCGTAGTATTGCCAGTAATCCCAGATAGGGACAGGACTTTTTAGTAAAAAACAAGTTAGTATCCAATTTTTCATCATATCTTGTAGAAGGTTCTATAACAGAGTGAGAAATGTAAGATATGAGCTTGTTTTTGGTACGTACACACCAGATGACGATATGCTTCCAGCAAACATACCCGGGCGATTCATTCGGAGGAAGGCGGCGAAAGCGCCGGCATATGATCCGCCGTAGGCAATCCACGGGGTTACATTGCTCCTCAAGTCGAAATTCTCCAAACCCTTAAGTTTGACGTTCTCGACAAAGTAGCCCGTATCAGCGAGAGCTTGCTCCGTTGTCAAGAATCGTAGATTCTCGGTACTAAAGCTGTCCACCGGTATGCTGTGGCCATAGTACCGGTGTTCTAAAATAATTCCCACGCCCCCCGTCGCTTCAGCGAGTTCTTTCAGTATACCCTTCACTAGAAAGGGAAGTCGTTCGGTCCCGCTCGTCTCTCCGGCACAGAGGAGAATCACGGGACCTCCTGGCTTATAGTATTGGGCGTCGAACCAGTAGCGCAGGTCGAATGTACCATTCACAGTCGGTGAGTAGTGGGGCTCCCCAGGGAAGTGATCAATGGGGGTGGCGAGCTTGTACTCTGGAAAGATGTCTTCGAGATCATTCCTTGAGGCATCTCTACTTTCGATTGGTCTGATCTAACCCATTCGAGGATTAGCATGCTCCGACTTTCCTAAAAGTAGAGTTATCTAGAACAGAGATAGGATCCATACTTGTTTAGCCAGCTCACTGATTGGGAGAGGATGTCTTTGCAGCCCACGAGCTAGAGCCAGGAAGCTGGTGATGACCCCCAAGAGGCGGACCATCATGACTTTTACCCAGCTAAGTTCTGAAACCGACTGTATAGCAATACTCACTAAGAATTATTCGGATTTAATTGCAACGAGGAGCTATTTCGAGAGGATCCAAGGCATGGGGTTGTCTTAGATTATGTATGTATGGTTTTGACTGACACATGTCAAGTCGTAATGCAGTCACATAGTGCGCCCAATATCACTTAGGTAAGGTACCACTGCATTCAATAACTACTGTGCACTTACTACCTCCTAGGTATACATGACTTCTAGGCTTGTACGCGGTTTCCAACCCCAAGTTGAGCAGTTAGATTCGACGTACATGTTGTTTAGTATGGGGGTAGGTTACATAATGTATGTAAGTAGGCAAGTAGGTATGTCTCACAGTAGGCATCACCCGTGGTCGCCTTCTTATTAAGCGCTTATACCAATTAAGCTAGAAGGTGCACATATCCCATAATTTATCAATGATCTTCTTGGCAATTTACATCCCTTTCCTCAAGTGAAGATTGCCAAACCTTCAAATCATCTCACCATAATCGATCAAAGCGAAAATTTAACTGACGCGAAAATGCCTGGATCATCTCTATGGTTGATTCCTCCGCCATCGCATCCCCTGCACCAGATTATCTCTAAGCTCATATCAGAGCACCTACCGTCCGAGTTCCCAGATATAACAGGTCCACCTTTCGCCCCGCACATGACCCTGACATCCAACATACCCCCTACCGTCTACGGAGACAAGCCGCAGGAATGGCTGGATTCTATCCCCTGGCCGGCATCCGGTGATGTCCAAGTCCAATTGAAGGCCGTTCTGACGGAGGACATTTTCTTCCGCCGCTGCTACATCAAAGTTGCATTCGATGGAGTAAGGGATGTTGCTGGCCTTGCACGGGCCCGTGGAGTCAACGGCGAAGAGAGCATCGGCAGCAAGACGGAGCAATGGCTCGATGAATGGAACTCTTCTTTTGGCCCACATGTCAGCTTGATATAGTGAGTCTCCAACTCTTTAATCGTTCCCAACATCTTTGAGGGAGCTCAGTCTCGCCTAACCGCTGAGTCAGCGGGGATACTCCAATTGAGGAGGCCAAGTTGCGGAAGATCACAGACTTCGTCAAGTCTAAAAAGGTATCGCTTGAAAGGTCTGATTCGAATCCTCAGGGGGGTTTCGGTAGTTGGGAAGGCGGTGTCGTTTGGTTGGTACCTACAGACAAGCCTATTGCAGATTGGAAGCCAATTGCGACGAAAACGCTTTGAGTTGCCCCAGGGCTATATAGGGGTATATCAGGGGCTATCACACAAAGTCAAATAACAAGAACCCCTTGTTCTTTGTCTCATGTGCTGTTGATATGTCTACAGGCTTTGTCAGTTCCTCCTAGACGATAAAGCAACTGGTAGCCGATATAGGGGATAGGGGATGATTTGCTTTAATCATATAGAACGGAATAACCTAGAGCTGGATAGTCAGTCTCCTGCATATATGCAGATAGCTCTTCACAATACCCATTAGTGGATTCCGCATCTGATCTGATCAACATCATTTTTCACATGAAGCTATAACTACAATTGCCACACTACTCCTATGATCTTCCAGAACATGTTACAAGATGCTCACCCGTTTTACTAATATTGTAAAGGCAACGAGTAGAAGCATAAGTCTCACTTGACACTGGGAAATACGTACTTTGCATTTTTAAATATGTGAATTCGCCAAACCAGCTTATCTGTCTGACTTTTAGACCTACCAGTTCCAGATCTTCCAAATTAAAACCCGGCCTCTTTCTTACATTGCCCTACTGATCTTCATCCAAGTTGAAATGCTAACCTACAAGCCGAGTTCCTTAACAAGAATATCTGCTGCCTTTTCGCCGATAGCCAACGCTGTGTTATTCGTGTTTGCCCCAATATTTCTCGGCACAATGCTTAGGTCGGCGATCTTCAGCCCTTGGACCCCATAGACGTTAAGGCTAGGGTCTACCACCCCCATCTCCTCTCTTGGCCTCATTTTACAGGTGCCGAGCGAGTGCCAGGTGCTACCAACGTGTTCGCGGAGCCATTTCTCGATAATAGCATCGTCCTCGTCCGTGTAGTGGATATCACTAACATCGCCAAGCGGGCCGTTTATTTCGATACATGCCGCATCGGACTGGGGAGGAAATGGAGGATGAAGACTAGCAACTTCCCCTCGATAGGTCTCCATGCGTCGCATAAACTCGCGCTGCGTCTTGTATGCCCATACGTGCTTTTTGAGGTCGATATCATGGGTATCGGAGAAGAACCCCGTTTCGAAATCAAGAGGATCGCTCAGTTCTGGACCCGTTATATGGACATGTCCTCGAGAATAGGGGTACGGGCTAAACGCCGAGAGCCCCAGGTACTGCCCTGGCGGGATTCCGGAAGGGTCGCCTGGGTAACTGATAGCTGGCATTAGCTACTGGTTATTCAAGATATTTCAAATTATTAAAAATGACATACCCGTTAATGAGCGTCATGAGCATTAGAGGCTTGGTTGGGGCATTCTTGAAATCCTGGTCCCAAGCTGCCTGAAATTCGGGGCCAAGTGCCGCAACCTCACTATCCGCTGGTCGAAGCTTGCAAGTCACATCCTGGGCATTCCAACCGAGAATCTTATCGTTTTTCTTGATGAGCTCTCCCGGATCAATCCGCCCTTGTAGGATTTCATCGACCGTCTCCCCTGGATTGAGAGCTGTCTTATAAGAGTATGTAAGTAGATGATGATCCTCGTACTGGTGACCAACACCGGGGATACTCGCAACCACTGGAACTCCTGCCTTTTTAAGGACCTCTGGATCTCCTAAACCGGACCTCTCTAGTAAAGGTGGGGTCCCTAGAGCTCCGCATGCAGCCACGACTGACTTCCTTGCCCTGACAGTTCTAATGGAGGCATCTTCAGCCTCGGGCTGAAATTCAATATTGGGTTGGAATACAACGCCCGACGCTGTGTCCCCATCAAAGATTATGCGTATAACTTGAGATTCTACAAGGACATGTAAATTCGGATGCATATTATCCTGGAGTAATGGGTGAAGATACCGATGGGCAGTGTCTTGGCGTTTACCATCTGGGGACACGAAGCGGAAGGCCCTCTGTACAGCGTTGATGCCTTCTAGGTTCTGCAGGTCCTCTGTTTCCGGGATACCCTTCTTATTAAGGGCAGATATAAAGTCATTCTCGGGTCCGAGGGCGTGATAGGTGCCACGAGATACGTGAACTGGACCATCCGAGCCATGAAGGTTATTAGTAGATGGTGCATGATATGTCTCAAGCTACCGAAGCAACCAGTCAGCCAAACCTTACACGCCAGGATTTAGTCATGGAGCAAGATGCTTGATTACCTTTTTTAGGTAGGGCACCATATCATTGGCAAACCATCCGGGGGTTTGCCAAGCATCGAAATCGATTCGCTGGCCACGAGAGTACATCAGGAGGTTGATAGACGACCCGCCACCAAGTACACCACCGCATGGGACGACGACTGGCTCTCTTTCGGCAAGTTGCTTCTCCGCTTTTGCTTTATAAAACAAAGTTGTCTTGCTTCCTGGCATAAGATGGGTAAGGAAGAAGATTGGGTGGATGATCGTAGGCATATCATAGTTGTTAGGACCACCTTCAATGACCAGGATAGAAAGGCCCGGGTCTGCTTCGGCCAGTCTTGAAGCAACAATACATCCGGCAGTTCCACCTACGGTCAATCGTTAGTTCGTCCATCCACGACTGACCAAATGGCTGCTTTTGGGTGTAACTATTACCTCCCACGACAATGACATCCACCTCCTCGATGTTATCGGGAAGTTGGGTGTACAACCCCATTATAGATCTGCCCGAAGGGAATTTCGACTCGTCCGGTACTAAAAGGGTAGGTCAAAGGGGAGTTGAATTCGATGAAGAGGAAGGTTAATTATACCAAACAACGGGTGCTACGAAGATTATGTATGTTAACAGGTTAAGTTGAAATAAAATAAAAGTAGGATCAGGCTGCCGAGACAGCCAAGCCGTAAGACAAGTTCCAACCGTTAAGCTTACTTGCGGGGTTTGAAATGGAGATAAGAGTGCGACCACGCAAGGGGGTAGCAAACTGAATTAACAAACTGGATTAGGACGGAAATTAATTTGGTAGAAACTAAATACCAATCATATACTTTGAAAAGGACCACCTGCCCTCCCGGATTCATCCCACCACTCGTCTCCCTTAGCTCTACAACTACCAACCACGCAGTAGAACTCACCTCCACTATTTTTCTGGTTGGGAGACTTGATGATGATGGGATCTCCATAGTCAGATCCGGGGACCCAGCAGTTGCAAACCCTTTCATCTTGTACGGTGTAGGCCGTATGAGCAATTTTATACCAAATGCAGATTGTGTCACCCTGATTACCGGTACATTCGTAATTATTTCCAGTCTCCCATGACTTCTGCACAGAGAAGCCCCCTGAAATCCACTCGATGTCGGCCCCTGCATTCCACTCGATCGTATACGACTCGCTTTGTAATCCGCCCAAAGTACAGGATGCAGCCTTACCGCAAGACAAGGTCTCCTGTATATTGTTGTTATTATTCATCATTACGGAATCAGAGGGAAGATGTTTTGGTTGTCAAATTATGACGGGATATATATGGTGTAGACACTTACGCTAAGCTGCTTGTGTAGGTAATTTTGGTGAGGGTTTCCGTCTCCTACAAGTATTGTTTCGTGGTTACAGTCACATATATCTGTTGGAGGTTGGCGTTTCGTTTGTATCATTGTGGTATGTTGCTGTGATGATAGCCATGTCGACTGAATATAAGGTAACACGCAATGATCTAAGTTATCAAGTGAGGATCCCTGGTGGGCATGATCTGATTTCCAAGGCAAAACACAGTCGACCTGAGCAGATTGATCGTTATACGTTTTAGTACAAGTGATACCCCCTGATATGGAGGGGCTTTGGTGGATTTCATAGATAGTTCCCGCGTACTCTAACCTGCCAAAGCCGTTTCCATCAACCTCCATAACCAATGGTAACGACGCGAAGTTGCCAGAAGTTAGCGCCTGGGTCGCATTGAAGGTAGTGCACTTGTATCCGACCAGCCTATGCTCCTTGTTGTCTATCGCTATAATAGAAACACGGGAGTCGATTTTGTCGTGGATCCACGTCAAATGGAAGTGCCCGGTCGATTCTGCATCAAACGGCCATGCAAAAACAGAGAAAATGATAAAACCAGACAAGAAAGAAGCAAACATTAGTCTCATCTTAGTATATAAGCAAGAGAAGTAGGATTGCAATTTTTTAGTTCAAAGGACTGCCCATACGCGCTCAACAAATTTGTTTTATAGATCTAATGAGAAAAAGGCCATTCATAGTCTTAGGTTTGGTAGACAAAATTTCTTGTTAAGCGCCTTTAGCATAAATGGGCCAATATGATCACATTTTGCGTAAAGTTGCCACAAAGCCTGTTGATGGTTCAGATTGTATTGGTAGGCTCTTATACCTAAGTCTCTGTGTGACCCTCGGATGGGAGTAGCCATCCAAATTCAAGCATAAGCCGAAGATGTACAAGAAAACAAGGTAAAATTGGTCCAGAGTTTTATGTAATGTAACGTATTACTAGTACCCGTATTATATCATGTTTACTCTTTCGATCCACTTAGGTGGTACGTGAAGTTCAGAATAATTGGAAGGTATTCACAATAAGATAAATGCCCGATTGCTAAGAGTAATCCTTGAAGGATTTATTTCATTGTTATCTTTAAAGAACTTTCAACTGCTAGAATTCACGGTCATATTTTTCTTTTTATGACTTGTTTATTTATTGATATTTAATATTTATGGTATTCATAAGTTGTGCGCAAATGGCCGGTCTTGCGTTATCACTTGCTATTGCAACATTTGTTTTCATTAGTTGTGCTACAGAGGAAATATATAATGTCTTGCCGGTGCCTCTGCTGATTTGATTCAAGAGAGCATTAATGTGACTAGGACGTTAGACTTGAGCCCCAACGTTCGTCTCCATGACATAGAGGCTATTTCCCGTAATGTTCGTAAAGGTTTTTATCTTAATGATTCAGGTGCATCATTTAAGCTGGTCAGCTCGCTCTTCGTGAAGCGAGAAAGACCGGAACTCGAGAATTAGATACGCTCAGGGGGTAGAACACTAGCACCGTGCGGCATGGGGACACAAAGGGGGCACGGTAAATCAGTGATATCTGGGCCCAGTATAAGTACCTGCCGAATTAAGGAGTCTTCCCTTCGAAATAAAATATAACCAGGCCATCTGTAAGTTGCCATGCCTGCTGGAAGATTTCATTTCAACTACTATTCATAAAACAATGCACATTTGATTTTCATGCTCCAGGTTGGGACATAGAGTATAGATAGTAGATCGATAATAAGAGATAGATAAATAATAAGAGTTGTGTGTATGCACGAGACCTGAAGCGAACACTTTTGAGATGTTTTGCTGAAGACAGGAGAGAAGTTAGTCTTTGCTTGTAAATTTCATACTTTATGTATGAAATACTTTTTGATATATAGCGATCAATTCCCGCGAAAGGGGGCTTAGATTGGTAGAGACCGCGGTCCTTTTATATAAGTTTTCTTACCGATAAGACTAGATTGGAAGATCGTACATTGAAACGAATCTATATCGTAACACATCATGTAAATAGAGATAATTCCATAATCAAACACGGTAGTACAATTCTGTGTTGAAGCAAATGTCAAAATGAAGGGGCAATCGGAAACATTCAAGAACTAGAGCCTATCTCCTCCCGAACAGCAGCAGACAGAAAGTTAGATTTCTTAGCAACAATCCCAGCCAATTCCAAAATCGGGACGCTCTTCAAAATATCAGAGACGAGTATAACACTCTGCGCCTCCTTCAGGGCCCACGCCCTGATATCGACAGCGACAAGGCTATCCACGCCATACGTGTTAATAGGACGACCGCTATCGAGGTCCTCCAACTCCATCATCAAGCTCTTCGCCAGCTTCGCCAACAGCGCCGTGCATACCGCAGCCTTCGCATCCTGCATATCCTGTGAGGATCCCAGCACGGTGGCGAGGTCAATGGCGCCCACCGCCGTCGCGCGATCCTGCGATATGTCGAGCTTCTGCACGTCGTAGGCGCGCAGCGGTCCGAAGCGCGCGTCCGAGAACCAGTACGGGTCGTCGAAGCCGTTGGCCTTGACCAAGCCGCCCGAGGCGAGGCCGAGCACCGGCTGTGTCCCGACTTGGTCGGCTAGGGCGGCCTCCATGACGGCGAAGAAGTGCGACGAGGATAGCTCCGGCGCGCCGGCGCGCACGATCTCGGGTACCTTGCCCTGTTCGGATATGAAGCCGATGTCGCCCATCCAGCCGAGATCGATGGAGGTGCCCTTCAGCCCCAGCGATCGACGGTGGTGTGCGACAGCGTCCTGGAAGGTGTTGCCTGGTTTAGGCTGTTAGTACTAGTTTGACTAGTTCTCAGCACAAGAGATTACTCACCCGCATTGTAGTTTCCTTGCGCGATGGCGCCAATCTGACCCGATGAAGAAGATATGCATAGGAAGAAGTCGAGATCCCGAGGTAACATGTTGTGTAGGTTCGAAGTAACTTTCAATTTTGGATTGATAGCTGCACACCAGCCCTCGTATCGCATCCTCTCAAACATGGAATCCTAGACGCCAATTAGACCAATTCCTCATCACGAGGTAGAATCATCAGTGGCTTACTTGGACATTCATCGCCATCACTATCGCACCCCGGACCGGAGGAAGTCCGGCTTCAGATATCTTGTCAAGCACCATCCGGCACTGCGACTCGTCACCGATGTCACAGGCGAACACTTCAGCCCTCACGCCTAGCTTAGAGAGGTCTTTAAGAAGCTCTTGGGCTCTTGGGTCCTTAGCTCCTCGTCGAGATGTTACGACGAGGTGGCGAGCCCCTTTATCTGCCATCCATCTAAGTAATGATCTGCCAAGACCTCCCATCCCGCCGGGGATGATATAAGTTACATCAGAACGCAACTTGAGTCCTATATTCTTTGGTGGAGTCGTCTGGAATCTGTTAACTCTATACTGAAAGCGAAGCGCTGACGGAGACTTACTGGCACAAGATCATCGTCGGACACTTCGAGTACCACCTTACCACCGTGCTTCTGTGTCTGCAGTAATCTGAAGGCAGATGAGATCTCTGAGAACTTCATGACGTGTTGGGGCACTACGGTGCTGATGACGCCCTCCGTGTATAGCCGCATCGTATCAGCCATGATCTTGCTAAATAGTTGGGGGTTCATTCGGTGAATGGAAAACAGGTTTATGCCTGCGAACATGGAATTGTTCGCAAAGAGCGCCATGTCGAGCCCCGTGTTGCTTTCTGTGCGCTGTTAGCAGAATATACCAGGTAGTTGGGAATTGCCTAGGTCTTACTAATGTCCTTCAGCCCAAGCTCGATAAATCGGCCGAAAGGGGCAATGCAGTGCCAAGTCTGCCTTAACATCTCGCCCGCGAGAGAATTCAAGACAACATGAACGCCTTTGCCATTAGTTATCCGCTTGATTCCTTGAGCAAACTGGACGTCCCGATTACTAAAGATGTGATCTTCAGGTATACCGAAATGCTGTGCGAGGAAGAGCTTCTCAGATGCTGAAGATACGGTAGCGAATACTTCGGCACCAATGTGCTGTGCAATCTGTATGGCGGCCTGGCCTAGAGGGTCTGAAGCAGAGTGAATCAAAATAGTCTCTTCAGTCTGTAACCGAGCTACATTAACAATGCTGTGCGCTGCAGTTCCGCAGGATATGAGCATAGCCGCTCCTTCTTTCCAAGATAAATGATCAGATAGCCGCTGAAACAGATCTTCGGTGTTGCGAAGGAATGTCCTGTACCAACCCGTGCTACAGGTCACGACTCTATCTCCTGGAGAGAATCTTGAAACGTTTTTCCCTACCCTGGTCACCACGCCACTGCACTCAATGCCCAGATTGACATCCCACGTCTGGCCTACGGCAATTGTCATATCCTGGAGGTTGAGGCCAACTGCCTTGACTTCGATTTCGACATCAAGATCGTCCAAAGGAGTTGAATGATGCTCGACATCGTCATCGAAATAAAAGCTATCCAGCTCGCCGGTAGACTTGAGTTCCAATTTCAATGGCCGACCTAGCTGCTTAATCGGCTGCGGCGTCAAAAGATCCTTCACAGACTGCTCTAGTTTCAACAATCCACTAAGAGTCTCGTCGGGACAGACGCGAAGGACATGTAACGCTCCGTCACGCTGCGCGAACTCGAAGTCGGAGTTGTGAGGGGCTTCTTGCAGGTGGAAGACCTTCATGACTGTCTCGATCGCTTCTGGCTCTTCCGGGCCCTGATCTGGGTCAAGATCAAGAGTCATCACTCGCGCCTCGGGTGCTTCTCCCCGGATGGTTCGGGTCAAACCAGCGATCATGTTCAGCTCTGGGTTCCGACAGTCGATAGAAGCTCCACCTCTGGTCAGCCATAGCGTTCCTGCCGAGTAGAGGAACATGCGCTTCAGGGCCTCAAATTCTTTAGCGCTTAAATTACTGATCAAGGGACTGTCAAGTTCCATGACGGCAAGGCATCTTGTCTTGGTTAAGTCCATGTTGTTGATGTCGACCAGTGGCCTCTGTTCAACAGATACTCCCTCTACAGCAAGCCTTGTAGAAAGCTCCTCGATAACAGACATGGTTCGATTGCTTGGCTGCGAAGAGGTGACGACCAACACATTGGAGCGGGTCACACGGTTCGATTCATGAGGGACCTGTGATACCATGATAGATGACGACCAACCCGCATCATCTCTGTCGCGGAATGACCAGTCAACACCAGAAAACCCTTCACTGCGAAGACGACGATCCCATTGATCTTCGGAAAGCTCTGGGCCCCATATTCTTTCACCATTCTCACCCATCCACCAGTCGGAAAACACACCGAACATCACAGTTCGCCGAGCCATCTTGTTAGTCAGTTCTGTGACGACAATATGGCCACCCTGCTTGAGGAGCTTTCGACAGTTACCCAAGGCTGTGCTAATCAACGACGTAGGGTGAAGCACTTGGGACGCCACAATGACATCGTAAGATCCCTCCTCTAAGCCTTGTTGCGAAGGTTCCTTCTCGATGTCGAAGACTTTGAACTCCATCATCGTTGACCACTCCTTGAATTTCTCGGCCGCCTTCTCGAAGGACGAATCGTCCGTGTTGGTATAGGTATACTTCACAAGACGCCCTCCAGCATTCGAACTAAGATTGGCTAGTATTTGTCTTGTAGCCCGTCCATTTCCAGCACCAACCTCTAGTATGCGGAGCGGCCTCTTGCCAGAAAGGCGGCTGATGTACTCGCACTGAACAGCTAGTGTACGCTCGTCATCCAGCATGTTTTCATAACTTATCAACGCGGATGGTTCCACTTCGCCTAGGAAGATGCTAGAGATATTATCGCTGATGTGTTTCATCATTTTGCCTTCGGGACTGGCTGCTGCTACACGCGTCAGTACCTCCCCCTCAACGTGCTTGTCTACCAGCAGCCAGTCAGGAGATTGACAAGGGAGTTTTCCGGCTTGTCCGAGTTCGAGCTGCCTCGTCATGTACCGGTGGAACAGCTGATGATGTGGCGCGAGGTGCTGGGCCTCGTCTGGCCCGAACCGTTCGATAGTTCTCTTGCATACAATGTACGCCGCCCATTCCAGGTCACATATCACATCGTACTCAGTCTGCGGTGCGTTTATGTAGGCCATCTTCAGCAGCTCAGAAGTTTTGCCAGGAGAGTTCTCTACGTCAACGTGCCACTGCGAATAAGCACCCAGCTTCCACAGAGCTTTCGCTTGATCTTCGGAACCATCTCCAGAGGTCACCTGAGACTGGAGATCCGTCGCCTTCAGCCCTTCGAAAATGACTAGCGGCTCCTCCCACTTTGCGTCGGAAAGGACAGCCGTACCGTTGGTGCCGTCCGCCCACCTCTCCTGAATCTTCGCGAAGCCAGAAAGACGGCTGCCGGGATCGGCGTGGAGCTTGTTCGAGATGTAGATTCTCTCAATGTACTTGGGAATAGTCGGCTTCGTGACACCGTCGCAGGACATGAGCATTTGGAACACACCGTCGAGGGCAGTGGGGTGGATCAGATTGGAAGATTCGAGATTTGCGGGCATATAAGATTTCGTATCCTGGATCTGCAGCGAGCAGCAGGAGATACCGTCTCCAGCCCGAGATTCAACCAGTGGTTGGTATGACGGGCCCCAGTGCATGCCCATGTTGGTGAATTTCTCGTAGAAGGCAACCGAGTCTTGGGCTACTAGCTGCGAGGCTGCTATCCGTGAATACTCTTGTCGGTATTCCTCAGCTATCGCCACTTGCTCGTCGGTGAATGCTGCGTCGTGGTTTGAAGCATATTTCAGCGAGACTAAGCCGGTACTGTGCTGCGTCCAGGTCCCCTGGCGGTCGCGGCTCGACAAGGCGAATTCCTTCCAGTAGGTGGTCAGCGACCTAGATCCCGAGCGCCAAGGACGTAGCTGAAGCTTCGTTTCCACGGCACCTTCCTCGGAGTCATTGAGTATCATCCCTGCACCAGGAAAGACATCTCGGAACTCAATTGCCTCGACAGTCTTGGAGGAGTCAGCCACTTCACGGATGGCTTCAACAACCATCGCCAGCATCGTCGAACAAGAAAGGACAGCTTGACCATTTATCTCAAAATGTTTAAGCCAGGGGATCTCCGAGAGTCGGAGATAATTCCTCCAGGCCGGCTCACTTTCATTAGAAAACTCGTCTCGGTTCCCGAGCAGATCATGTTTTGGACCTTTTCGATGCCGGTAAGCAACCGACTTAGCCGTCTCAGACCAATACCTCGAGTTATGATTCCAAGGAAAAGGTGGCAAGTCAACCAGTTGCACAGGAGGCTCCTCCGTGGCGTCAGGTGTATTGGCCTTGTGGATATTGACATGACAGCCCCTTTGATACAGGGCGCCGGCGGCTCTCAGAGTCGTTCGAATTGCGTCTTCTTTTCGCATGAGCAGGCTTATGCATTCGATGTTCTGATTTTGCTTCTCCTGAGCCTTCAACGTCTGCTTAATCGGACCTTGTAGTGCGCCATGAGGACCAATCTCTAGGATTACAGTCCCATCGCTGTTCGTTGGAGTTGACTTCAAGGCAGCTTCCAATGCATGCTTAAACTTAACTGAGCAAACCATGTTGTCTACCCAGTATTGAGGCGATCTGAGTGCGTCGTTCTCGATCCATTCCCCGGTCACCGACGAGTACATCTCAGTAGACTTCGCAGTAGACGGGACACTTCGGCGGATCCCTTCTAGCGACTTTAGGTACTCTGGAGCAATCTCTTGCATGTAAGGGCTGTGGTATGGCGTCTTGACGAGGAGTTTCCTCGCCCAGGCTTGGTCTCCTATAAGTGATAGGACCTCACTAATCGCCTCCTCGCTTCCCGATAAAGTTACACTTTCAGGGCTATTGATGCAAGCAATTACGGGTTTCGGGTCTGCAGTAATTCGGTCAATGTAGGTTTTCACCTGCTCTTCGCCCAGCGCGACTGCGAGCATTGCCCCGGTCTTAGACAGCGTGGCGGAGAGACGACCACGGTGGTAGGAGATTGACCATGCGGACTCGCGAGTGATAGCACCTTTGGCATAAGCTGCGGCTATCTCTCCGCTAGAGTGACCGAGGGTAGTTGAGGGGAAGACTCCCCACTCACTAAGAAGGTCGATGGCAGCGACCTGGAGAGCTGTACAGGCGGGCTGACTAATCTGGGGCTCATTGACACGTGAGTCTTGCTGTGACTTGTGCAGTTCCTCCAGCAGGTCCCAATCACAGCCAAGTGACTTCAAATGCGATGCAGCCTGGATCAAACCACGTTTATACGTTGGGTAGGCAAGAAGTTCCCGGCCCATTGCAAACCATTGCGCCCCTTGGCCGGTGAAGACGAACATCATGGTGAGATTCTGAGCCGGCCGCATTGGCTTGCTGGGGGTACTCAGTTCCTTCGCTGCTTCCGTCCTGTGTGATGCCACAACAAAAGATGACCACGATAGCCTACTGCGACGGCTAGATAGTGTATATGCCAATTGCTTCAAGAGCTGTGGATCTTCCACTGGTGACATCTCCTTCTCTTTTAGATACGACTGAAGGCCAGCAGCCATTCGACTTACGCCATTCTGTTCGTGCGATGACCACACCAGAAGTTGGGGCTGATGAGGGGCAGCACCGAGATCACTGCCATCTAACACAGACAGCTTGTCGTTGTCGCTCTCTTCCGCACTAAAAACACTCTTATCAGACGGCGTAGGTGGTCCCTCTGAACTTATTGCACTCAAAGTATCGGACTTTTGCCGTCGAAGTCTTAGGGGTAGGCTCGGAGGCAGCGTGTTATGTCTCCCTGAGAGACCCTGATCACGAAGGAAGTGATAAGCATCATCCAGGACGCAGTGAGCGTTGGTTCCACCGTAGCCGAAAGAGTTGACGCTTGCTCTACGCAGCCCTTTCGTCGGCCAAGGGAGTAGCTCTGTCGGCACCTAGAACATATAAGGTTAGCATATATATGTTGACTCATGAGCTAGAATAGAACTTCAATCACTTACGGCAAGTCCTAGTCGATGTAGGTCGATATTGGGGTTAGGCTTCTCAAACCAAACGGTCGGTGGTATTTGCCCCCTTTCCAGGGCATACACTGCTTTGACTACACCCGCAAGTCCAGCGGTAGCTTCTAAATGGCCAATGTTCGTCTTGACTGAGCCTATGTACAGTGGTTTCTCGTGCTTACGCCCTTTTCTGAAAACTGCCGAGATGGCAGAAGCCTCAAGGGGGTCACCAGCAGGGGTACCTGTGATGATGTCAGCGATTCTCATTCCATTTCAATTGGTGGGTTTCCTTACCGGGTCCATGAGCCTCGAAGTATCCCGTCGCGTCTGTGCCTAAGCCAGCATTGGCATATGCTGCTTCAATCAACTGCTTCTGTCCTTCAGATGAAGGCAGATTGATCCCTATGATGAATCTTCGTCAATGTCAAATTCCAGATTAAATTAGACTGCAGTTTCCTTACCAGGAGTTCGTCCATCTTGGGTAACAGCTGTACCTCTAACGACTGCGCGAATAGCATCGCCGTCCCTGAGGGCGTCAGCTAGAGACTTTAGGACCACTACGGAGACACCTTCTCCACGAGAGCTACTCGAATTAGTCTAGACCATCCAAGATGCGTAAAATGTGGCACAGCTACTGAAGACACGTACTAGCCATTCGCTTTGTGGTCAAATGCCATCGACTTAGAGTCAGGGCTCAAAAATTGCAACGTGCTAAGATGGTTGGATGTTTGCGGCATCAAGATCAAGTTCGTAGCACCCACCAGTGCCTAAACCATAATGTTAATTAGCAAAGATAGTATATGATAGCCCAAGGTAATGTCGACATACCGTTGATGTCTCACCGGAGCGAATGCTCTGGCATGCTAGATGAAATGCCACCAGAGAAGACGAACAAGCTGTGTCCAGACTGAGACTTGGGCCTTTGATGTTGAGAAACCAAGAAACTCTGTTTGAAATCATTGAACTTCCCATGCTTCCATTTGCTTCATACCGACTGGCGCGATGCATTAGTTAAGGGTTGCGGGGGAAAGGGGTGTTGAAGCCTTACGGGTAGTCATCTGGATCTAGAGCTCGAATGGCAGCGTAGTCCCTAACGCAGCTCGCCATATAACAACCCATTGAAGTACCTGAGATATCCTCCAGCTTCAAACCCGCTATGACACGATTTTTAGTATATGCCTCCTAACAAGATTATAGTATGAGACTTACCATTCTCTAAGGCCTCGTATGAAAGCTCTAGGGCTAATCTCTGTTGGGGGTCCATAGCATGAGCTTCCTGCGCCGTTATTTTGAAGAAAGGGGCGTCGAAAGCTGCGAGATCAGACCGAATGAAGTGTCCACCGCGAGCGGTCGTTGTTCCCTGGTGCTCCCCGCTCGGGTGATAGAAAGCGTCGATGTTGTACCGGTCCTTGGGGACCTCGGAAAGCGCACTCCTACCTTGGGAGACCATCTCCCAAAGTCTGTCTGGGGTCGTGGCATCTCCTGGAAACCGACCAGACAAGCCCACAATTGCTATTGGCATCGGCGAGTTGTGTAGATGTGTCATCTTGGATGCTGATGTAGATACCCTATAGGTCACGAAATTAGTCGTTCCAGTGGGGGTGTGAGAGAATGTATATATGGGTAGTTTCTAGGAGAGAGGTTCACGTCTGAACGAAGTCCTGTTCCAGTCGCAGTATGATGTGACGAGTTGTCTTGCAACAGAGTGTAATGTATATCAGCTAATGTATCAACATAAGTGGTCTAAAGCGTGTTCGATGAAACTGAATGTTCTCTTCTTGGATAATATCTCGCACCAGCAATGTGAGTAATGTCTCAAAGGTGTAAAAATAATGATTTATTTTACTCCGACGGGATGTCGAGTGTGAAGGGGTAGGTTCTTATACCCCCCGTCTGTAGAATTATGCTAGATCGGTTTACTGTAACTGCTGAAGGGTATGCTACTGACACCGCCTCCTGCAAGTCACTGCGCCGCTACCAATGACCAGATTAAGGAAATGAGAACGAGGCGCTTTGGTATCTGTTAGACGATGTGCTCACAGGATATCACATCTCCCAGCACGTATTACATCGAGCTACATCATTCTTCGTAAGCGCCCAAAAAAACACCATGCCCAAAAGTGGCCCTTGTTTCCGCAATCATATAGCCGTTTTGATGGAGAGGAGGGGTATCCATGATCAAATTGGTTGATACCCTTCCTTTCTGTTCGCGGTCCAGACCACCGGTGAGCTTGTGCGTGCCTCTTGTTCCGTCAGGGGTGTCAAAAATCCAGGCCGAGAGGAATCTAGGAAAACCAGGGCCCATACATCCGAACCTTCCATAACGCTTCCAGCCCACAAACCTAATCCCCACAAGGCCAGGGTAGCATATGCAGGGCTGCAATATGGCTACGATATTGGCTAGGGGACCAAGATGCCGTCACTGGTGGCATCACTAGTATAGTGACTGTACGGGAGGCTATATTTTGGGGGTTTAGTCTATGAAATCCACATTTATGTGAGGGGATGATGCAAGTACCGCTACAGAACCCACTCGGCCGATACGTTGGATAAGGAAGCTCAATATCAGTAAGCATCTGTAATGACTATGAGTTTACTGTGTCGGTTATGCTTGGCGATCCCTGGGACGGAAACTCGCATTTCGCATACTCGCTTCTGAAGAGACTTTGCGAAGATATAGGCAATACGTTGAACAAATACATATAACCTATCACAGCGTATGGTTAAGAAAGGTTCTGAACGTTCGCCAAAACAAAACAAAAAATGTTCGGGGAATTCGGCTCCATTATCCCACCCTTCCTGGCTCAAGGATTTTGTAGAACTGGGCTGGGGCAGGGGGTCGTGCCTCGTTGGGTTGATCGGGTGGAATATTGCGAAGCTGTGCGCTCGTAGCCGAGCACCACTTTTAGCTTGTAGACAAGGGTAGTTAAGATATGTAGAAACTGAAGAGGGGGAGCGGTCTGATTAACAGGAGCTTGTTTTTGCAGTTGTATAGTACGCTGTCTTTCACCATTCAAGATCATAGAAGAGATGAAGAGACAGCCCAGATAACGTGTATCCTCAGGTGTTTAATTTCCCGTATGCGAGCACGTAAAGACCGATTTCGTTTAATAATCGAGGTTATGGTATCGACAGTGCGACGGCGCGCGCTTCGTCTAGACAGGTCGCTATAATGAGTTACCCGTTGAAATTCAGACCGAGGGTAACTATCTCCCTATCGGAGATATTATATGCATGTTGTTCTAGGTATTATGGGCCCATCGGAACAGTATTAATACTGACAGGGCTGAGATGCTGTGCTGTGTAACGGGTAAATCCGACAGCGTGTTCCAAGTCGAGGGGGTTGATGTATGTAGTGTGAAGCTTACTATGAGCTTGGCATTCACCCCCCTGCCATAGAATCATCCGAAGTGGCTAGTTAGTTCAATTTGGGTTTGGCCCTGAATGGATATGAGGCTCTGATTAAGCGCTGATACAGCGCACGCTACACGTGTGACTTCTGCAGTCTGCAGTCGATCCATGTGCCACGCTACATCATGAACCACCAGTACGGAGTCAGCACCATCTTGCGATGCATATCGTCTTCGACACTCCCTCTATGAGTCATTTTCAAGGTGTGGCTTCTAAACCTCTCATCAAGGATCGACGGCGTTTCCTTTCGTCACATGTATGATCTTATCATGGCAAGGTACAAGCTCACGGACCATCTGAATGGATCTCGCTCACGGACAGCTGGAATACCCCGATCCGCCTTATACAACTCATCGTTGCACCTGTGATTTACATGTCACGAAATCCGCCGCTACTCCCATCATGAATGAATATACCTCTGAATATCCAATGTAAATGCCGGATCACTCATTCTCGAGCAGTCGTTGTAAATAATGGGCTTTAAATTTCGACAAAAGCAATAAGTTACATATCTCTTTCTACTGCAAATGATGTATATGGCAGCCTAAGCGCAGCCGTCACAGCCACATTGCCCAAGGCTTCTTGGATCCACTTAAGCTACCGATTTGTTCTCTAAGCGAACTACATACGAAGTAGGATACCTTGTTATACATTAATTTCCTTTGCATTGTCGGATGTGTAGCCGATACATATACCAGTCTCCGGATCAATGCCGAACGACCATACCCAAAATTTACCAGGATAAAGTCCTGCTTGAAGAGGCGGCGGCAACTTCATTATCCTTGTTCATCTTACATGGTTGCTCTTATATAATTTTCTTTGATCAATAGGGGTTGAAAGGCGTACGTACATATAAGAATGCAACCTTTATTTCCTGGGTAATTGGTATTTGTTGTTTTGCTATTGGTTCTTCAATCATTTCTGGAATGTTGGTATGGCTAGGGTGATATTTCGTAGGATGCTTGTACACGCTATCGTGTATTTTTGACAACGTCCGCTCAGAAATATTTGTCTCGTAGTTCATCGTTAAGACTAGTCTGATTCCAGCTTCCAGGAGAGCTATACGGCTTTGTAGTAGCCACGAATATTAGCTAATCCTGTATTCAAACAGTTTGTTAGCATCTTGGGTCTATAACACAAGCTATTGTTGGATGTACCTAGTATATTAAATAATAATGCTTATCAGACATTATACTATGAAAGAACATGAACGACCAATAGGTGTATCTAAATAAAACAAATAGGGAAATCCTATGACACTTTGTATTACAATAGGGTTTGTTTACCAAAAGAAAAAGGTCAGGGGGCAGGTTACAAAATCATAAGCAAAGTGTTTATTCGTTGTTTTCATTAAATCCACGACTTATGGGAATAAGATCATTAATATATGATACTAAAGTCGAACAGCAGCATGGATCAAATTAAAGAAGATGAACAACTTCCCACCCCCGGAATATTCTGGCTGGTGAGACCAGATCTATGAGATCTTGCTCATCCTTAGTTTAGTGACATATTTTTAGGACCGGGCTTGATATTTTGTACGCCTCCCAAAGGCCAACTGAATACGATTTAATGCAAGTGTTAAGACGTCGGGACTTATAAGAGTTGTAGCCCCCTTTTTTGTATATTCAACGTCTTGGTCAAGTCGAACACGAAGACTAGTGCTTAAATTGGAATTATTCTAATTCTTTTCTTCTAATTATCCGATTCCACTCAGAACATGGTTTAAGTGTGTTGGGTAACATTCTGTTGACATGTGCTTCTATTCTACCTTGTACTCTCTGGTTTTATTTCCTTATTTGTGAATTGCTCCGTATATATCATATCTCTATTGTCCAGGTGTATAATGTAGATTGTATTGCTGAGTGAATTCAAGATAAATGTATTCCCTTTTCAGTATAGAAATCAGAAATCTTCATCACAACACCACAAGCTCTTGTACGGCAATCGCTATTTGCACATCTCACAGAAACCAGAAACACCACTACTACAATACCACGCCTTTTACAAACCAGACTCTATTTGAGGCTCATGCCAACTGTACCTATTATCGAGCTTTCTATATATGATATAAGGTACAACCTTCTAAACTCCGGCTTACAACTGATCCGTGTGGGAATCTTCTACCAACACTATAAGAGCTGTGAACGAATAGGCTAGTTCTAGCCACAGAACGTTCGAATTTGGCAATGTCCCACCTATTGTGAATTTGGCCCCCTTGCCATGTACTATACATGCTGACATGTGCAACAAGCACGGCCAGAGGAAACACATCACGTGGAATCAAGCCCCGGGCGCTTCTTAGGCCACGAGATAAAGTGATGCGGTTTAGTTCGGTGCACTTTGTAAGCACCATCCTTGTGCACCACGATAACACTGGGATGCATACATATCTATGTACACATTAAGCACTCTAACGATGGCACCGAACAAATCCTGGCTGCCTGGGGCTTGACTTTAAACCAATGTTCCGAGCAGGGGATAGAGAAGCAAGCAAGGGTGCCCAACCGAGAGGCTGGGTCGTCACAAAGATCGGCTTCTGCAATGTGCCTATCTTTCTGACATCCTCCCCCTTGTGCACGTGGGGGTTTGTTTGACGTAACATCACCCGTGCTGTTGGTAAGTCTCCTCCACCGGTACCGACATGCAGCACGAGTTCACAACCCTACCGCTTCAGCCTTGATACCTGATTACCTCATCACACTGCGCCCAGTTTGTCGGGTCCAAGGTTGAAGATCGTACGTTGATCATATACATACGTCTGAATGATAACGACTATCCTGGAGCTATTCTTGTATTATCTCTATGTATCTCACGCTGGCTTGCCATCATCTTGATTCATGTGATATCAGCCCTGGGTGGACGATGATATGTATATCAGTGTATTCGAATCAACTCCCATGAATGTACCCTCGGAATGATAAGACTGATTTGACATGAATCTTGAGGTACTCGAAACATGAAATCCAGTGAATGTCTTGTTGCGCGGTTGTGGATAGATCCCTGACCAACTACCAGTTTTCGCAGCACTCTTGCATTGTCATGTTGCTCTACTTGCCTTGCACGTGTGCCAATCAATACGTATTGTAAACTGCAGAAGATGTCAAGTTACCGTTAGAAATTCCCCTCGGTTCTAGCATGGTTGGTGACGCAGACCTCGCAGACCCATACCAGCGTGCCTCGGTGAGCTGTACTTGATCGTCAAAGGATTCAATATCGGCATTTCATGGTTGACCATTCAAAGACATGAGATAGCCAGAGGAAGATAAGTTGTGCGTCAGAGTAGACCTTGTCATTGCGACTTGATTGGGCTCAATGAATAGGTATCGTGAAGCGCCCAAAGCTTCGGCAGATTCTGTGCCCTCGTCATCCTCAAACTCTTACGGAAAGGAGCGATCGTCACTATCTAGTTAGTTAAGCGAAGCCGTGCACGTAATAATCGTCAGGTTTATTCAATGCTTGACTCACGCCAGGTACTCGATGCATAGTTACTTACTGCTGCGCAGGACAGAGCGAAGGCATCGAAGCTATTTTCTCACACCTTCACTTCCAAGTGCCGACGGGAAGTGGTGGCACGTTCCTGATATTTATCCCGGGACTATTGATTACGGTGTAACGGCCCGCTCGTGCCACTATTTTTGTAAAAGCGTTGCCAAGACTACCTAGGCAGCCGCATCCCTGCCCTGTTCCAGTCCCTTGGGCGGATAACTAGAGTACTTACGCGTGTTCTATGTACGGAAATCCACACATACGCGGAAACCGGGGGAGGACCCGCGAATTTCGCTCTTCTGGCGTAACGATCTCTCATCTCATTCGTCATGGTGAAATGCCATTAAACCACTTTCGAGTATTACCTAGTTAGTTAGTCGCATCATTGCCGCTCGTGTTGTCATGGTTCGATATAATTCCAATCAATGAAAAGAAAAGAAAAGAGGCAAACAGGGAGGAAAGAAAAAAACGATAGTTTGATAGTTACCTACTTAGACAAGGAATTCAATCCAGCAATGCTCAGTAAGACCTAACTACCTCTAGTTTAACTTGAGCTATAAAAAAATGTCACCTATAGGGCAGGTAGAAGGATTCGGATCTACGAACTAGTCGTGCCTGCATCATCTCACTCACAGCCCTCGCGCCTCGTTCTCGTTCTCGTTCTCCTGGTTGGCTGACTCAAATCCACACATTCATCAAGTCAAACCACGTAGCCGCAGCAGCAGTGGGAAGGCAAAAAAGCGCCATCAGCAAGCCACGTTGAGATATTCATTCGTTGTCTTACTCCTCCTACCTCTAGGTACTTGTTTCTTTGAGTTTATCGTGTATGCAAACTTCGGAAAGGAAAGAGAAAGCCAAGCTCGGAATCGCTTCCCGTGTGAAAGGAAAACCAACTTGTGTGTTTTCCTCCTTGTCCCTTCCCCGCCCATTGCATACGCGTACCCCCAATTCAAGAACTGGGATTGGTCACAATTCCTGCACAAGGTGCCTGTTGGGGAGTTTATACGTGTAATTGGGGACCGTAAGGAACCAGCAGGAAGGGAAAAAAAGAAAGGAAAGAGACAGAATAAGACATTATGGTGGACACGCCGTCCTCACCGCCGCAGGAACACGGGGCGGAGTTCCAAGCACGCTCTAATCCCCCTGACATCACCATTCCCGAACACCGGACGTATCTACCAGAACCGAGACCAACAGTAGTAGAACCCACGAGCCACATACCAGAAAGCTCTGCCTATGCGCCAGCGTCCGCATCTTCACCACAATGGCAGCAGCTACAATCGCAATCACAACCGCGGCCGTCAGATGCGACGACCTTGGACAACAACAACAACATCATCATCAACCACATATCCCCGACGGCATCATCATCAACATGGTCGCCTGTATCGATCACGGCGTCGCACCCGCTCGCGCCCGTGATCCGGCTCTCGCCGCAAGTAGAGGAGGACATCAAAGCAGCAGTGCTCGAGGCGGTGCTAGCGCAGCAGCGGCAGCAGGCGAACAGCAAGAACAAGCGGAAGAACAACACACATGCTAGCAATAGTGGCGGCGGCGGTGGTGGTGCCCTTGGCAGGAAGCGGAAGAAGAGCGTGCGGCGGGCGCCCGACGGCCGTCGCGAGAGCCCCCAGACCACGCGCAACTGGCTCATCGCCAAGAAGGTGCTGCGGTGGGTGTCGCTCACCATCTGCGCTATGATGGTTGTGGGTGAGACCGTGCTGGCTATCTTCGACGGCGCGTATGCGGATACGGCGCTGGGTATTTGCTTGGTATGTGATTTTGCTTTTTTCTTCTGCTTCTTTTATCTTTCTTATATCTTCAAAACAACAATCCTTTACCAACTCTAACCTAACCGTCCTACCCTGTTCGAACTTGAAAAAAAAAAACAAAAAAAACCAACCCAATACCAACTCTCCCCGTACTCCTTGCGCTTGCTACCGGCCGATGTGGAGCTTCAGCCGGTCGGGAGTGGGGCTCGGAGTAGGACGTGGACGATCGTTTCGTTAGCGTTTCTCGTTCCCGCGTGCATTGAAGCTAACAGTGGCGGCACTCTAGGGGTTCTTGCTCGGCATCTGGGACACGGTACGTCTTGTTCGGCTGCGCCTTAAGCGGGATATCGAGCCCGTTTCGGTCTTCCACCTACTCGCCGAAGGCACCTTCACCGTCGCCATCATCGTCGCCGTCGCCTGCATAGTCGACCAGGTCAGGAGGTTCTGGGCGAGGGAGTTCCTTATCCGAGGCTGGGTGTTCTCGGCCGGCATGTTGGTTGTAGAGTGAGTTTTGCCTACCCACCTACCTACCTACGTAGTTGGACCCCCTTTATTCCATGAATAATAATCTGATACTAACGTTTCTCCTCCCCAAAAAGGGGCATTCACATCACGCTGTTCGCGCGAGCCTGCGTCGACAAGTACCTGCACCGGGACGCCATTGATTTCCGACGCTACCACGGCTGGGAGCTTCCGTGGTACGAGGACCCGCAGCCCACGGAGATCGTCGTCAAGTACGTCCATGTCTGCCCTCGGTGCGAAACCGAGTTCTCTCCAGGCTACCGCGACGATGAAGAGAAGGTGAAAGAGACCCGATCCAGGAAAAGCGAACAGCAGCAGGAGCCGCAAACAGTCCCCACCGTCGTTATTACATGACAACAGCAGCAGTGCTCCGTCCTGCGTAGAGCTAGCTAGGCACTGTTATGCATATCAAGCGGACGTTTTTGTGGCGTTTTGGACACTTGGTGGATCGTAGAAAAGCCGCTGGCTCTGAGAGATGGCTACCTCTACCTACTTAGCATATTTATGCATATTCTTTCGTGGCATAGCGAGCACTGGCGTCTTGGTTCGGACTACGTATATACATACACACCTTAATAACCACAATATAATTAAGTATATTGGCTTCACTAGTATTATCTTCGGATCGCTCGGCTTAATCTTTTGGGGCCTTCTTTTTGGGGGCGCCCCATGATAAGCTGATGTTGAATGTGTGCCAACTACATAGGTACTCATTCGGCCTATCAGTGTTCGTGCTCCTATCATCCTTCGATAATTGCCTACATTGAACGCATGCAAATCAAAGCAGTTGTTCATGTGAATACGTCCTAGAGTTTCACTTACCAGCTACATAGTAGGTAGCCATAGTTATATCGAGAACAATACCTGGTGAATGACTTCATGTATTCCTCAAATTTACAATCTGACATGAACAGGGCCATATGGTTAGGTTTTCCGAACACTTCATTCTGATATCTTCCCCCAAAATCACACCAGGTTTCCAAACTATCGTAAGTTCCAAGGGACAGCCAGCATTTTAAAATTTCCATCCTTCTTTTTACCTCTAAGCTGGATTGGCCTATATAAAGATAGCATGAGTGCAGAAGAACTTGGGAGCTGACGAACAGTGCCACAGTTGAGGACAAGCAAACGTACACCTATAGTTGGAATGAGCTCCATAGAGACGAGGAAGTCTGGAAGCAGAGAACAACAGGAAGATCTGTTGCAAATGAAGGTATATAGATAGTATGTTGCCGTATACTGAGCGCTACGGAGTATATTGCTGTTAACATACAACATAAATGAAGCTTCGATGGAACATCAAGTGATTGCGCATTGTGAGAAGTCCTCAAATTGGAATCTAGGTAGTTCCCTAAACACGTGTGTGTGGAATTTGATTCCTATCTGTGAGGATGCGTTATTCCTGGCTTGAGTCTATAAGATCTTTTGGCAAGCGGAGCGGGAACAACGCAACGTGATTTGCGTCGAAGACAGTTTAAAATATTCCTAGATACCCTCTAAGGTCTTGAGTGTTAACTTAGACTCCCTCCCGTCTCTACTACTACCAGTTGCAGCCATTTTTGCGTCCACCAAACGCCAAGATCTACACGATCGACCTACCATAGAATACACGATTTTTAGTTTTCTGCGGATTGCACATCGATCCAGTGATATATATGTACGTGCAGCGAGCGTATTTTGCGTACGTATTGACAACCTGCTATTATGTCACACAGCCCCAGAGACAGGGTCTACATCGACATCGAACTCGACATCAGTCCTGATGATGTACTTAGCGCCCCTCCTGACCCCGGTGCCCTCGTGCAGCAGGGCGCCCTCGCTCTCGCCGTGGGGGAAGAGCGCCACGGATCCCATCGCGGGGCGCACGGGGTGCGCGTTCAGGACGCCGTCCCGGAGGCTGGGCGTGAAGAAGGTCGTCTCGCCGCCCTCGAAATTGTCGTTCAGGTAGACGAGGAACGTGAACAGGCTCGACTGCCTCGCGGCCGGGGGCGACGCGTCGTAGAGGTACTTCCCGGTCTCCCCGTCGATGCCCGACGGAGGCCACGCCCCGTCGAAGTGCACCCGGTACTCGGCGCCGGGCACGTAGCGATATACCCGGAAGCGACGGTTTATGCCGCGCGCTCGCCTCCCGCCGACAAGCGCGGGGATGTGGGGGGCGACGCGCCGCCACAGCGCGTCGTGGAAGGCCTGGTCTACCACCCAGTACACGTTGTGGGCGAGGATACTGGAGACGGCGCCGTCGTCTCGGATCGGGGCGTCCGGGAGGAAGCCGATGGACTCCATGGCTGCGATTATGGCCCTGCACTCCCCGGTAGAGAACACGTCCCTCATGAGGGACAGATGCGGAACTGCTGGGTGCTTGTGGTACGTGATCTGGGGTGGGGTCGAGGACAGGGGCACCGCGTTGTCGCTGCTGAGGTACAGGAGGGCGGGATGCGCATTCGGGGGTTTCCTCTCGGCGCCGGGGGTGGTCTCGATGACGCGGAAGTTCTCTTTGAGACCGGTAGGGCACGACTGGAATATCGAACCGTCGGCCACGCTCTCTAGGATTGGTATTCGTGTCCCGGAATCGCCTCGGAGATCCCAGAGGGTCTGGATGGCGATTGGATCGGAAGATGCCAACGAGGCGCCGATGGTAGGCTTGGTTTCCACCGTCCCGGTTACCCGCGATATCGCATCCAGGACTCTCAGGAGCTCCGGGCGGCTCTTGGCTCTCGGCGAGGAGGGGTCGGAGTCGTCGTCCGTCTGCGAAAGGCCACTCGTCACATCCAAGTCCCGCACCCATCGACACAGCGCTCCTAACTTGGGCGCCTCGTCCCTAATGCGCATCTCGGCGAGTAGAACGAGCGCATCGGTGTATTTCCCATCGACCAGGGCCGCCGAGACTCTAGCCGTGAGGTTCGTCTCGCCGCCATTGCCATTGCTATTGCCATTGGTGGTGTTGACGCCGGTCGTGCACGCCTGGCGGAAGTCGTACACGGCGGCCCGCAGGTCCTTGCACCCCTTGGACTTGATCACGCTCGGGTGCTTGGCTAGGGTCTGCAGTGTGTCGACGGTGATCTCCAGCTCCTCGCCCGACACGACGGCGCTGAGGCTCTTGGGCTCGAGTCGGTGGTCGGATTCGGGCGTTGTCGATTTCGAGTCTGGAGTTGGAGGTAGCGTGGCTCCCCCCACTTGTGTTGTATTCTGCGCTCGTTTCTTGTTGGACCCAACCTGGGCTTGCGCATCGCGCTTTCGCTTTGCTGCCGCTTTCTTCGTCTTCGACATGGTGTGGAGTGTAAGTTGTATGTATTTAAAAGCAGGTGTTGTGCGCGGGTGGTGTGATCGTGAGGTCTAGGCGAATATCAATAAAATCGCCACCACCCCGCGTTCTTTTAAGTGACTAGCTGCATGAAGCATACGGGCATGCTACCCACTAAATGCATACATGATTTCAATCGCTTTATAGTTACCAGCTAACCGCACAACGTCACACATCACAGATCAACAAGTAATATTTTAAGATGTTATGATTGAAATAGTTGTTTCTAGTCGGCTAGAGATTGATTAGTATTATTTAAGGGGATATATGGCATATATTCGTGCCAATTAATCTCTCTCATCACGTAATTAATGAGAGTCTGGGGAGGGAGATATCTCATAGCTTGCTTGGTATGTGAGTCGCTGGTGACTAATAAGTATAGCTTCATTGCTACATGTGAAAAAAAGTGAGAAAGAGAAAGGGGGGATAGCTTCGATAGTTGGATTTAGGCACTAGGGAAAACAGAGGCAATCTCGTTCTTAATTAAGTGCGTATATTTACATGGCATGAAATGCATAGCATAGAACGGTGATTAGAGTAAGGGCTGCATGTGTACATGACTATTAAAACATGAACCCTGATTTGCATTTGCACTATAGCCTCCTCTAACTATTTCGATAGAATCATGTGAAGATGCACCTAGGTATACACTTACACACACCTAAACCAGCAGGGAAATAGCATCACTGCGACATATCATCTACCTACCTACTTGGTCACTATTACGATCGCGAGTTCACTACAAACCTCAGTAGACAAGTCCAATATACTGCCTGCCTCCGTTCCCTACCTACTTCTTTATAAGTTCGACGGAGAGACCATGTGCGTATGTATATTCGATGTATATTCGACGACTTCACAGCACAAGAGAAGTCGACTAGAACGAAGAAAGCGTAATGAATGGAATCAATTGAATCAAAGTCTAATATCCCAGTAATGCGCGCCTTAAACCGGCGCACGCGTTGGACCACACGGCCACCGCTCCCACCACTACCACCGCCACCACCGTCAGCAGCGGCGGTAGTCTCTCAGCGGAGACCCCATGGATATGCCCAATCTATAACACGTGATCCGCATAAGTGTTGTTCCTCTCTCATGCCCGTTTTTTCTTTTCTCATCACCTTTTCATTTCAAACGATGAAAAGGCGTCTACCGTGTCGTACTCTAATCTACGTATGTACGCGCGGGGTGCGTTGTGTGTGTGTGGTTATTTCTCCCACAGACAACGCCAACTGTCTACCTACTCATAACATATCCTACGGTGTCATGAGAATCCCTATACCGATTTTCCCTATGTGGGCGAAGAATAGAAAGCTTAGACGGCACCGGCCGCCACCATCTTCTTCCTTAGGTAGTTCTTGTACTCTCCTATCGTGCCATTCCATGGCTTGATCGTCTTATTCTCGCAGACTAGAATCACCTTGGCGATTCTATCAAGCAATCTGTCGGGGTACATTAGCACTAGCGATCATAGAATAGACAGTCGCGTGTTTGTAAAACTTACCTGAAATCGTGGGACACGACGATGACACCACCGGTGAAGTGCTCAATGGCTTCTGCAAGGGCATCAATGGTGGGGATATCAAGACCGTTGGTCGGTTCGTCGAGCAGAAGCATGTTGGGACCGTCAATGGCTAATAGAGCGAAGACAATTCGGCTCTTCTGGCCTTCGGAAAGGGTACCCATGAGAGCAGTCTGTGTGGGGCCGGAGACACCGTATCGGCCAAGTTGCTGTCTCCAGAACTGGTAATCCTGCGACTTTTCCCTATACTTGTCGCGGACAAAGTCTAGAGCGCTCTTGGTTAGGTCTAGCTGTTCAGCACTGTGCTGAGAGTATAGACCGAGCTTCAAGTGCGTGTGTCGGCTGACGACACCAGATGTAGGAGAGAGCTTGCCAGTCATCAGACGTAGCAAAGTACTCTTTCCAACACCGTTGGGACCGACAAGAGCAGCCCGAGAATCCATATCGAAACCGAGGTCAATGTTGCGGTACAAATCATCCTTTGCGTCCCCGGAATAAGAGAAGGTAACATTGTCAAACGAGAGGACGGGCGGCGGAAGCTTGTCGACATCAGTAAATCTGAACGTGAAGGCTCTCTCTTCCTTAACTTCTTCGATAAGACCATCTGCAACCATCTTGTCGAGAATCTTCTGACGCGACTTAGCCTGTCGCACCAAGTTGGCGTAGGTACCTGCACTGGCAATGAATTCCTTGATGTGCTTGATCTCTTCTTGTTGCTTCTTGTAGGCCGTCATCTGGTTGATCTCCTGCTCCTGGCGGGTCTTCATGTAGGAATCGAAGTTACCACCATAGTACATGAGCTGCTGCTTTCGCATATCGATCATGGTGGTGCAGACTCCGTTCAAGAAATCCTGTGAGTGAGAAACCAGCACTAATGTACGTTCCCACTTCTTCAAATATTCTTCCAGCCACACGCAAGCCTCGAGATCCAAATGAGCAGTTGGGTCGTCAAGCAGTAGCAGGGTGGGCTTGACAAACAGGGCTTTACCAAGGGCGACTCGCATACGCCAACCACCGGACATATCCTTCGTCTTCTTGTGAATTGTGACCTTGTTGAATCCGAGACCCGTCAGAATGAGGGAGGCTCGCGTGGCGAAGGTCGAGGGGTCCATCTTATCCATGTGCTATATAGAAAGACGATACGGTCAGCACCTAGTATAAAGCGTGGTTACCAATAATAGATAAAAAGACATACCTCATAGATGTCCATCAACACAGGACTATCAGGTCCTTCCTCTTCGAGGAGGGTTTCAGCTAGCTTATCAAGACGGTCCATCTCCTTCTCAGCTTCCTTGACGACCCATTCCAGGGCACCGAGATCTGAGGGAGGGGCACCTTCGTTAAGCAGGTAGATGTCGACATGATCTGGGACGGGATACTCGCGGGCAGCGATAGCCTTGAGGAGAGTACTTTTTCCACAGCCGTTTTCACCGAGCAGACCGTAACGACGACCGAAAGAGAGTTCAAGGTTAGTCTCATTTAGTAAGACTCGACCGTGGAATGTTAAGCTGGCGCTGATAATTTTGACGTCTCTGCTAGAAGGGATAGAGGAGAGAACACCGGTTGTGATTCTGTCAGACAAGCCATGCTTATCCTTCTGATCAGCTAAACGCTTAGCGGCCTCTAATTTGGTACCTGAGGTGGCGTGCTCGTCGTCTCCGACATCGTCACCAGCTTCAGAGTTGGCCTTTGACGCAGCCTTGGATGAAGCCTTGGACCGCGAGACGAGGGTCTTCTTCTCGGGCTTTTCCTTGCCATCAGCGGCCTTCTTGGCGAGTCTCTTCTCTTTCGATGCGGAAACCATATTGTCTACTGAACTTTGTTATGATTTCCTTGTCGCTGTTGAGAGTCGAGCAAGGTTAAATGGTCAGGGAGGATGCTGATGGGATGGACTGCGTAAGTAAAAGTAATTCTTCTAAAAAGAATTTACCCCGCTTAGGTAGAAGTGTGTGTGTGTTAGTGGATGGTGGGTGGGTTTTTTTTCCAACTCGATTTTACAAATGAATGCGACCGAGTCAAAAGGTAAGTAAGCCAAATCTAATCAGTCTTTGGTAAGACTCGACTGACAAGTTGGTCAACTAAAGAAGTTATTTAGATTTCCTCCCTCAAATTCAAAGTTGTAGTATACAAAGTGTACTACTACCTGTGTATGTAGGCTGGGTGTAGGTGTGAAATTTTGCCTTGCCTTGCCTTGGCTCGAGTTAAAAGAAGTTTCGAGGACTTCCAAAGTTGCGGAGGAACAATGACGGAGAGAAGAACTAACTACTTCCTACTTGGAGGGGCGACCTCATTCTTGTTCTGATGCGGCGGATTGTGGGGCTTGGCATTGGTGGGCTGGGACCCTGTTAAAACTTAGCATTAACCAATGGCAGTGGGGTTTATGAAATTTTTATCCTTCATTACTCCTTTAAAACTTTTTAATGCAACTATTTGCATTGGCTGATAAGCGATAGAGGCCTTATAACTAGTACTATTTTAGTATTGTGTCCTTGGGCAGATATGGATTAGTGCGGCATCTGAAAAATGCATGCATGCAGTTTCACTGACGTCAGTGACTGCTATCTCCAGCATTGCTTGGGACTACAGACTATAATAAAATAGTAGGTGTGAAAGCTTTCGAATTTGTGTGTGGGAGAGGTCATGTAGGTTAGTTAGGCAGAAATTATTAGGAGATATAATAGTTCGTTCACATACAGTCAGTCTACTTGCTCACTCATGATCCACGATAACTACAAAATAGACAGTGACATATAAGTCGATACACATAGATCAACCTATCTTCTAGGCAAAGGCAAAGAAACCAGGTAGATGCAACACATAGCATGTAATAATATTTATCGACTGGCTGGCAAAGCAAGCAGGCAGGCAGGCTGACTGATCACGTCCTCTATCATGATCCTAATCTTGATCCTAATCCTACAACAAGCACAAAAGAGCAACTTAGGTTTCCCTGTGTGACTCTCCCGTGTCCGTCCCTCACTCCCTATCTCATGTAGTAATGTAACACACCAGATGGCGATTACGTCTTGCGTGACCAGTCTAGATAGCTAATGTAGAAGAAGAAAAAATAGAAATATGCTCATATGTTTTTCCTTTTTGTCTTTCTCCTCGAGGATGCACATCCGACGGCCCGATCTGCTCAATTTTTTGGCATGATACCGCGTCACAAATTCCCCCTTTCCCTGTCCATCTGTATGAACGCCGAATACTAAAGAAAAGTAATGCACCGCTTATTATCGTCTTTTGTACAAGAGCCACACAGCATAGTAGTTCATTGAACCGTGCTATCGGCATCCGAAAGAATGAAAAAAGGGACACTGCGTTGTGTCATCGTGAAGCAGCTCAAAGATCCATCTCCCCATCGGCAATGGCGAGTCGCTGCTTTGTAGTTTTGGCCTTCTTACTGCCTCCCTTCCGCTTCTTCGCCGCCTTGGGATCCGGCTCGACCGGGGTCGCAGTGCCGGAAGCTTTGTTGCCATCATCAAAGTGGCCCTCGCCTTGTTATAATGTTAGCTTGTAAACTCTCTCATGTGATATCGGGGACTGCTTACCTTCATGATACATCTCGTCTAAACTGACAGCTTCCCGCTTTCTCTTGGCACCCTTCTTCTTCGTAGCTTTGTCAAGCTCGCCGCTCTCGAGGAGTTCCTTCTCACGTAGCTCAATCATTTCTGCTTGCTCATCATCGGCTAACCACATGGCAATGTCGCGGTTACGGTTCTCAGCCGGGCGACGACCACTGAAGTCAACTCCACGAGCACCGCCTCCCTGGATAACGACACGCTGCACCTCTTCTTTTTGCATCGCCCGCTTTCGGATACGTTCCTCGATTGTATTGCGGGTGATGAGACGGTAGACAGTAACTTGTTTGGTTTGGCCAAGTCGGTGAGCACGGTCCATGGCCTGCGAGTCGATGGTAGGGTTCCAGTCACTGTCGTAAAAGATGACAGTATCGGCTGACGTGAGGTTGATACCAAGACCACCAGCGCGGGTCGAAAGCAGAAAGATGAAGATATCCGGGCGGGTTTGGAAATCGTGTACAGTATCTCTCCTGTCTTCGAGTTTTGTGGATCCGTCGAGTCGGCAATACTTGTAGTTGCGGTATGTTAAGTACTCCTCCATGAGATCGATCATTCTCGTCATCTGGAAGTACAGCAACACGCGGTGGCCCTCCTCCTTTAACTTAAACAGCAAGTGATCAAGCTTGGCAAGCTTCCCACTATCTGTGACGAAGCGGCGCATGCTCGGAACGGCAATGTTCGTGAAGCGCTTCTTTTCGCTATCGGGTTGAGGTAGGAGCGAAGACGTTGGATATCGCTCAGGAGGAATGTTACGCGTGACCAGGGCTTTCTCTTCAATGGAGTTGGGCCCATAGAGACTCTTCCGCATGGGAAGACTGAATAAAGTGTCTTCTCGCTCAGCGTTAGGCGCTCTAGTTCCCTCACAGGTGACCTCGATTGGAGCGGCAGATGCTCTTGGCCGTGCCGCCTGCTCGAGCCTGCCTAAACCAGAATCCCGCCACACAGACCCGGAAATGTTCATAAGATCACCTAGAACACCTTCCTTGGTGATTTCAGCGAGTGGTTTCCGGTCCAATCGAGCATTGACTTGTAGCAGTGCGTGTGCTGGTACAAAATTCTCCTCACCCGGCTCATCGTACACGACTTTAAGCCGCCCGAGACGATTTTCACGGGTAGCAAGGGCAGCTGCTCTAGAAAAGACATCAGAATGACTAGCATGGTAGACTTCTTCCGGGCTCGTGTCCGCGAAGCGAAGGAAGGAGAATGAATCATTGCCGGATGAACTTTCCCGGATGTTTTCTGGTGTCCATATGTTCATGAGATGATTCAGGTACTTATTTCTGAAGCCAGCCTTCTCGTTGTTTTTGTCGGCTTTATACAGTCGGCCACCTTCACTCCAGACTAGACGGGGCAAGTTATACTCGATGGAATTCCGAGTCGAGTAGCCAACATGAACGTTTGGCCCCTCGCGGACGAACGAGGCCGTCTCAGCGAAACATCCAGCAAAGAAAGGGCTCGTGGTGTCAGCCCGCTCGAAGAGATCTGGATGGTTGCACACTTTTCGGAACTGCATGACCAGGTTCATCAGTGTGCCAGAATCCTGATCGTCTCCAAGAGTGGCCTTCTCGATCAAATCCATTATACTGATCTGGTTCCTTAGGTTCTTGTACAGAGCGCGTTGCCGGTAAGTGAGTTCGCAGAACACGTCTTGTTCAATCTTGTCGCCGAGTTCCTTTTGCACATGTTTCTTGACACGGCGTAACATAAATGGCTTGAGGATTAAATGCAGCCGCTTAAGCTGGTCCTCATTTAGCGTGGTATTGCTTTGTGCGTGGGATTCAATGTCCTTGGAGAACCACTCGCTAAACTCGTCATGCGAGTCGAACAGCGACGGCATGATGAAGTGAAGCAGAGCCCAAAGCTCCTGCATGTTGTTTTGGATGGGAGTACCAGTCAGAAGTAGACGGTTACGGCAATGGAAGCCTAACAGGCATTTCCATCGAGAACTTTGCGAGCTCTTGATAGCCTGGGCCTCGTCCAGAATCATGTATTGCCAACGCATCTTTTGGAAGTAAGCGACATCAGAGACAACCAACTGGTATGACGTAATTAGGATATGGAAAGGAGCATCCTTCTTGTAAGTATTGTGCTTGCGATCCCAGAACTTGCGCAGGACCTTTCGGTCTGCAGCAGAACCCCAGTATGGGAGTACTTTGAATTCCGGGACGAATCTCGTAATCTCCTGCTGCCAGTTGTGGAGAGTCGACGCAGGTGCCACCACCATGTACGGGCCCCAGATATCGTGCACCTCAGCGAGGTAGGCCATTACCGATATAGATTGTACCGTCTTGCCGAGACCCATTTCGTCTGCTAGAATACCGTTGATTCCCTGCTCGTAGAGATTGGCAAGCCAGTTGAGGCCCTTCAATTGGTATTCCTTGAGCTGGCAGTTGAGGAGCTTAGGCTGCTCTACAGTGACATCTCCAAGGCCTGTTGGGTTCTGGAAGTTCATCTCGCCATCCTCGTCCATGTCTGTATCGGGGTTGTTGAAGGCTCGGGCTTTCTGCTGGGCTTCGGCAATAGCATTTTGGGCGTTGGCCACGGCGGCGGCCTTCAGAGCCTCTTCATCCTCAGCATCAAAATTGAGTTGGTCGAAGTTCGTGACCTTGCTACCAACAGGACCAGTAGGTTCATCCACATTGACCTTAGCGGTAGTCAACGCTTTCGCATCCCCGGCTATGTCGGGATTATCCGTGCTTCGCTCGACTTCGTCGGTCTTTATCTTCTTTCCGATGAAGTGGGAGTAGAGTTCCGTCTGGGAAATCAAGAAGTTGAGCTTCCTCTTCTGACGAGCAGCTTCGCGGTCCGCTTCTTCTTTTCGGGCGTTCTCTAGTTCCTGTCTCTCTGCGGCCTTCCGCAGATCCCGCTCCTCACGTTCATTACGTTTCCAGAAGCCCATCATCTCACGCATGCACCGCTTGGCCCGAGCTTGGAGGTCCTTGGTGCCCTTGTTAGTGCGAAGTTGCCAGCGTTTGGCCTCCTTGGACGCCAATATGGCGGTCTTCTTAAGGTTAGAGGCCTTGGTGGCATACGAATCGCCCGCTAACTTGTAAGCCTTAGGGACATCTTTACGTGCGAGATCGCGCCAGATCTGGTCGTAGATCTGGTTGTAGCCCTTAGATTGAAATCTGGTCTCCAGAGGGTTGACGGGAGTCTCCTCAACCTCCTTTTCTTTCTCCTTCGGCTCCTTGGGAGCATCTTTGGTTTCCTTGTCCTTCTCCTTAGGGTCTTTGGAGGAGCCTTTGCTGAGTTTGATGCGGATCTTGGTCTCTTCCTTGGACGGCAGCTCTTCGCCAGCATCAATAGCAGCTTGTGCAGCTTCAGCAGAGTCCTTCTCAGCTTGCTTCTGCTCCTTCGACTTCTTCGGTCGATTACCTGAACGCTTGCTCTTGCTCTTGCCGCTGGACTCCTGATCGGTCGCTTGGAAGGTAGACATCGTACCGCCATCCATGTTGAGCTCAAGCGGAGCGATATTGCGTGCAGGACCTTTGATGCCCTTCTGCAAGATCAACTTGGTCTGTTGAGCCTTCTTATTTGCCCGTTCAGCTTCACGCAAGTGCTTCTGACGCTCTTGTTCGTCTTCAGCGGCCAGTGCTTTAGCAAGCGCGGCCTCCTTCTGCTCGATAGTGACCTGCATAGACTTCTCTCGCCGTCGCTTCCGCTGCATGTCCTTCTTGCGTTCCTTTTCGGCGAACAACTCGCGCTCACGGACCTCTTGAAGAGCCTCTTCGTAATGCAGGTCCTCATACCGACGTTTACCCAGTGATGCATGGGTGAGCAGCTTCTTAGACAGCATTGATGTTAAGTCGGCTCGACGGACGATGTTATCTTGATATTCATCCTTTCCAAAGTTGAGCTTCCGCTTCTTAGAACGAGTCATGTAGGATTGTCGCTCGGTCTCGAGCTCAGATAGATCGATGTCATCTATCCGGGAATCAAGCAGCTCTAGCTCGCTCTGAATCTTCTTTTCCTTGTCGGCAGGGAGGGTTTTGGGCTTGGGTTGACCGTTGGCTTGTCTCTTGGGTGCTCTGGATGATGTCTCCTTTGCTTGGCCTGAAGCCGACTTCCTCTTAGAACTGCTCCCCGACTCCTTCAACAGAGACTCACGTCCCTTGCTTTTACGTGCAGGCTTCTTTTCTTTCTCGGGCATGATGGGGGCTTTAGGCTTCGGGAGAGGCTCGGCACTGGAGAGGATGTTGGAAAAGGACATCAATTCAGCGGCACGGCTTGGTGTCTAGAATATTCAATTAGTACGCGTCTAGTATTTGCCAGGAACTGTGTAAAGAAAGAATGCAGGATAAAACTTACACTTGCCGGGGCTGCAGTTGCAGAAGCGGTAGAAGGCTCGGGGTTCAATATTGACGGAAGCGAGGGAGCGGGCGTGGGAGTGTGACGATTGGCAGAAGCAGATGCGTCTGAGGTGGCGCGATGACGCGAGGGGGGAGAGGTTAGGTTGAGAGCCTTATTGGAAGGGCTGTTCGGATGCGTATCCGTGCCGTTTTTGGGGTGCGAGTGAGAATGGGGACTCTGTAGATGACCTTTAGTATTTATCGGAGAAGTTGAACGATATCCGTTATAATGATGGTTGTTGCTATCGGATTTAGATTTGGATTGCGGGTAATCATAGGCATCAGATCGCGACTGAGATGGAAAAGAAGGAATATTATTAGTTTTTCCAAGTTTAAGGATGTTGGTGAAATGAGAGAACATTGAAGTAGATGGTGGAATCAAAGAAAAAGTAATACGACTTGAAAGCACACAGGAGTATGATAAGTGTATGTATGACTTGTGTCGCTTTATGCGATCGGCAAGGTAAGTCAAGATGCAAGATGCAAGTTGATGATGAGTAAGAGCAAAAGTATTATTGGCAGTAATAGAAGAAACAAAAGGACAACTTTAGATCGGACTTTAACAACCAAACTCCATCACATGCTTTGAAGCTATTCCAGTCCTCGTCGTCCTAACTTAATTATGTTTCTGTCCAACCCAACACTAATTGTAATTGAACTTTTGGTCGTGGAGATAGCAGAGATGGATGATAACATCACAGCCCCCGAAAATAAGGGATAAGGCGGCGGCATCAGCGTATGGATGTGGAGGTTGCCCATAGCCTGCTTCAACAAGGCCCCGGTCGCATCGTAACGCGAAGAAAAATGCGGTGCCCACTCGAGTGTTGTAGATCGAAATAGTGCATAAGAAATAAGAAATGTTATTATCAACGTGTAACTTACCTGCTTAGACCACGAATCTAGAGCCTTTCGCTCGCGGGTGGTATTTCTCTCGCGGGTGGTATCTGTTAACGGATCGTAAAAGCTCCCAGAAGTTTTCTCTCGAGAAGGATGACGGAAGTCGGGCGGCGACAAGTGACCGGCCGACGTCTGTGGTGCTTGTAGTGGCGATGCACTGTGAGGGTGACGGGACGCTCCTGCGCCCGTACCATTTGTCGATGCCATGATTGAGCTTAGAGCCCCTGGCGGAGGAGCCAGAGGTGGTAGTCCCGATGCCAGCCTCGGCGGTCGTATCGAATTTGATGGAGATGATAGCGACGATGATAACGGAGAATGCGACGCGTTATTGTTACTATATGGGTGATGAGACGATAGTGGAGGTGGTGTTGGTGGTGTTGGTGATGGCGCAGTGATGGTGGATAGGAAATGGTTATTTGGTGAGGAAGAATGAAAAGATAAAGAGTGTGGTGGTGGAGGTGGTGGTGATTGCGATTGTGGTGGGAATGAAGTAGCCGTGATATGATGGTGATTATTATTAGTGGTTAAACTGTCGCTACCGGTGGTGGAAGTAGTCGTGGTTGTGGATTGTTGGCGAAAATCTCGAGCTAATAATTGCGTCGGAGATGTGACGAAGTTGGCGCCGTTCCTTGTCGTGTTCCTATTGTTGTTGCTGCTGCTGTTACCATTTCTCTCGTCATGGCCACTGTTAGCGTCGTCGAATTCCTGGTGCACCAGTGGTTTGGCAATTGAATTATTAATAATAGTATTAATATTGGTGTTGGTGTAAGTTTGATTTTGGGTTCGAAAAGAATGCGGCGTCGCTGACGGAAGTAGTGGGAGTGGTGGTGGTGGTGGTGATGGTGGTCTCAGTACATCGGTAATCCTACTAATCCTCTGATTGCTAGGAAATCTTGTAAGAAAGGGAGGAGGTGATACTATCTCCCCTGTCCCTACAATTCTCGCGGCTGAGTCTGACGACTCTCTAGAAATTGCTGGGGTCGATTCAAATTTGGAGTTGGTCCCGTTACTGTTATTAGCGGTGGTAGGAGCGGCGTTCGCGGCGGCAGCGGATCTCCCTCGTCTGTGTTCATCTCGTTGATCATCCACTTCCCTTCTTTCTCTTCCTCCTCTTCCTAACACAGTCGCATGAAAACCACTCGGGTCCATTCTTTTTCTCTTTAGTAAAAACTTTATTCCTTTTCTAGATCTGCTTCAACTTCTCTACTTCTTTCTACTGCTGTGCTGCACTCATACAGTATCACCAAATTAACAACAACAACAGTAGTAACACATCGTATTGCTATTAGTCATATCGCGCGCAAACCACACAAATCCGCCGGATTGCTAATGACGTTGTTGCGTTGATTCAAGACTGATACCGGTCGGTAGGGTTACACAAAATAGTTGAAGCTGGAATGAGATGATATGTCGGATACTGAGAATAGCAGTTGATGGGCTAACTGACCGACCGAGCTGAATCGAGTCTTCCGCTGGGTTGTTTCTAGAGCTTATGTGCTATTACTATCTCGATGGTTGCTAGTATTCCGAACTGCTTGCGATCCGTGTTGAGATATGAGGAGGAAAGATCTCTTCGGTTACTATTTCTATCCCCGCGATCGTCGTTCAGAGCTAGGTAGGTAGTAGAAGTTGTACATGTACCTGTCTAAAGGTCCTTTGTCGCAAGCATATGCACAGATGCGAGACGATTTGTTTGGTAGGAATAGAACAACGAAGATGAGTGCTTGCAGTTTGTAGGATATCAAAACCGTGTAGGTAATGGTTAGACCCGAGAAGATGGAATTTCTAGTCTAGATAGATACGTAGGTTATGATAGGTGAATATAGTTACAACAAAGTATCAAGACCAAAAGGCGACGGAATGGGTAGCGTGTGAAATGCGACAAGTTGAGGCAACTGACGATAGTACGATGATAGGGCAGGCGAAAAATGGGGATGGGGATGGGGATCGAAGATCAAAGGGAAGGAAAGTAAATACGATAGGAAAGGCGACAGGCTTTTTGGTTGACGAGAGAAGATGATGACAACGACTCAACCATTTTGTGTGTGTGTATGCACTCCATTGACGAGCTACTGGCCCATTCCCCATCTGCATCCCATTTCCCGATTGTCCTTTGAATACCTCCTACACGTTTCTCTACTGCCAGAGCTCTTCTTCATCCTTCGCCGAAAAGAAGAGGTCTGGGGGAGGACTGGGAGGTCTGGCCTTATGCCCCGTGATGATCGATCAATATGATCCACAAAAGCCCACAATTCTCTCCTCCGCGCATCTAAGCATCCCTGCAAGTCGAATCCAATCAGGAATGACCCGCTTGCAACGTCTTGCAGCCCGCCAAGAAAGCCTCAAAAGCGTGGAGCGGCGTGGGCATCCAGGCATCCAGGCATCTTGGGAATTTTCCAAGGAGCCAACTTGGTTCTTTCAGGTCATGTCAGGGCTGCTTGCTTTGTGTGTATGCGCTGCCGGTCAGCCAACCAGCTCCAGATGTTCCACTCTGTGAGCCGTTTTAGAAGTGCGAAGTATGTTTCTACGAATACTCATTTCTCTCATTTTATACCGATATATACAGTTTACGCGGCACTTCAGTATCTAGTTAGTACGTCTATTTACGCTTGTTAATTATACCTAGAACTAACCTGATAAACTCGTCGAGGGGGCGATGATGATCAATCAATTCAACAGCGCAGCATCGGCAATTGCATACCTACTACATACTACAACCCAGAGCTGAAGGGAGTCCCCGAAAAGCCGCAAGCAACCTTACTGCAAGCTTACAAGCAGGCCCATCCCGCTTTTCTTTCTAAACGGAAAACAATGGGATGTCAATTAAGAACCCCTGTCAGCATGTGCCTATCCTTTTCCGCTAAGGCTGCACCACGGCTTGTGCGCGAATGCAGTTGTTGCGCAATTCTTAACTAACCGCGGATCTTGTTTCGTATCAGATCTGCCTATGTAGGTACGTAGGTACTTAGCTCTGTGGCTTTCCTCAAGTTAACTACCTCTTGGCTGTGGCTTGTATGCATGCATGTGGCTAGGTACTAACTATGTAACTAATGCCAACCTGACAAACGCGCAACACCTAGCCTCTAGATGACGAAACCCACGCGTACTACTACTGGTGAGCCATAGCCAGTTACTACTCCATTTGGAGAGTCAGTACGCAGTCATCAAGGGCGGAAGTGTCCAATCTTGGTTATTGATTATGAGCATCAGCTGTATATGTAGGTAGGTATGCAAAGGGTGCTTTCAGGGCCTGATTGCTACCTATTATGTTGAACGAAGCGAAGAATGTGAAGATTCCCCGAATGAAAGAAGAAAAAAAGGAGCCACTTCCGTCCTACCCGCCGATTTGACGTGGTGCCCCCCAAGTTTTATCCCCTACCTACATCCATCCTAGGTATTTAGCTTATCACGCAACCCAATAACCCAACCCCCTCTCTTCGATATCGAAGAGACTTCCAATCCGCTCGATAAGGTTACAGGATTAGAAAATTTTCATGGTTCGAAAGTCAGGGTTCTTATAGCCGAACATAGTAAATGAACGAATGAACCGCGAACCCCTTCCTGGAGATGGGGATAGGTATTTTTGAGGAATTCAATGCAGAAGAAGGATGGCATTGCTGTGTAACAGCCCTCTCAGAATGCACGTGCGACACCAATCATCAGTCAAATGCAGTGATTTGAGGACTGTATCAGCTGGATTAGCGCCGTGATATGTAGGTATGTATATTCAGCCTGGTCTTTTTCCCTCGTAGTAGATAGGTCTTACGTGGCATCGTAGGAAAATGGTTCCAGGATAAGTAGATAGGTAGGTAGGTAGTTATACGGCGCAACATAACCCCGTTTCGTTTTCGCAGTTTCTCACTCATATAACCAAAAATTGTCCCGTCTGGCTGGCGCGTGCAGCGCATAAGTACGCGAGCGAACGCGGAACACGCATCATCAATAGGAATGTCTCATTAACTGTCTCGTAACAGTATACGATGTACAAGGATTTCTCTCTTCTTTTTTTTACCCACATCCCATCCCATCCCATCCATCATCAATAAATAAGTGTGAGAAAAAACGTGCCATCAAATCTTTTCCACCATGAAGAATTCCAAATAGTTCTTAGCTAGAGAAAAAAAAAACAATGTAGAGAAGAAGATACGGGTGCAAAGGAGTGACAAGAAGCATATGGGAATGGATTCCAACCTCTACCAAGAATGACAACAGCGGCGACCCCCTTTGTACGCGTCTCCCCCTTTCCCTCTCCCTCCCATCACCTAAATACCATTATTTTCCTTCGTGGGTCGACGATAGGGGGGGATGAAGAACAAGAAGCGAATAACGAATGAACGGTTATGCTCCTCTTCCTCAGTGCTTGACCTTCTCGTCTTCGCGCTTGCCCCAGTTGAACCAACCCCAGCCCGGGTGCTTATGGTGGTGCTCGTCGCCCTCTTCCTGCAAAGATGAGTCGCCGGAGTCTTCGGACTGGAACGCGGAATCGGTAGAGTAGGCCCGCATAAAGGTGGTCATCGATCCGGTGACGGTATCAGTGTCGGCGGTGGTCGTCTCCGGCTCAACGGGAAAGCACACGCTTTCGGTGCCGTACCCGGGATAGCAGATGCTAGCACCTCCCGTCGTTGTAGTAGGAGGGCCGCCGCCGTCAGTGGCCGAAGACAAAGTGCCGGTCACGGGGTCCGTGCTCATCAGGGTGCGAGTCGTGGTGCTCGTAGTGCCATTGATGACCACCGTCACTGTGCTGGTACTAGGGGCCGGTTCTGTAGGATACGTAACGGCCGAAGTTGCCGTGACCGAGCTACTCGAGTAGGACCAAGACCCGGTTACGGCGTCCGTGCTGGCTGTGCTGCGTATGGTGACTGTACTCGTGCTAGGGACGGGCTGAGTAGGATAGCTGGGAGAGGTGGTGGTTGTTAACGAGCTTGAAGGCGACAAAGAGCTGCTGGCAGGTTCCGTAGCGGCTGAGCTGTGGAATATGGGAGTCGTTGTGTCGCTCATGGTGACGGTGATCGTGCTGGTGCTGGGCTCTAGTCCCGTGGAGTAGCCAGAGGAGGTGGTGGGGGTGGCCGAGGCGCTGCTGCTTGTAGCCGGGCCGCCGCTCGAGGTCGAAGACAGAGAGCCAGTTACCGCATCGGTGCTAGCCGTGCTAAGTAGCGAGGATCCGGATGTCGATGTCTCGATTACGGGGAGGCAGGTATACTCGTAGCCGCCGCCGTACACCTGATAGCTAATACAGGTTGTGCTCACACTAGCAGTTGACGAGGTCGCGCCGGACGGGATGCTAGACGTAGTAGAGACAGTACCGATAGTGATGGTAGTAGTACCTGAAGAGCTCGTCACACTGCTTACCCCAGTGCCAGTGCTGCTTGTCCCGGTTTCGATGCTACTTGTTCCCGTTCCAATGCTGCTCGTCTCTGTTCCAGTACTGCTAGTTCCAGTGCCAGTACTATGGGTAGAGCTGCCAGTTGGGGTCCCTGGAGTTCCTGAGCTCGAAGTTCCAGACGGCTCAGTTAAAGTAAGAGTCGTAGCCGTAGTTTTAGTCGTGCTACTGATAGAGATGCTGACCGATGTAACGGTGCTGTGGCTCATAGGTGTGCTGCTCGTCCCGGTCTCGATGCTGCTTGTTCCATAAGGAGTGCTACTTGTCGACGGTACCGATGGTGTTGAGCCGGTGCCCGTGCTTGAGGATAGAGAAGTTGACGCGCTGCCAGTGCTACTGATTGACGGGATACCACTGCTCCCAGACGATGTAGTGAGGGTAATGATCAAAGTGCTCGTGCTAGGTCCCATCGATGAGGTAGATCCATGCTCGCTACTGATGCTTCCGGTGGCCGAAGTAGCCGACGAACCCGTAACTATGCCAGAGGACTCTGTCGCGCTTGAGGAGACTGTAACCGTAGATACCGTCTCGGGCGTGCTAACGCTTCCTGTAGGGGTGCTCGATGTATGCCCCTGAGAACTACTAATTGTCACGGTAGAGGTCAAATATGATCCCGTAGTGGATGAACTCGGGCCTCCCGAGGAAGTCGAAACGGTCTCACTCGCGATGCTGGATGACCCAGTCGCACTTGTCAAGGATGATCCCGAGGATGGTCCCTCTGGACTGGTGGTTGTCACCGACCCTGTTGTGATCGTGACGAGGCTAGACGTGGTAAGAGTGATAGTTGTGATGTCTTCCGAGCTGGTTGAAGTGCTTCCAATGTCAGGGGTGCTTCCGGTGCTGGATCCAGTGCTTTCGGTTCTTGAGCTACTTCCAGTGCTCGTCGTAGGACCATGTGTTGTCGTGCTTTCAGAGCCTGTACCAGCCGTAGTAGTTGATTCGGTAGTACTTGGGGTCCTATGAGTTGTTGAAGTGCTGCTCGACCCTGGCACTGTTGAGGACGACCCACCGTAAGTAGTCGGCTCTGTGGAAGTTGATACTGGTGGGCCCGTTGAGGAAATCAAGGTACCAGTTGATGAGGTAAGGGTGCTGCTTCCAGTGAGAGAACTACCAGTCGGCCCAGTCGAAGTACCGGACGAGTAGGTGCGAGTCCGGGTAGAACTGGTTGAGCCAGTAGCATCTGTAGAGCTGATACCACTTGTCGAGGGGCTATGTGTTGGCGGGGTCGTGTCCGAGGGGCCGGTAGAAGTTAACGTAATGGTGGTGTGCGAAGTTGACACGGTGACACTAGATATCTCACTTGAAATAGTTCCGGGCGTCGATGAGCTTGCTGGAGGTGTGCTTGATGAGCCAGTACCCGAAGAGTGAGACAAGGTTGAAGTGCCTGAGTGTGTTGTCCCCGGTGTGGTACCAGACGAGGGTGATGAGCTTGACCCGATTGTTACGCTGCTAGTCTCACTTGGTTCAGTCACAGTAGACGTAGAACCACTAGATGTTAGAGTCAGCGTGAGCGTGGAGGTGCTTGTAGTACCCGGCTGGCTACTTCCAGGCGTATGTTCAGTGCTTACACGAGTTAGCAGGGAGAAGATGTGGGACAGTAATTACAATGCTTACCATGTGGTATCAATAGATGATACAGGCGAAGAAGATGACCCGACTGGACTTGTGCTAGAGCCTCCAGTCACACTTGATGGGGTAATGGTCAGGGAAGAGCTCAGAGAGCCTGTGCCAGAGGAGCTTGAGCCGCTCGTGGATTCAGAGCTGCTGCCCATAGAGCTAGGGTTGGACCAAGTGTTTGAAGTATGTGTAGCGCTAGAGCTTGTACTTCCGATATCAGGTGTCGTCACAGTGATTGTCGAAGTTGTTCCGATACTTGGTGGACCAGTTGGAGTCGTACTGGCTCCACTGCTTGTAGTACTATTGCCATAGTAAGATGATGGGACCGAAGAGCTTGAGAAAGGCACCGAGTTTGTGGCTGAAGTTGTGTGGGACCCTGTTCCAGAAGACGAAGTGACAATAATGACAGAGGTTGAGGGAGATTCAATTGTAGTTACAGTGGTGCTCGAAGGGAGTGTATTAGTGAAAGTGGAGGGGATTAAGGTAGTGGTTGATGTTAAGCCGGACGTTAGTGACGAAGTCAGAATGCTCGAGATAGAGCTCGACGGCGGCCGAGAGCTCTCAGAACAACTTGTGTAGACAGTGACTGTCGAGGCGCAGTCGACTCCACAGACCGTGACCGTGGTGGTTACTGTACTTATCGGGTCAAATTGGGGAAGTGCATTAGTGAGGGCCAAGCTATCGTCGTATGTTAGCAGATGTAGGGACTGAGGGTAGACTCTAGGGTGCGTACCCGAAGCTCATCAGGTATGAGGAAGTAATTAGACGCATTATTACGACAAATATCTAAGGCGTTGGGGATCGAAAACGAATGTAGTTGCCTTGACTTGTCAGAGTTCCCTCGAGCTTGTCATTTTTCAGGGTTGGAGTGAATATGTCTGCCTCTTTATAGCTTTGCGGAATCTGGAACTCCATCTACTGATTATGTTTGCACGACAACAACACAGCATACATCATGATTATGACAGCATGGGGATGCCGGCTCCAACTGCAAGGGCCCTGGAGCTGCGCTGATATGCATTAGTGTAGCTTCTGGCCATGCAGTTCCCCGGGTCGACTGGCTTCCCTCCATGATTGCTCAATCCCGGGAGAGGTTCAGGTTGAGTGAAGCCGTCGGTATTCCGTACCCGGTGACTATTTCGTCTACTTTTTTTTAGTAGAGCTTTATTTTGCACAGTGTCTTCATTAACTTTTAAGACAACTTTCAATAAGGTTAATTTTATCTTCCAACCCACGAAAAGAAATAAGCCGCCACTGAGATGCGCTGTCTTATACCCACGTTATGCCGCAGGTTGAGAGGCAAAGTGTTTGCATGCGGGCCCCGGGACCCGAGGCTGTTCATCTGACAGTGTTGCGTTTGAATCTCGGGTGAGGCAGCCGTACCTTGGAGACAGATCTCGCATATAACTTTTGGGTGGTGGTACTTAGCTGAAAAGATTTTACGGGAAGGCTTAACAGACAAACAGATGGAATTTGTTTGATTGGATGGCTTAAATGGTAATATACCTTGAGAAGTAAAAGTACATACTCGCCTAACAAACGACGCCATGAGTATATAACACTTGGTAACATTATAAAATGTTAGACATAACTTATCAGATGTGGCAAGAGAGTAACCTCATAAACATAGGGACACCCAAGAATACAATAGTTTGAAATCATTTACGAGATCCCTGCTCGAACGCCTGCTAAAGATGTCGCCCGATTATATTAGCACGCGATTAAGGGGGGTTCGCCGACTACTCCAAAACGATCGTATCTGCTCAACGTCATGGCAATATATCTCAACTATAAATTATATGGTTAGAAGCTGTGCTGTGGCGTTCTGCAGTGCTAGGGTCATTGCATTTATGATATTATGTACCTGCAGCGACCAGCATGCAGTAGGCCGAATTGTAATACAGAATACAAGATGGTGCTACGACGCGAGATCTTCGGTCGGATCGAGAGCACACTATTATTGTGGCTGAACGATTATAGCGAGCTGAACTCGTAGAGAGAGTGTTCAGCTTATGATAATTTAGCCAATGGATACCATTGGAGAACTTTTGTCTGTGTCGTGTCACTGGAAGTATGTGCCAATGAACTCCTACATCCCAGGATGTAGGGTAGCATGCAGAGAGAACGGCAGTGATAAATGCTACCAACCGATGGAGTCCCGTTAGGCCTTACAAATCCTTTGAAGTAATTATCACAGACGCCGTCATTGGTGGAAGTTTAGGGAAACGCACATAGACACTCCCAAATAAAGCTCCCGTATTAATAAACAACCACAGAGAGATAACCCCATATCAATTTGAAACTAAGATTGACTAATAGTAATTTGCCTGAAAGAGTGTCTCGAGTTTCTGTCTCATTCATAGGTGAAGTGAAAACGAATGAGACAGTGTACAACGGGCGGAAGGTCTCGTGACTTAGCATAGCAGCACGTGCTACGGTTGCCAGTTCCCGAAAGACAGAGATAGGAAAATAGAAGAACAAGCTTATCGTGCATGTGGGAAGACCTAGTGTAACATCTATATCAAGGGAAGGCGAACGATGAGAGGACGCCGTAACATGTCTCCCCGGCGATTCCAACGTGAGTATATTGTGTCAACAACCGTATTTCTAGGCGTATGTAGCGGATATGCATTGAACGATCATTGTATACATCTATTTTCATAACACGCCACGGCTCCAGCTCGGTAATATGCCCAACGAGTTTGAAGGAATAATACTGTTTTGTGGGACCGATATAGCCCATGAAACACGGCTATTTTAGGGGTAATATATTATGTGGCAATAGTCTCACTGCTTGTACAACATTGAACTCTGTCCGAGATCAGTGAAGTCTCTAGGAACGTAGGTGAGAGTTGGAAGGGATGAGATACCTGGATTTCAGCCGAACAGCACCTTCACGGGGCGTAAATGTTTCGCTTGGAATGGAATTTTCCAGTAGTTTCAGGTTCATCTTACCGCGATATGAGGTGTATTTGTGGCAACCGACCCTGATATGATTTATGTATACTGGATATAGAGGTCTTAGAGGTTGGAGAGCATTACGTAGAAATAGGACAAATCAAAACTAGTTATTTCAAATTAAGTAACAAACTTATGACAATTGTAAATACACTACAATAATTATGATACGAATATTACCTTCTAAAGTCCGTAATTGCTTATACAGAATTAATTTCTGTCTCTTGTATCCTCCTGGTTACTTTATTGCCTACTTAATATCTGCTTCTAATATATTTGAAGTTTACGTTAATTCTTATTACCAACTACAAACTTAAGTAGACCTACATAGTCATAAGGAGATATATCAACCTAAGCCTTACCACCTAGGACTTGCCATTTGAAAGTATCTTCATAACTCATCTAATAATTTAGGTATAGGCTTATATATCGACCGGTGTTGTGTTTTACAGCCAGGTGTTATGTAAAGCAGATTAAGAGGATGGCCATCTTAATCCTTTATAATCAGTTGATTGCAATGCACCTTAGTTATTATTTCATAATTAGGTTCATTGGATTTCATAGCCGTGGGAGTTCTAGCCGCCCGTCCGCCCGCTTCTATCTTAAGACTAATATTTAAAGGATGATGTCGCTAGCCGTAAACCGGATAATTGAGACAGGATTCATGGACATTTATTAAGAAGTCCGAGAGGTGACCCTTGTGGGTAGGTGAAATCAAAGTCGTTATCAACGGGTTAGTTTTTACGTAATCTTTGTAGTTTATTGAACCTGTCAAATAAAATGCATAAAATGGCACAGATTCACAAATAGTATATTTAACAAGTTAGCTTGGCTCTAGCAATTGTGGAGTTCACGGCGATTCAATATCTACAACCACCTTCCTGTAAATGCATGGAACTTTTGCTGGAAACATTCACACAAGTGCTCTTGACGGAGTTGCGGCCTGAGAACTATTTACGGGCTCACTATTTACTACGGGTGTAATTGCTATACGAATTATTGTAAACTGCCCTTGAAGTTTACATAACTGTCACGTACAGACTGTTATAGGAGCAGGGTATGGAATAAAGCGTAGTGTGAATATTGTCTGGGGAGCTCTAGAACTAAGGATAGGTGGCTAGGAAGATCTATATACCTATGGATACTATAGGAGCTCTGGATATAAGTTTACCCTGCTCCGAGAGCTGCAACAATAACACATTAAATCATGTCAATGAGCAAGTAGAGAAATAGGAACATACCTTTTTTTCGTTGGTCATTAACGTATGACACTTCTTCATTGGAGTTTTACACTCCCACGGTGGATAATCATAATATGGGGTTATTTACATTGGCTACTTCTAAAATATGGATGTTAGAGTGGTGTATCTTCACCTAGGTAAGTGTAGAATCTCATTTCCTAATATGAGCCTTAGATAAACTAGGTAACCACAGACCAACGTAGTTTCCCAATCTAATAAATGCGATCGTATATGACATAAGAATAAATACCTTATCATGCTAGATGAACGGTATGATTTCTGAGTTGCAACTTCTGGTTAGAAGTGAATGATTCTAATCAAAGAAACAACACTTGAAATTACCCTCCTAGGTAATGCACTGAGTAATCACCTTTTAATTTCCTACGACAACGCCCAACCTTCCTCAACCACGACAACGGCGTTCGGAACCCAGGATAACAAGCAATCCACTGGTTTCTACTTTCGTTGAATACTCTCCTTCTACCTAGATAATTCAACCCGCTAAAACGTATCTTCACTAGGTACTCCATCCTGTCGAGGTCGTTCATCCAACCTTGCCTAATTCTTAATGCAGGAATTGCCCCGCAACCCACACCACCTTGCATCAACTGCGCCCTCCTTCACGTTCATTCATCGTCTACATCACTTAAGCAAGACGTACTTGTACGAGAAACTGCAGTCACACACTTTTCATACTTCCATGCCATAACCATATAAGACCAAAACCTGCCCACCCTTGGAATTCCATGAACGGATCCACCAATTCCGCCACAGACCTTGATCTCAGGAAATACCTCTTGTGGCTGTTCCAATCGATAGCCATGGGTACAAAACGCAAAGCTGACGTAGCCGTTGAGACTGATCGGGAGTATGCCAGATAAATCACTTCCTGGAGATTCCAAAGAAACTGACTGATTCTACAGGCTATTTGAGACAGGCATGTTTTCCGACGTTGAGATCATCTGCCAAGACAGAACATGGGAGCTTCATAGAAACATTCTCGTACGTAATCTTCGAAGTTATTTTGCTCCCTTAGAGGCTGATTTCAATGTTTGAAATCAATGGAAGGGGCCTGTTTGGGAAAACGCGATTCCCAAACCACTCACATGCCCTGCTAAAATATCCGCAACCAAACAATTGCTAACTTTAGGCGTTGCAGTGCACAAGATGCCAATATTTCAAGCGCGCATTTGCAGGTTCCTTCCAGGTATGCCTCCATTACATTTAAAGCCCCCAAGACACCACTTCTGGTCTTCGAACGTGATTTGAAAGCTAAATATATTGTGATAGGAGGCAAGAACCAAGCAACTTGTCTTACAGGACCTAGACCCGGTGAAAGTTAATTGGATCCTGGCCTACATATATACAGGAAAAGGTATATACTTTTTATTATTTCAATGCGCTCTATAGGTTGAATACTGACACTGGGTATAGCAACATCGGACTTTGCTGCTTGTCTTCAAGAGCCGAATCCATCCTTGTCAGCTGTGGGCGATCTAGTAATAATTGCGGATTACTTTATGCTGGAGAGTTTGACGCAAAATGCCATATATCTGGTTCAACAGGTACTAACTCGGCACGCCACAAATATCCAAGGTTCTACCAAAGATCACAACAGCCCACCCCTTGAAGCCAGCTTCATTAGCGAATACTTCACGCTGGTTGTTGATGCTTACGGTCATGGCTCACTAACATTGACACCTTTGCGCGAGGCATTGGTTAAGTTCATTAAGTTTACCCGCTTCTTTGTCATGAGCCATGATACCTTCCGTGAACGATTGTATGAGTTACCCGAATTCAGTCGAGATGTCTTGAAGGCAACTTTCCAGAAATCAGATATTGTAGGAACATTCATCATCCACGACACCCCAACCGAGTGTTGCAGTTGCAACAATCGTTCGGAATTTTTCCCCGAGACTTGGATGCAGTATGATGAGATACGAGATTTTGAAAGATATACTCTATATGGTTGGTGCAAAGAGTGCGCTGGAATGTATGAGAACGCCGATGAATTCAAGGACTTCCTGGAATTAGATTGAAGGTGATGGAATCGTTTCCAACGGGGTTAACGAACTTGACTGCTGTCGAAGAGTGCTCACACATTACGTTGACAGGCTTATTGCACAGATGATTCTGGCACTAGCTAGGGTTTTTAGTATTAGCTACACGATAGAGCAGTGAGCTGATAATCGAGGTTTCCTTTTATGACCAAGACATGATCGCGAGTGGAATTTAGTTAACGTGAAATTCGTGAAGTAATTTAGATAGAGGGACGTGAGTGACCTCGAATATTGTCGAAGGTAGCAAGGGGGTTAAAGATCCATCCCTTGTCACTGGTGTTGATTTGGCTTTAGTATAGTTCCATTCTTGTCTTGACTAAAACATTGAAAAAATCTCCGGCTCGCAGAAGCAATGGGAATCTGGATGACGGAGATCCGGGACCCACCAGGATCCAGAATGCTGGGACTTTTAGCTTGAATGCACGGCACACGCGTGTTGAATATCACGGGGTTTATTCATGTCGCTGGTATAATTTATTACTCCATCCACCTATTTCAAGACTTGGCCATGGCAGAGCTCTGCTAAAGCTTTTTATTCAGCAACAGTTTAGCATGAACTATCAATACATATTCTAAATGACTCTCGGTGAGGTATCGGTGGTTTGTACAGTCCTTGGAATTTCGGGTGTTGACGACTGGATATACTACTTAACCATCTAGGAGACTTTGCGGAGGTGGCGCGCCTACCTCGAACATCGAGACTAGCGATGTCAACCCAATTCTAAGACACCAACCAATCTATCGGTAGCCCCAGCTGCCGCGCGGCGCAAGTCATTTTGTAAGGGCCAAGACAAGAAGCCCATAGAGGCGTTATCGGTCCGACAATCAAAACTCAGGAACCGAGATGCTCATTCCAGGATAGGAAAACAAGGCGGCACGATGTCTCTTGAATGTCCGCAAGGGATGAAGCATCACCGTCGCTTTGGTTAGGGCAGAGGAGACCACAGCGTCTTCTCCGGATATATAAAGGTCTCGAAGCACCGCTTCTCAGTCGAAAATCTTTCTCAGCATCATCATTACAATCACAAGCCTTAGTATCCAAAGCACTCTCTCGCTCTTACATCTCCAACAATCATTTTATCAACTCGCTTTCTACAGCTTTAACCATAAAACAAAAACCTCATTCGTTCAAAATGCGTTTCACTACCACCGCCGTTCTCTCCCTCGTCGCCAGCGCCCTCGCCGCGCCCCAGCCCCCAATGGGATCCCCAGACATCGGGAGCGATGTCACCATCGGCCAGGCTGGCGACACTTGCGGCCAGGACCTCGAGCTGAGCTGCTGCAACGACGTTGACCAGAGCGGCGACTCCACCAACGTCGCCAGCGGCATCCTCGCCGGTCTCATGGGAGGTGCCCTCGAGAACGGCGATCTCGGCCTCTTCTCCGGCTGCTCCAAGCTGAGCGTCGCTGCTGGTACGTTGTTGAAAACTTCCGTTGCCTCTCCTAGCTTATCTCAACGGTGAAAGACAAGAAAAGAATGAAGACTAACATCACTTGCCTCAGCCATTGGAGTTGATGATATTCTCAACAGCCAGTGCAAGCAGACCGCTGCTTGCTGCCAGCACTCTGGCTCCGAACAGGTATGCTCCCTTCCCTCGACAGGTGACTCGATCTTCAGAACTAACCTGTTAATTAGGAGGGTCTCGTCAACGTCGGCCTCCCCTGCGTCGCCCTCGGCGGCCTTTTGTAAACGAAGGCTTTCCTGTCCTCCTTCTACACGCATAGCTGCAACGCATATTACGGAGACACGAGATAATATGTGGGGATGTAATTGTTTGGGGACTGCGAGGTTGTTTAGTTAGCATCAAGTATACTTAGTCCACCATAATTCCAACTTTAGTCGCTCCTTACCACTACATTCCCTCGAGATAGCGTACTCCCTAAACCCCCACTACTTACATTGTCGCCTCAGTGAATATATTCGAGTTGCCGCGTGGAATAATGCCGTGGTGGGGTAGAATAGAGGCAAGACAGTCAACACGAGGAGTTCAATATCCTTGTAAGCTTTCTTCTAATCTACCATAATAAGAAATATTTGGTTCTCACGTATTGTTCTCAGCATGAATTAGTTGCGGCTATAGACAGAAGGTTAGGAGCTCACATGTTGTGTTCAAGACCCCCTAATAATAATAGAGGGAGTACCTGCACAAGGCATATGAAGTAAAAATTACCTTGTTCCCAAGCTCACTACTTATTCATAATCAACTCGCTTGTGTAAGTAAAAAGGGATTGTTAAATTTCGAGCTTTTATTAGTGTAACTTGATAGTTATATTCTATAATCTACTTAGTACTCGCAAAGGAAAGAACCGATGAGACACTTGGAGTTTGTACTGTACGAAGTATGTAGGGTAGGGATGACGTAAGTAAACTCGCACGGCCCCTTATCTGTCAAAGTGACGCGTCGGGATGGGACGCGCTCGACACCTTTTAAAAGAAAAAGAAAAAGATGGAGAAAGAGGCTCTTAGGATTTATGTACTTGCAACAACAGTAATCAAGTCTAACTAGTATTTTTAGATTGCAATAAGCAAAATGGCATACATTTACATCAGTTCGGATTCGGATTCACAGGAACGAAATATGAGCGAGGATGAAAATGGCGAATCTTCCTACTCAGTTTGGAAGGACGATCTTGAAACTTGCCTCGACACCATAGAATCAGCTGGTGATTTCGCCGGGTCTAAGTCATATTCCGCTTTTGTCAATCCTGGCCTAGAGGTCTCTGGTTCCCCTATTCCTTTGCCCCTGACCTTGCGTGATGCACAAACCCTTCGAAGCTCTTGCAGACAGGCACCTTACGGCAAAGGGGAAGCGACACTCGTGGATGAATCAGTACGCAAGACGTGGGAGCTGGGTTGCGATCAATTCTCTCTTGGAAACCCAGATTGGCACGAATTCATCGATACACTTCTCCGCGATGTTGTCCACCCCTTGGGGATGACGAACATCCGTGCAGATCCATACAAACTCTTGCTCTACGAGGAGGGATCTTTCTTCAAGAAACACAAGGATTCGGAAAAGGCGCCTGGGATGGTCGGTACTTTAGTGATTTGCCTACCAGCCAAGCATGAAGGTGGCGATGTTCATCTTTCACACGCAGGGAGAGAGCGCGTGTTCCCAACAAGCCAATCCTCTGCTTTCAGTCTCACAGCTCTCGCTTGGTTCTCGGATGTTACTCATGAGATCAAGCAGGTGACGTCGGGTTATAGACTGGTCCTCACATATAACATCATTCAGACAAGAAAGTCAGGCCCGTCCTCTGCTGGATTCTTCGTCAAACAGCAAATGCAACTTCAACGTCTCATCTCCGAATGGAAGGCCAAATACCCCGGTGTTAAGAGACTACTCTACTGTTTAGAACACCAATATACCGAATCTAGCCTGAGCCTAGAAAATCTGAAGGGGCGCGATCATGCCGTCTGCCAGACTTTATACAGCTGCTTGGAAACCGGCCGTTATCTCCTCTTCGCTAACCTAACCTATTCCGAAGATGATGATGGTTACGGTGGAGACGAGACCGGTCTGACTATTGACTGGATCTACTCAACTAGCGGATCTAAAATTGCTAGTGATGTCGACGTAGACGAAGAGGATATCATTGGTAAAAATCCATATGAAGGACGTGATCCAGACAGTGAGTCTGAGGGCGAATACACCGGCAATGAGGGCATGGCCAATACTCTCCGTTATCACGACACTGTAAGTCATCTGAGACTTGACACTGGAACATCCTAGCACTGACACATAATCTGAGGCCGCCATGATCGTTTCAAGACAATATCTGCTCGATATTATGGACGAAGAACGCGGCGGTAGAAATGCGTTGTATTGGGTCATACAACCAGACTTGGTCAATCATAGTACAGACCCGAGTGCCCGAAAATTCGCTGTCAAGTTCATCACAAAGATGCTCAAAACTCCTGTGGGTGTTGATAAAGCAGTCTTGTCGGATATTTATTATTGGAGTGTGAACCTAAAGATTGATGACTTATTGCGCAAAGTCATCCGAGCATCTGCCACCCTAAGCCAAACTGACGAGCTTCTTATCACAATATCAGGGCTTGTCAACAAGAAATTCAAGGACATTTCATCACCGCAGCCCGAATGGGACTCTTGGTAGGTCTTTCCCATGCTAGATTTCAGGTTCAAGGCTCCGTTGACCGTTATCTTATTAGGTTGGGCGAATACATATCATGTGTCCAGAGCCTCACAGATTTGACTTCGATTCTACACAAGTTCGGGCGTTTACTGGTCAATGAGGCCCTTAAAGAATCATTCAAGAACTGGCGGACGTCAGCAGAAGGGCAGAAGCTCGAGTCAAAGGAAAAGTATGAGCTTGGTGACCATGACTACATTATGAAGATTATGATTTCACATTCTGCTGACTTGAACTGGATCCAGTCAAAGTAAGTCTCCGTCGTTCCTCCAGACCCCTTTGTATATTAGAAGGGTACAAATGGATATTGTATCTATTGCCTCTAGGTTTTTAAGGTACATCAACCAGCAAGAAGACATTAGTGGACTAACGCGATCTCCTTTAGCTTGATTCCAAAACTAGTTGAACGTGGTTCGAAGCCGCTCTTTTATATCCTCGTTGGATGGCTGTTACGACCAGATTTCCAGAAATCTTTCAAACATGCGGTCACAGTCTCGAAAGATATTGTGGAAGGCGCCCAAGAGAAGCTTGTCCTCGAGATGACCGATTTTGCCTATTCACCAGCTGTACCCGGCGGCAATACAGCACAGCTTCCGCGCGTCTTCGTTCATTTCATCGGCAATTGCCTGAAGCAAGGTTTCAAAGAACAGGTTGAACGGTTACTAGACTCCACTAGCAGTCACATCGTAAATTCGCCCAGTCCAAAGTCTCCGCTGCATATGATGGAGACCAAGTCCGTCGAAGAGTTCATGCAGACTCTTGCTAGCACACTGCAGGAACATAATATGACACCCGTTCCCTCTGTAGGCGACCTATTTGAGGCGTTGATACGCATATACATCCTTATTGATGCACCTACATATCCTACAAAACTACCGGGCTGGGCACACAAACTTCGGGGATGTAAGAAGGACGATTGTACCGACTGCAAAGACCTCGACATATTCCTTAGTGCAACAGACGAGACAGAGGCTCGCTTCAGTATGAATGAAAAGAGGCGGAAACACCTAGAATGCCAACTACCAGGGGCCTACGGCTTCTCGCAAGACCTGTTTCAATATACCACTGACAAAAAGCGGTCGCCTCATACTCTGGTAGTGAGAAAAAAGCACCAGGGGAAGGAATTCGACGATGACGTCAAAAGGTACGAACTACAGCTAAACAAGTTGAAGGAAAGACTACAACCTCTTCGACAGGATTACGTGAAGCAGGTGATGGGTGAGACTCGCTATCGCGAGCTGGTGATGCTTGAGAGCACCCGAACTTCAGACAGCGGAGACCAGGTCGCCGAGCATGACGAAAGGACCAAGGCAGACGACTCAGTGGGAGATTCGAAGCCTGCGAAACGTCGTCGCAAGTGAGCTACCATGTCGAAGAAACCCTAGATAGTAGGCATTTCCTTTTTATTTGGAACAGTACTTAGGTAGTCGGTTGGTACCAGCTTTCGAGAAAGTTTGCTTCAAGTCCGCTTTCTGTATATAGGCTGCACATCACAGGTATCTCTAATGGAACTTATATATAATCTACTACTCGAACTCGGTTCGGATTCCCTTGAATCATGATAGGGAGGGGGGTATTCTACCTAATCCATTTCCCCCCATCCCAATTGTCTTCCGTCGGTGCCTCTTTGTGTAGATAAAACTGCTGCGATTTCCTCATTTTCGCGCCATACCCTTCACAGAAGTGAGCTAGTTAGTTCACTAATGCTAGCAGAAACGGAAGAAAAATAAAAAGAAGATAGAAAAGACTGGACGGGCTACTTAGCAAAGAACGGAATACCGGCCACTTGAGAGATATTCTCACCAACCAGCTTCCTGACCTGCCCATCCGCCGCGCCCCTCCTCAGCACAGCCTCAACCAGCTCCGGGTAATCAGCAACAACGGACTGGATACCACCAGCAAGCGTCACCGTACGTACGATTGATTGAAGTCGCATCCAATACCGTTGACATAGCCCCCCCCACCTGGCCAGCTCTCTCCGCAACATGGAATATACGATCACCAACGACGGCCTCCACGTCTGCGCGTTCGGGAACCGCTTGACGAAAACATGACGATTAGCACGCCGACGTTCCGGGCCAGCCCCCCACACGACCGCGGCACGTCTAACCAGGACCTACCGTGTCGTGTCGTCCGATGCGTGCGCCAGGTCCGCCATCATGTTCCAGCCGGTTCATCTCGCGGGCGGCCGCCACCCCGAATGGCGTCAGGCCCTCATCGGCGCCGCCGGCCGTCCACGTCTGTGTTGCCGCAGTTGTGCGTGATGGTGATGTAGCGTACTTTCCTAGGCAAGCAGAACAATCTGAGGTTAGCGTTTGCTTGTCTTTTCTTATATGAGTGATGGCGGCGGATAACTGTGTAGGTATCCTAGCGAAGATGTTGGGTCTGTTCGGAAGCCCCTTTTATTCTCCCTCAACACTGCCCCCTTTTCTTCCTTTGTTTATTTGGGGTGTCTCCAAACGACTTGAAAAGCTAGATAGCTACGAGCTACGAAGGAAAGGAAAGGAAAGAAAGAGAAGAAAAGAAATCTGGAAAGATTTTATTTACCGCCGAGGTCGTGCAGCTGTCACAGCACGGCGATCGAAGACCCTAGAGCCCCGTCTGGTGCAGGCCCTCGGCGCTGAGTATCGAGCCGATTTTGGCGTGAGTTTCAAATGCGGAACGCGCGCACGACGCTGTGTCGCAGTAGTGGAGGGAGTCGGCGTAATGGGCGACGGAACGAACCAGCTTCGTCACGTCGATCGGCTCTAGGCGTGTCGCGCACGCTGTGCGTCAGGTCATCGCTGCGGCTGCGGCTGCTGCGTTTGTTGTCCGCTAATAGTTAGGCACTTGACGAATACGGACCAGAATTGCCCGCCGACGCGAGCTTGCTTCATGCGGACGAGGTCGGTGTGGCTGGTTAAGACCATTTATTTTCCCATCCCGTTTAAATGTTGGTCGGGGATTTATGTTTTAAAGTACAGATCTTTCGGAAACCTGAAGACTTCTAATGTGCAATAGGATCCTTCGTTAGAACCGTGGATATGGCATTAAAGGCTGGCTATTCACACGAGCTTCAGGAGTAGAAATAGTATCGCGTACGAGGTCTTCAACTTTGCTGCAAAGTGCATCCAATGCTACTTGTATGCTATAAAAGTAAAGAGGCGTATATCTCATCAACTATGCCAACGCAATGCCAAGCTATATATCCTAAAATATGTGGTATCATTTACCCTAACTCCAAAATAATAATAAGTAAATTCATAATTCATGCAGCCAGCGCACAGCAAAAAGGATCTTCATTCCTGTCGCCTACTTAAAGCCAAGACGAACTCGACGTCTTCGTTTTGGCCAATAGGTGACTGATATCAGCTTCACTCAATGACCCTGCACGGTAACCGCGCCAACAGCTAGCACCTCGATGCGAGCGGCGTAGAACCTCATGACGTGGCAGACGGGGTCGCCGAATATGACATCTCGAAGCTGCTCGTCGCTCACGAACTGCGCGACGACGCCCTCGGCGAGACGCTCCTCCAGGGACTTGGTGCGCTTGATCCGGGCCCCGGGGTTGCCCGACCTCAGCAACACGATCCGGCCGGCGTTGCTGAGAGGGCAAAGGGGCACTTTCCAAACCGGCCCCGCGTGCTTCGACCTGCTCGACGACGACTTCGCTGACGATGATGACGATGACTTCATGGACATCTTCGATTCCTTAGCGGCAAGCGAAAACATCGATTTCTTCTCTCGGGGCCTACTGTTGCTGTGGTGGTGTTTGGATGAAGAAGAATGCTTGCCTGACCGGGTAGAGTCACCGGGTGCCGGCGCGGGTGCGGCGAGCAGCTCGAGTAGGCTCTTCACGTACGCCTTGTCCGCGCGCACGACCGGGTCGCCCTCGTTGACGAAACTGAGGAACATGAACTTTTTAAACTGGGGCTTGTCGGGTTTCTGCAATGGGAGGAGCGACACGGGCGGCGCGCCGAAGGTGATGCAGTGTACCCTCCTGAAGCAGCCAGTGAGTAGATTGAGTTCCGAGGAAGCTCCCTCGGATGAAGCTAGCATGTGCGCGTAGAGTAAAGACGCGATAGCACCGCCGGCGGAATGGCCGGTCATCAGGAGGGAGTACGAAGCACGGCGGGGGTTCTCCTCCAGCAGCTGTCTTAGGCGAGCCGCAACAGGGCCTATCATCTTTCGCGCCACACTGAGAAACCCGGCATGGCAGAGATTTCCAGTGTCATCCAGGAACCCGTCGGGAGAGGTTGGCGCCGTGTTCAGGTTTACGGCCCAGTCCATGAACGTTGCCGTTCCGCGGATAGCAAACACAATTGTATCCATATGATCCATCGGCACAGACTTGATGCACATAGCTTTGGCACCTGTCTTCCAGTCGGAATTGACGTGCACATCTCGTTCCGCCCCTCTTGGCTTCTCGTACACCTTCTCCGCATATTGTGCGGCAAGACATAATAAGGGATAGGATGGAATATACCTTGAATGAGTTAACGGAGTGAACGTCACGTTAATCGCGTGTATTGAAATAAAACGATTTGCTTAAGAATAAATCATAGATAAGGGGCTTACTTACAGTTGCAAAGGAGGTAGATTTAGGGGTAGTTTAGAGTTTGCGTAAAGCTCGACTTTAGAGAAATACCCCCTTGAAACCAGCGACGAAGCCACCGCTGCCGAATGGCCTTTCGACGTGTCCCTCGTCCTGTTCCTCGAAGAACAGTCTAGGCCTCGAGACGACTGGGCCGGCTGGTCAGCAGGCGATTGTGTAGAGTCATACATGAACAAGTCCCTGTCGTTTCCACTGATCATGTCCCCATCTATCAGAGTCATTACGTTGTTGAACTTAGACCAGATCTGGTCGGACATGGCAGCGCCCTGGTTGAGTAGCTGGGTTCCGTAGGAATGCCATTTTGGAAGCTGGTCGTCGAACATTTGATTGGCGACATTGCACGGCATCATGCCATTCGCTAAGTCTAAGGTTGAACCTAGGTTCAACTTGCTTAATGTAGAGCAACCATTATTGCTGGGGTACGGACTGCTCGAAGGCATTCCTGCTGGTGGCGGGCCTAGATAATAATGCTGGTTGACAACAATGGGCTGACATGGTCTTGGACCTCCATGGTTTGATGCCGACGACGTTCCAGCTGGTGATGGGCCATTCACTCCTTGCGGCGGCGGTAGATAGCCAGCCGGCTGGAAATGCGACGTCGATGATGACGATGCTAAAGGCGGCTGGGATTGATAGCCATGGGACTGGTGTAAATGGTAGTGTTCATGTGATGCGAATGGTGTAGATGCCATTTGATATCCCAAGTGATCGACCGGCGGAGAAGATTGTTGCGTGGGATGTTTCTTCCGGGTTAGAAACCCCATGGTGTCTACATTCTATATTTAAGTAAATAGATGGGTTGTCAAAAGAAAATGAAACGTTGGCAAGTAACTAACTACCTAGACTAAGGCTTTGATTTGCTAGGCTTTCTACTTCATATTCAAAGTTGAAAAGAATATCACGTTTCAAAAGGTGAAAGATTCAAAGAGAAAAGATTGTCGAAGCAGTTTAGAAGATTTTCTCTGGAATAATACAGTGTTGATGGTGCGTGGTGGTGGTAGACTGGTGGTGTTCAATCGACTCTACACTAAAAGCCATTCCGCAGCCAGCCGCGGTCTTCTTCGCGCTATATCGACGCCGGTCGCCTTGACAGTGGGTGTGCCTTGCCATTTTCAGCAGACCCATCCCTGCACTAGGGCCGTTATGAACGCTAATTCGTCAGCAGATGGTCACTCCGCCCCAATAAAGTCTGCCTATGTCGCCCCCGCGCTGCACGTCTTGTTGTACGATTGACGAACCATATGCTTCAAGTAGATAATAAAGTTGTAGACCTCTAGTTTTCATGCAGGTTCCCTTCCGGCCGAGGTTCGTTCTATGATTAAGTAGGTACATATGTGCGTGCTTTAAACGTGTTCCGTGGGCCATTAAAGGCCCCCAAAACTGCAGATCGCTTATGAAGAAAAGTACATACATCGATGTCTATCGAGCATCGACCGGACGCTAAATTACCATTCCATGTCGAGCCTAGAGCTCTATCCTTTCGGCACACGCATATGCATATCACTCTTGGCTATTATTGGACGTGCTCTCCTATCTATCCCCAAAATGCGACCCTCAATGACATCTCAATAATTATTATCGGGAATGTATTCGTCGGTGCATGTGAATACAGCTGGAGGTTGTACATGCAGATACCCGATAATTAATATGGGGTGACCCTACTTTCGGGATGCTACGAAATCTATATCGTTACCGAAGCCAGGTGAAGTCGGGAGGTCACGGAGTCAAATAGGCAGTAAATCGGTGTAGGATGACTTTCTCTAAATAGTCGTTAGTAGGCATAGCCTTGCTTGATAACTACTAGCAAAAGGTCAGGCACGGCAGTATCAAGTTACACATTAAACATATGACTCAAATGGAGCAAGGAGGTCCCTGTGCCACGTTGGATCGACTTGTGAACCCAAAGTGCATATAAGGGGACCCAAGCAACTTCAACTCAGTACACCGCCTATACTGTGAAACGTTCCAATCCCCAGTATCATTAGCAATGATATCAACTTCTTTACGCGATCGAAATGACGTTATGCTTCAACTAATATGTGAAAATCTTTCGGCTGAACTGCCCGGGACCAACAAAGGTGGAATAGCGCCGAGGGTTGCTTAAGTCTGTCTTTCCTTTGTCATGCTCTTCTGGTGGTATACGGTATTAAGGCGTTGTATAATTCAAGAAGGCGTCATTTTGATATGGCCTTTTTAACGACAGACTATTCTACGCCTGTTATAGGGGAAGTGATTTGGTGCTTTGTGCATTAGTATAGCAGAGTGGCTAACTACTTGAGAACTTAAATCTACAGGAGGTCCGAAAAACTTCATTTCATATCTTCGATGTGATAGATATCATTTTCAATCGCTGTAACGGGGTGGTTTTTGTTTAGAATCAATGGCATTAGCAAGCTCTAGCCATAGGTAGCAAGACAATCGTAATGTTAAGTCACAATCAAAATGATCACAATGATCAAAGTTAAACAGTATAAAGTCAAGTGGTAATTATTAACCAATACTTGGTTCTACACGGTTTTATTTCCGGTAGTTCTTTTCTTCTTCTCTTCCTTCAGCCGTGGATATGCCCCTAAAGGTTTCTTCAACTCCAAGTATGTATTGTTCAGTCTTCATCTAGAGCAATACCAGGAAGCATTTCCTGTTGGAACAAGGAGTCAACCCCACGTTGTTAGTTTATATTCCAGAGATATCAGGATGTATAATGTAGCTATTTGCAGCAGCAAAAGAGTAGCCTTATAAGTAACGTTGGGTGTATAATTACTTCACTACATGTCTACGGTTGTGGGATCAAGGGGCTTCACTTTAGGACGAATCAAAGTTTAACAAAACCTTACACACACAAATGAACTTTTAACCTTCAGATCTCTAATTATGAAACTAGTAACTATTCATTGCTAGAAATCGTTTGCAAAGAGGAAACCAGTCCGCAAAGGGAGAATAGGGCACGAGTATAAAGGACAAATGCACATGGTAAAGTATCTTGCGGCCAAGAATACATAATATTCATGTAAAGCGTGGCTCATGTGATACCGCCCAGGATTAATGAGAATTTTATTACCTTAATGATTAATACTAGTAAGGAAAGTTGCCTATTGATAAATGTAGCTGCAAATAAGAGAAACATCCAACGTAAATAGGTTCAAGTGAAGCTATGTGCCCAGATACACTTGGTTATACAGGTATAGTAGCAAATAAATTTTGTTGCAAATAGAGGCAACAACAAGTGAGCATGGTTAGAAGTAGGACCCGTAGCTAAAATCGTGGCTATAAGAATACTAGGTATTGTCAGATTATGTTTTCAGTCTGGGCTATTAATCTATTTGTCTGTATTAGTCGTGCTGATATACTATTATGGAGGAAATCTAGTTTGTAAATATTGTCCAATACCATTTGTAGCATAAGTTGGTGCCCTGGATGGAATTTTGAGGCATCTATACCCACCCATAACCACCATCACTTAGGCTGCCATAGTTGCACCTTATCTAGGTACTAACAGATATTTAGTAGTGATGGCAAGTACGAGAACGAGACGCAAGAAATGACAAGCCGGCATGCAGTGTTAGTACGCCGTCTGAAACGCTACATGTATGGTATCATGCATTTATGACTCCCCAGGGTAGGGTGAATATATCGAACTACTAAAATAAAGTGACCTATAGGGTGTGTGCATGCAATAGGGCCATGATTATAGTATAATTAGAATGGAATGCTGTGGATGCCTTAAGGCATATGTAATGACAACCATCCTCAGGCATCCAACTTGTTCCCATTGTGTTATCTTACTTTACTTGCACTAGGTCAGGTAGGTACTTAATTACCTTAGCGCTATCGATAGGATGTCCTGTGACTGCATGTATGGCCTAATACAAACATATTCTCCTTTTCATAGAATAGGAGTGGTCGCATTCCAGGTATAAGTTCAAGGCACTGTTTCTTCTAGGTCAGGCGGACTCTGAGGTTTGATGGCATGATACTCTCTATATTAAAGAAGAAGCAAAGCCATTCTAAGTGATATGTAGCCTGGATTTTACAGAAGCATATCTAGGAGTATTATACCATTTACTAGGACATAACAGCTCTTTGATGCAGAGTGTACTACCGTTGCAAGAGAGAAGTTGCGACGCCACCTTTCTAAATGTAGGTAGTTCAGGCACAACTCCCAGTCGCATACCCATACAAACTTCCATCCAGTCATCATTTTTCTATTGCTAACTGCCTGCACAGTATTCACGGTATCTCTGACGTCATCTATTGCATTCACATTCATTAATGTCGCTTTCAATGGAGACTAGCAACAAACAGGGCTCTGGCTTCTCAAGCCCTTTAAATTCTCCTACCCGACGGCTTGTGCTTTTGTTCGAGGAAGATTGGTCGGACGACGAGATATTCATACCTACCCTTGGTAGCTATGCCAAAGGGGGAAGCGACGTTCAGGGGAAAGGCAGCGACGACTACGCACAACATGATAACAAGCAGAAGCAAGTTGGCGACCGTACGCCACATGTCAATCACTCCTACAACAACAACGTGCAAGGCGATGACCGTACACCACATAGTGACCATGCACAACGCGACAATAGTGGAGAGGGTAGCAACGACGCCAAGAAAGTAGGTTATCACTTAACAAAGTCCAACCTTTGGTGTGTCTTGAAACTAATAGCATGATTGCCGAGTTACTAGTCTAACAACCGTGTATTGTCCATCAAGGGTCTGTCTCCCAGATTTACCTACCACACCATCCTCCAGAAATTCCGAGATGTCGGCAAAGTGTTCTCCATCAACATGATCAAGTCTTCAATCCACGGGTTCCACAGTACCTCTCTGGGACTTGTGATGTGGGATTGGACAGCGACGAGACGACTGGCAATGCAAGTGGAGGATGGTCTGCTTGACCGAGACGGGTTCAGAGCTGTGGTGGAATTCAGCTCAGATTGGTTCGAGATGCCAATCCTGAGTGCAAGCAACGAGTCAAGAGTTCTGGTTGTTAGGGGAAATCCTTCTGTCGTCTACCAAGAGCATATCGTGGCATTCCTCCTTGAGACGATCAAGGCTGTTGACTTAGATGAAGTCATCGTCGCCAAATCTGGTCCAGACTTTGCAGTTATGGAGATACGCTTTGCTGGTTACCGTGGTCAAGCTGAGCTGGCTTACCAGAGGCTTGCTACGGATCCACGTATCGCAGAATGGGCGACAACGGAGTTTGGTCCTGATCCCTGTGATCGGATTCGAGAGGGTGGTGGCAATCACAACTAGGGTGCAAGGGTGTTTGGCGATGATATACAGCTACAGCTACCCTACGTTTCTCTATATTTGGTTGAAGCTTCATCATTCGGTGGTTAGATGGATAGGACATGGGTTGATGATTTGATTGGTTCTTGATGCTTTCTAACATATATTGGAGAGCTAGCCTCTAGACAGTTAGTGAAGGAAGGCTGTAGTTGGGAGCGAGGAATTCACAAACAAGCGTTGTATGTATTAAATGTTCAGTTCATCAACAATCTAGAGTACTTTCTACTTCTCCTTTGAGGATAACATGAAGTGTAGCAATCGTGGGGCTCAAATGTGTGGCACATTAGTCGTATGTATTTAGTTGATAACGTAGAGGGAGCTTAAGCCACACGACTGCACGATAAAAAGCCACAGTTAGGATCAGAGTTGGAATTGGCCCCAAATTAATACTTGCATTGCATTGATTTAGGCAGTTACAGGGGTTCTGCCGCGACAATCTCAAACATCGGAATTTATGCAAATGTAAAGTGGATTAGGTAGCTACGGTCTGGTACTCTTAATAAGATAAACTGCTTATACTTGGCCCGTTCCAATCCACACGATAATAGCATCTTCTCTGTTATCACTTTTGAGAGATGACTCTAAAGACGCCATGGATTTTGTAAGTAGCTCATTTATTGTCCAGAACTTCAGCTTGAGCTTGGTCTCCTATACATGCCCGGATCTTCTGCCATAGATAAATAAGTACTGACCGCATATACCTTCACATGTGTAGTGGTCGCGCCTCGTAGCCAATACACCGTTATCGTCAAGGAACTCGAGCAAGGATGCGGCTAGGGACCCTATTAAGCGACGGCAACGCTTCGAGAAGGAATACAGCCAACTTCTTCAAATATGGAGAAATACCTCCAACCTCTCCAAAGATCTCGAGGCAGCCGACAACCTAGAGATCCGTTTGCAGGAGCTCACCAACATGCTCCTCGATGAATCGCGCCGACCCCTTCCACATCCATGCATCTCCTTCTGTTCCAAGAAACAGATATACGTCCCGATAGCGAAGATAGCCACCTCGTCATATAATGAGTGGATCATCAGAGAGGCCGTGCTGTTCTTCGCTACCCTAATCGAGAGTGAAGAGGAAGCTTTTGTCGAGACCGAAGCCTTCTCTTCGAGTTTGACCACTCTCATGGTTCGAATCACCGGCGCCAATAGCATACGATTAGGTTCCGATACAGAGGTTCGGGTTGTAGAGCTGGCCTTTAACATCACCACCAAGATCAGACTCGAACCTCATATCCTACCAACTTGGTTCAAGTCGCGCAACGATACCAGCACTCAGGATGACAAGTTCGTCGACGAAAGAGAGAGGTTTGCGGGGAGAACACAGAGAGACGACTTCCCGCTGTTTTATATCTTGATGGACTACATCCATAATGAGGGAAAGATAGGGGACTTCGCTCGGACAGGCTTACTGTACATCATCGAAGCAGCCTCCAGTTCGGTTGAGCTGGAGCAATGGATCGTGGAGAGCGACCTTTCCACCTTGATGGCTACTGGACTGGGTGCTCTTTACAGCCAGCTGAGTCGAAAGCTGGTCGTTGACCATCCGCCACAGAAGCTTCCTCCTGTCCTCGCCTTTTCCGATTACGAGCACCCCGAGACAACCTTCGAGATTGTCAGTTCCTGTAGTTCAGACTTCCAACTACACCTTGAGACGTTCCTCTCCCACTTGCTATTTTGGCAAGATGTTTTAAACCATTGCCGGTCGACAGAAATTAGATCGACTCTTCTCGAGCATTTCCAGGTCATTTTCTTGCAGCAGTTATTGTAAGTCCTCGTGCGGCCTCCGTAGCGGGTTGGTACTAATACTTGAATAGATACCCCTCACTTTTAGAGTCTTCTGATGTTGATGGAGGCTCTTCAGTCGCCGTTTTGACGTACCTTCGACGTATACTAGAATCTCTAGATCACCCTGACATGATCAACCTAATCCTCCACTACCTCCTTGCACTTCCCGAAGGAGGGTCCCTAGCCCCTTCAAGCGCCGAACCATCAGTAAGTGCGGCGCGCAAACGCAAATCCATGGACCTTGCAACTATGATGGCTACAAGGGTTGAGCCCGAATATACGCCACTTCTATTCAACTTGGTCGATCTTATCCAATCTTGTCTCAAGTCACCCAATCAACAAACCGTTTGTGTGACGCTCCAGCTGTTAGCGGCGATCCTTAAGAGGCACCACCGCTACGCCATAATAACTCTACTACATACTGAAAGCGCTAGTGGCGCCTCGCACAGGACAGTTGGTGCTCATCAGCAAGAGGTTGAATTTCTCATGACTTTGGCCGAGACTGCTGGCGGACAAGATAACTTTGACGAGGTCTATGAATCTATTCTGAAAGACACAATGACACGCGTGGAAGGTCATCCTTGCTCTATCAAGCTCGTGACACCGAAAGTGTCTACGAATAATCATAGGCTTCCAGCTATTCCCGATACCCTCCCTGGCGCACCACAAGATGTGCCCCCGCATACTTTGAACCCCCAAGATCCATTACTCAACAATATACTAGATTTACTTGAATCATTTTTCATCAATCCTGTTGAGATAAACTTATCCATCACAGAGACTATTCTGGATATGGCGGTATGTGGGTATATTAGTATTGAAGGGTGGCTTCTTCGACATCCTACGAAATACCAATTCGAGGAAGAACATGATGAACTAGTTTCCGACGAACCAGTCTCTCCGCTTCAAGATGATGCAGCTTCTGTATCAAGTGAAATGCAAAAACTGGAAGCAGTTAGTCGATGTAGGCGCCGGCCAAAATGGCAACCATCGACACTTCCTCGCATCCTGTCTATTCTTGAATCTCTTGCGGAGCAGGCCAGTTCGTTTCGAGATTCAATACCTAGATTTGAAGAACTTATACAACAACGCCGCGAGGCTTTTCAAACCGCTGATACGATACTTGTTCCTCCACAAGCAGTCCGGGCTAGTTCCAAAGCTCCAAATCTCGCACCCGAACAGGCAAACCATGATGAATCACGATCAACCTCACCAGCCAGACCTAGCGCACTAGAAGGGTTCGCTCAGAGGATACTATCCGAACTCGGCTCACCCAGCCGATCAAACACCCCACGCGGACGAAAAGAGGCAAGCCGTAGTTCCAGGTCATTGTCGACGCCCACTAAACCGCTACCACCCAAGCCACTACCAACTCCCCCTAAGGAATTCCCCCTCAACCTCGACAACCCGAGCCAGAGCAAGTTCATCCGCCCATCTTCGGAGGCAGGTATGGCCGATGAATCCACCTCGGGAGGAAGAGCTAGCCCTATCAAAACTGCTGCCGCATTCGCGGCAGAAGACCAAGAAATACTCTCCAGACGTGTCGGTCTACCAGCGCCAGCGCAGAAGGTGGCGCCAATCCCCCTGAATCTCAAGAAGGACAGTGTGAAGGATGTCGTGAAAGATGTAGAGGTTGCTGAAGAAGATGAGGTCAAGGAAGATGCGAGCGACCAACCAGAAAAACCCAAGGAAGAACAAACCATAGGAGAGGAACCTACAGGAGAGGAGTCTACAGGAGCGGGGCCTGCAGGAGAGGTGCCCACGGAAGAGCAGAGCAAAGAAGGGCCGAAGGAAGATCAAGGGGAGGCTACAGAAGACAATGCTGCAGAAAGCGAAGCCGCAGAAGCTGAGGTTGGGGCAGAAGCCGAAGCTACAGAAGTCGAGGTCGCGGAACCCTCCGAGGCGGATGCGCCGTCCTCGTCCGAAACAAAGACAGCATCCGTCTCCCATATCCTCACCAACGCTATCATCTTCCAGTCTTTCCTGCTGGAGCTCGCGAGTCTGGTGCAGGTTCGGGCAGGGCTCTTCAACGAGGTGAAGTTTGCGTAGATTTAGATACCTCCTTCTAGAGGTGTGTGTTTACTTGCCCCCCTATGTAAGTAAGGGTACCCCGAGGAGCGGTTTTAGAAAGTACATGCCAGATATTTCCAGCATGTAGAGCGGTCGGTAGCACAGGATGTTGTTGTTGTTGGACGCCAGGGGTTTGTTTTCTTTTTACCTTTCACGAATTGTCTTCTTGTGAGAAAGCTGGGGCGCTGTGGTGGTGGTGATGGTGGTGGCGGCTTTTTTTGCCTGTGATGATTTCATGATACCTACTTGCCTACCATACACTTTATTAGAGAACGCATAGCAGTCATTTTTCAATAGCATTGCCGATGGAGCCCGTGGGGAAATGGGTCGGTGTTTTCATACCCCATCATTCAGGTCTCGTTTCTGTGTACATCCTGGAACTATTTAAGACTTTTTTTTTAATTTTCTGTCGACTTCTGGAGTGCAATGTTCGTGTGTTGATTCTGTATGTCTGCAACTATCTTCTGATGGTGTAGGTATGTAAGTGTCTAGGTGCAAATGGGCTGCAGAGCAGCCCATTTGCATACAATCTGTGGCCCTAGGCATTCACTTTTCCCTAAGGAATCCATCCTCCTAGTAACCATCACTTGGGCCATAATATTGTTACCCCACCTGCTGACATTTTCTAATTAATGCTGTTCCATAGTAGAATGCTTGTACTAATAAATAATAGTAATAATCATCGGATGAGACGTAATAAGCATCAAGTCAAGAATATTATTCAAATTCTCGTTTTTTCTTCTTTTTTTTCCGGGGACCTAGGGGCAACTTTCTTGGTCTTACTTACCCAGTGGCTGGAGGATTAATTCTGGTGTATTGCTATATCTACATGGTCTGTAAGATATTTCTATCCGGAAGGAAATACACGATCCGAATGCCGCCTGGGGCCTTTTGTAATACCATCTGGAGCCTCGAGGGCATCCATACCATCAATTTTGGTCACTATAAATCCAGCTTATCTGCTGACAGTCTCAATTGCACCTTTGAGTACACCGCTCCCCGCTCCCCGCTGAAGGCCCCTGCCCCTGTCCCTTCTCCCCCTTTCCATCACCCCCTTCTTTGGGGTCTCCCCCAACCAACCGACAAACAAACAGGAACAACCAACAATAGCATTTCCCCCTTTTGGTGCTACTCCGAAGCAGACACAGACCTACCCGCTATGGGCGTTATAGCACCGGCGAAGGTGTTGTGGCCGTCGTCGCCGTTGCCGTCGTTGTGATTATCGTGATAGTCGTTGTTTTCTTTTCCGCCTGAGCCATGTCCCCCTTTTTGGGATCACTACAACACTTATAGTCAACAATTGTTAATATAGTTAGCCGCACAAATTACGTACCCGCGTCAGGTAATGGGTCAAAAAGACCACTAAAATGACGCTCAAAGCGCTGCCAACTGCCGTCATCGCCTGGTAGACTGGACAGGGGTTGGCGGCTACGGCGACGGCAACATCGACGCCGGCGTCGATGGGCGGAGCGGGACGGAGGTCGTGGCCCATGGTGGAGGCGGTAGTTATAGTGGTAGTGACAATTCCAAGCAGGAGGTTAGGTGTGAGGTCAGCTGTGTGGTTTTAGAGATCAAGAGGTTTTCGATCTAGATCTCCCGAATGGAACCAGACTTTCTAGACACCTGAAAGGAACCTCCACACGGTGACGGTTGAAAAAAGTGAATAAGACAGAATTTCGCTGTCGTCGTAGATACAGGAGCGCGACATGACCTTTATAATGTAGAGTACAGAGTGGTGGTGAAGCTTGGTAGATTCTCTGAGTGATGGTAAGGTAAGAAAAGGAGCAGAAGGCTAGGTATATACCTACAGATGGGGATTCCTTGGGGTTTCATGACATAATAGATATCATGGCAAGAAATATTGGACAAATCTTCCTTCGTCCTGGGCAAGAGCCTTAGGACAAGCCATATCATCATGTGTATATATAGGGAGGTATGCATAAAGGCAGAAGCATCGATTGACAAATATCACCTTATATCTTTACCCCGATGATATTCCACAACAGCAATTTACAATTTGGAACTTCATGGACTCGTTTTTGTTGACCGAGGACATTATTGCGGAGGCTTGGGGGGTTGCCGTCGGAAATTCTCTTTTGTGATGGTCATTTTGTGGACTTGGGCCATCAACATTCTTTTCTCTTTTCCTCTTTGTCTTTTCCTATACAAAGATACCCATTCGTCATGACTTTGTTTCATTTCTTTGCATCATGGAGTTGTCGCTTGACACATAAAGATGCCCCATGCAACATAACTTCCGATTGTGTACGTAGACGATCAAAACGGGTCGTTTTGACTTCTGCCGAGGGGGCACTTGCCATGGGAAGGCGTCTCCTTCCTATGACGAAACCATGACCTACGGTCCTGGGACACGTAATGGGTCACTACGCCCTGTATTGATGGCCATTCTTTGTCTTTAGACAATCGGCTAGAGAATCAACTTCTTCACATAATTTGTCCTTACAAATTAGTAGCATTTCCTAGTTCATACTATGGAGCAAGTTGTTATGAATGCACAGCCCTTTGATGTGGTTTTTTAGCATTGTAAGCTCCTAACTAGGTAGCTACCTAGGGACTTACCTACCTTGGCAGCCATCCGGAACTGGCTTAAAACGAGTCTAGATGGGTGTGTGGTTGAGATTCGGTGATTAAAAATGTAATTGAAGATGAATTTGGATAATGCAGGGGATACGTTTTAACCAGGTCTTTTAGATACGATGAACAAGAATATTGACTTGACAGAAGGTTCGGAGGCTACTTTCGTGAACAAAATCTTCGACGATAGGACTTCCACCAGACGGGCTCCAGAAATTCCGGTAAGTTATAGGATTGACTGTATGGAATAAGTGGTTAGGGGTTGTGCGGGCGTTCGTTCCATGCCAGCTGTAGCTCCAGCTTTAATTCGGTTGGTAAAATACTGATACCGCCTCTAGTAATAGGAATAATCATGTAATGAGGTGTAATAAGCGGGTGGTTATGTAATAAACATGCAACCGAATAGGATTATGTAAATTTACTTTTTTTGGAGCCCAGAGGCAATTTTATTTCTTAAAGTCAACTACACACCATTGTTCCCCCATGAACCCTCCCCCCCCTCCCCCTTTAGGCCTGCCCGCCCGCCCGCCGACGAAACAAAAAAAGAAAAAACGAGAACGACAAAAAACGAAACCGCTAGGGAAGATGGGCCGGGCGCTCCAGGGCGATCGTTGTCGCCGCTGCCGTCGCCGCTGCCGTCGCCGCTGCCGTCGCCGCTGCCGTCGCCGCTGCCGTCGTTGTGGTTGTTGTTGTTGCTGTCGTCGTCGTCGCTGCTGCTGCTGCTGCTGCCGCCGCCTCGGCCTAGGTCTTGGCCGCGGCCATGGCCCTTCTTTGGGACCGCTACAACGTTTTGAGTTAGCAATTGCCTCTTTACGAATATTCTAAAAAGGCATAGTATTGTCCCCCTCCTGATCATACCTCTTTGACTCCAAACACCAAGGCTAGTTACAAAGGAAGGAAGACGAGAATATCAGAAATTACTTACGAGGGTCAGGCGGTGCGCCAGGAAGGCCGCCCCGAGTCCGCTTAGGACGGTGCACACCACCGCCGCCGCCTGCCAAACAGAGCAGGGGCTCACCGCGACGCCCACAGTGGCGCCAACGCCCACGTTGATCGCCGGGGCGGGGCAGGAGAGGAGGGAAGAGATGGTGGTGACGGGGGCGGTGGTCATGGTAGTCTCCATGTTGACTAATGATATTTGTAGAATTGTTGTATTGATATTCACATAAAGCAACACGGGAGAGAATGTTGTCGTTGCCGCCGCCAGCACCAAGGACACACGGGAGCAGGCTAGAGATGTTATGAAAAATCGGCAGAGGGAACATAACGCGTGATAGTAAACAATGTCTCTACATAGGAACAACTATTATGGCTCCCACCTACCCTTTCTTGACTTGATAGGTACCGTGGGTCACTTATCATCGATTTATAATCAGTTATACAAGGCAATTGCTGTCCACTACAGTATACATACTTAGGTATAGGTGAAGAGAGAAGCATCGATTGACTACAGATACTTCGATTTTTTATCTAATAGTATTCCACAGCAACCCAAGATGTAACACTTCATTCATACTTGACATGTAGAGAGGCATTGTAGATGTAGTTATATGAAGAGTTCCTTGATCTGATTGTTTGCCTAGTATGAGCTACTAAGTATTTTCTCCATCTCCATTAGACTGTGGTGTGAATGCTGTTAAGAACCTAGAAGTCGTGAATGCAAATGTGCATGTGGTTGAATAAGATAGGGGACTCACTCCTGCCCATTTATGCCTTTAATAGACAATCAATCTGGCATCGCCAATTGTTGATCTTCCAGTCCCACAACAGGATGGCTCTTGCCTCTACGATTTCCTTTCCACCTGCCGTACATGTCCATTCATCCTCCACACACGATGGGGCAGCAGGGTTGACCGTGTGATATACTGTAGGGAAGGCATTGGAGATGGTGCTAGAATGTGTTCCAGCCGTACTAGCGATACATAAGCAAGAAGTCTCTCCTCAAGGGACTTGAACTTGGGACTGGCGGCACTAGCCGTAGTCGGCCTCTTGAAAGTAAGTTGGGAGGGAGTATTAAGACTCAAACCCGAGGTCTTGCCGAAAACGGCACCAGGAGCGTTGGACTGAGTAGTTGAAGTGATAGGAATGTCCGAAGGAGGCAGATTGGCAGCAGTTACGACGAACATTGCCGGGCCCCTTGATGATAGCCTCGAGGTAGAGGCGTAATGTTTCCGCCACAGCGGACGTAACGGGACCGTCATGAGAAGTGTGGCCTGTAGTTCCGGTAGAGATGTAGGTTGTATGTGTATTACGTAATAATTGGCGTGGTGAGTAATCGTGGTGATGGCTAGGGGCATTATTGTCGCACATGATATCATCCAAGCGACCTGGGTCAAAATGCTATTTGTCGGACTAGTATATGTATATGCCTACGTATACATACCTACATATGTAGTTATTGATCCATGTTTTGCGGCAGCATCTCACAAATAGAGAGATGTTCTAGAAGCTTAAGTTATTGCCAAATTAAAAGATACGTGGAAACCTGTAATTCGAATAATATTTGGATTGTTAGTAATAATCAATGATTATTCCATATTCAAGATTATAATCACAGGCTTATTCAGATTTTTAAAAAAAAAAAATTACTACGATCAGAATACATACGAGTCGGTGGAATGTGTTGATCATTTGGGCAGCAACTTGAAGCTTTACTAAGGCTTCCGGCACCTAAGGTTGCAACACCGGGGTTGTCATATTTGAACTTCAATGCTTTTAAAAACCTAGGTAGTTTCTAAACACAGATTCCCGCGAGTAGTCCTACGTATACAAACATATTATATTCAATTTCAATTTATGTTCTTGGCCCCAAAAGTTACCAGTTACCACCCACACACGCCTACCTAACCCCAACGCCGCGCCATTTGAAGTTCATGTACTCTAAAACACCGAGTATCCCCAGTAATCTACAGGGAGAGGATGAATATCCAGGTTGCCTAATTATACCCGACGATGCCCTCCGCAACGGGGAATTCACCGTCCGCGATGCCGCTCCTCCGCCACACCGTCACACGCCGCCCGATGATGCCGTCCCCACCAACGCCGATCTCCAGCGGCGTCGTGAGCAGGATCTCAGTCTCGGCGCGAGACGTCGGCCTATTGTTGGCGGTGATAACGCCCTCCCGGAATCCAAAGTGGTGCAGTATCGGGCTCTGGAAGGCGGGTTTCAGGAGGTCCCCCGATGCGCTGTTGAGACATGTTAGCTACTAATTACGTTCACGCTTACATTTACATGTAATGCAATACGGACAACTAGAGATATATAGCAAGACAAAAGAACTTACTGGATTCCCACCACGTAATCAGCCATGTCGACCTCTTCTTCATCGCCAGATGTGTCTTGATGCACGCTACCGGAGCGCAGAAGCGGCGTAAACGTCGCATGCGTTGCGATCGAAGAAGATGCCCCGGACCGCGGGCTATGAAATACGAGGCTCCCGCAGAGCGTCGGGACGGGCGACCGGTTCTCGCCGCTTGGAGAGTTCAGCACTGCCAAGGCACCGCCGAGGCTTGGTCGTGGGAGGTTGGATCCGCACATTTCTTCTGGGTGCCGGTGATGCAAAGGGGCTCGATCGATGACAATAGTCGAACAACGGTCGTATGTTCTTGGTTTTAGGTGAGGGTAAATTGTATGTATAGCTGCTTTACGTCGGTCGCCTGGACCTTTATATGCGGTAGGTAGGTAAGAATGAATGAGTAGGCGTGTGAAGAGTACCCGGATGGTCAGTCAGAGTCACCTTGATGGTCTCTCTAATAGCGTGTCTTATGTAGGGCCCTAACTAGGGTATGAAAGAATTGAATAGCTATATAAAAACAAAAATAATGCGATAGATGCAACTTGTCAATGTTCGAACATTCTCCAAGGAAGATAGCAGTAGCTTCTTCATATAAGAACCAAAATCGTCCAAGACTAGAAAGAACTACGAAACAGCCTCACCAAACCCCTTAGTTATTGTGTCAATCGGGATTCTTGTTCACCGAAGTTGAGGATCTACCACTAACACGACGGCTGTAGCCAATCAGCGTTCGCGTCGTTTCCCTTTTGGGGTGTGATTCAAAGGGCCACGGGGCAAATGGTGAGCAAGTTTGCGGTCGTTGAGTCAGTTTGCGCCCGATTTTCTCCATTGTTACGGCACATCCCTACTGTAAGTAACAGTAGCACACCAGCCACACCTAATCACCAAACTTCTTTGTCTCCTTCTATTACACAGTGTTGTCTGATTCGAACATGTTGGAAGGGGGTTTAATTATTAAATTGAATCATTACATCCAAGTTGGTTTAATGCAACATCAACCCCAACTATGCACTAGAGCTTTAGGTAGGGAGTTAGTGGAGTATCAAGTTGTTGCCAAATAAATTACACGATAAAAGTTCCAATTCGAATAATATTTGGTTCGACGGCGATAATCAGTGGTTATTCTATATTTGGCACTATAATTATGAGCTTATTCAAGGTTTAGTCTTAGTAATATTATGATCAGAATACATACGAGTTACATAAATAGGTAGATAAGTGTATGGTGGAAGGTGTCAATTATTTTGGCGGCAACTTGAGTATGTAGTTACATATATACATTAGTGACGGGTTGACATTAAACTACCTTGCACCACATATGTTCGTTCGTATGATATGTATCTACATCTATAGCTAGCAATCAATACACAATACATTTTATGTGTATGATAATAGTATTTCCGAAGTATGATTGTACCAGTATTTCTCTCTATTTTTTCTACCTAGATTGTCATCGCAGAGGTCTAGCTCAAGGGACCTTCTTTGTCTTGAAGCTTAGAAACCCCTATTAAGTTTCATTCTGACGATGAATCATTTGACAAAAGAAAACTCTAGAAAGTGTAAAACAGGACCAAATTACATCCTCTGTGGGAGAACGTCACTATATGACCAGCAGGATGGGTTTGGAGAAATCCCATGCCCCTCCGCTTGGTGTCCATGGAGATATTTTCCGCAAGACACCATTCCATTTCAAGGTCGTGGTACTTCGTATCGTTGACCTAATCAACCATTGCTTCGTCCTGGTTCGGTTGACTATGTACACGGCTGTGGATAAGTAGCTTCATTCTCCGGGATATTCAGCCTTCAAGGGCTCCAAGCCAGGTTGATGGCAAAGACACTGACCATTAAAATGCAGTGTGGGAGCCATGGTCTCTGTGAAGTCTCTGCATCTCTGGATATACATTAATCTCCAGGGAAATCTCGCGAATCTATCGCATCGCGACGCCTGCCTAGTCTCCGGTGTGTATGTCTTACAAACGATGCAGAGATTGTGCTTCTTTACTAATGTACACATCGTGGAATATAGTGTCTAGTTATGATATCCTAGTGTGATTGTTCGTTTTATGTAGTATTAGGACACGTGTGGTTTTCAAGGGGATTTGGTGTTGACTCCACCTCAGAGTGAAAACGACCGCCTCGAATATTTCTATCATTTTATATACTTTGGGCGAAGAAACTCGAAGCATTCACCCGCCCTTTACAAAGCGACGCCAGCCCAAAAGTTCAAGTACTAGATGCCTCGCAAACCATCTTCAAATGACCATACCTATCCAACTAGGTGGCACTATTATGTAGGAAATGGTCGCAACTTGTCTCATATGGTGAATCACACAATTCTGCTGACAGGCTCAAGTATTTTATCTAACCTTCTATACAGACTGAGTTCACTATGCACGAAACTAAACTATTTACAAGAAAATGCACCCCGAATTCTAATTCTTGAACCAGCTAACCGCTAATAGCTAAAAGCTAGAAAAGGAGATACTAAAAACTAACAGACAAGGAATGGCAATTTTTAAGGGGACATGTCATTTTTAAGTAATCTGTATAGTAGACCATTCGTTGGCAATAATGTGTGATTATTCAATTTCTAGTAATGTTAGCCACACACTATTCCATTTACTCAAAGGTAACCAATTCATCAGGATGGTGTATGGTAGTAGACTCGTATCACTAAGCTAGGCCTGCGCTTAGGGTCATCTAGGTAGTTGGTAATGGTCTTCCTTTTTAGAAACCAATACAGAATCATATTTGAATGTTCAAAGGCATGGTGGTTACATCAGGACTACATACGGAATTATAGTATTCATATTGGTTACGCTCGACATTCTCAGGGTCAAAAATCAACCCAGGTTTCAAAATGGCAACCTGGTTCCCCTGAACAGTGAAATGATTTCCTTTGATAGCCCCAACCGGCTCCAAGACTTCTTCCTGCTGGCCAGCATCCTTCGCATCAAATCTCTGCAGAGCTCTCAAAAAGGTTATTGTAGATATTGAATTGTGATATGAAGGATATAATATCGTCGTTGCATCAACAGCGGATGAGCAAAAGAACCGTCAACCCATTTTTGGATTATCAAAGCAGTACCAGCCCCCGTCGCTTTCATTATAGAACATGTTATAGTTAATATCCCAATATCTCCTATGGTGGGAGCTGCCATTGTGGTTCCTACTGGCGCAGGTTGCTTCCCATTTAAGTTTTAATCGGTCAGAAGGCAATTGCTCTCCTACCCAAACCTTCAAATTGCCTAGGCAAACATAGCGTATATCGCTACGAGATATCAGCCCTGATGGATATTATCGTAAAGCAACGTCGTATAGTCACGATCTTTATGTATTATTATTATGCCTTTTAATAACGCCTTTTCCTAACCATTGATGGCGTAGCACTCTCCCGGAAATCTAGCAATACCGATCCTTTACTTGTCAAGCCCCGACAGTTTCAAATCTCCAACCCCTTATCACACTCAAAAGTCCTGTCGTACTCCTCCTCCAGCGCATTGTACACCAACCCCCAAACACTCCGATCCCACATGAGCCCCGCATGTCCGACCTTATCATCAGGGCAAGCGTCCTGAACGAAGACATTGCGCACGCCCTCCTCATCGACGGTGCTAACCTCGGGCGCGACCAGCGTGTCGGAGCGCGACATCACGATAGTGGCCTTGATGCCGTCGGGGACAATCCCGCTCCCGGTCCCCGCGGCAAGCGCCTCCGTCGCGACGCCGAAGTCCTCGTACACGGCGCCGCCGGTCGCCATGTCGTCGCAGGCGGGGCAGCCGAGGGCCGACACGATGGCGGAGGCGATGGTGCGCGTGACCTCGCCGCCGATGTAGAACAGGTCCGTGAAGCCGTAGTACTGGGCGCCGTGGACGGCGGGGCCGAGCGCGACGGTGCGCTCGACGATGTCGGCGATGCCGTCCTGGGTCATGGGGACGTAGAGGGCCTGGACGCCGCCCTCGGAGTGGCCCACGATGTCGATCTTCTGCCCCGTGCCCGTCTTGTCGCGCACCTCGCGGAGGAAGTCGGCGATCTCGGCCGCGGAGTCGCGCATCGATACCAGGCCGCCGATCCAGGGCACCGCGCCGTGCGCGCCGTACGTCAGCGAGAACGTGCAGTAGCCCCGCGCGTTGAGCTCCTTCTGCAGCATGTTGAGGTCGACCTCGCGGTCGGCGGAGAGCCCGTGCAGCAGCACTACCGGGTTGCGGTCGCTGCGGCAGTCGAAGTCGTTGTCTGGTGCCCCGTACAGCTCGTTCAGCTTCAGGTACTCCGGGATGTCCCAGGAGAGCGCGGTGCTATCGGCCGCGGGGTTCGGCCGTCCCATGGCCGTGATGGCCAGAGAAGCGGCTAGGTGCAACGTGGTTGCCCTCATGTCGTTCGAAGATGGATGGATGTGATGATCGTTATAGGTATTGCGACGAACGGGACAGAAAATGAATGAGTAGACCCGACGAGCCCGTGTTTCCCTGATGACATTGCCATGATTCCCACGGTCTGCGGTCTTGATGAAGAGACTTTATACGATCTTCCTTGTTGAGACAGGGGCAAAAACTATAAAGCTAACTTATGTACCAGCTTACTAGTAGGAGTTGGGCGTAAGGGGGCTCTACGAACTACCAACTACGTAGTACATACTGACGAATGGTAACGCCCGCGATTGGTCGGTTTAAGAAGGAACAGTTAGGCGGTCCACTAAAATACGTCTGGAGATTGAGCCCCAAACTCGTAAAGGAAGGTTGATGGGATCCCTTAACTACCTGGTAGAGTACCACGTACATGAATTCGGTGAAAATAGTTCGCCTTGGCCGTGTCGAATAATAATAGACCAGATGCCCGAAAGGGAATCGCTGATACCTATCATTTTATTAGGTAACTACCACTTCTTCACTCGCCTTGCCCGAGTCACCTCGTGCACGGCTCCTAAGTTAAGCTTATTGAAGCTGTTAAGCCGCATTGACGTGCGGTCCTTTTTCAGCCGTGCCGCAATCCTCCAACTTGTTACCCACTTCAACCCTCTCCATACATGCACGATTACATACATACTTTTTGCTGTTCGGGAATTATTGCACTCTGATTAGCATCTAACTAGACAGAACTCGGTTTTAAAGACGTAGGCTTTTGCCTTTTTGCGTGTTTATAGTTAGCGCACTCTGAAAGCTGCAGGATCATCACTTCAAGCCATCCCAAATTAGAACGTCGCGTGGTTTGCGGATTTACCTCGTTTCATTATGATGGGCGTCTAGAAGCTCTAGAAACAGCTGAATAAGAATTAGTATCTTCACATCTAGTTACACCTGTCTCAACTAGGCAACAGAGATATCGGCAGCAATCCGCCCTCCTCCATCATGTCCTCAAGTTGCTCTAGCGCCCATTCCTGTCCCCTCGAGCTGGCTGATAGAATCGCCTGGACGGTTTCGAAATTGGAACCCCCTTGCAAGCCCGCCGCTACCTCCGATCGGAATGCAGCGACGTTCTTCTGCTCCCGGCCTTGAGATAGCTTGCTCGCATTGCGGTAATACACCTCGGCGTTTTTGAGAAGTTGCGTAGCCTGTCCGATAGCAATCTCATGCGATGTAGGAGGGGTTCCCATCGTGTAGAGACCCATGGAGGCATCGCCGCGTAGAAGATGAGTCGAGGCCACTTCTCCCTGGTCTATGCCTCGTATTTTCGATGCAGCATTCAGATTTGCTATGCTCGCCGTCAATGCGTTCCACCGTACCGTCGCGAGCTGCTTGTCAGAGGGCGCGATGTCTGCAACAGCAGAGTTGAACGACATCAGCGACTGGGCATTCGCGATCAAAGCCTCGGCAGAGCTCTCCAACTGCAAATTCTCGACGGCAAATGCTGAATCGCGACCCTTTTTGTAGGCCTCGCCATCTATCTGGGCATACCGGAATCCCGCTTCCAATAAGGCAGATAGAAATTTCGCTCTAGCCAAAGCGATCTCCTGTGACCTCTCGGGGTTGTTGGTGGCTAAGACAGCTAGTTTCTGCTCGAGACTACCCCAGTGCTTGTCAACACCTGATAATATGGACGCAGGGGCACATTCTGGGTTGCTGCTCAAGACATCAGAGAACGTCGTCAAGGCACTTAACTGAGCGAGGGCCGTATCGATCAGAGTGTCTTGGGTGACTGCTTCAACAATGGTTGCCCATTGTTCCTCGGAGTCGGACCCTGTAGTTTCTGGCTCTGGTTTGGTGTTATCAACGACCTCGGCCGCGTCTTCTTGTCTTATGTCTTGTTGCGCCTCACGCTCCATGGCAAGGCTTTCCGCATATTGAGCATCTTGGATCTCAAGGCATTTGCTTTGAAGCGCTATGGCTTCCTCGAGAAGTTCAAGCGCTTGCTGAGGAGACTCGTCATTGGCAATCGCCTCAGCAATGCCTGCCAATACTTGGGAAGTATTGAAAAGCGTGTTGGCATCACTCGGGTCAAGTCTAAGAGCGTACCGATGCGACTCTAATGCAATCTGGAGAGCATTGAGTACTGGTTCATTTGACTGTTCAACTAGAACTGGATGAGTAGCAATTTCAAGCTGTACTCGTGCCCTTGTAAAGACAAGCATTAGCTAATGACGCTTCCTGTGACCGGAGAATGAAACTCACTTGTTATAGGCAAGGTCAAGGTTGTCAGGAAACTTCTGCAAGCCTTCACTATAAACATCGATAGCCCGCCTAAAGAACCTCATAGACTTGGCGGAATCTCCAGCGCGCCACTTGCCGGCAGCTTCCTCAAAGTCGACCCCAGCTATACCAACAGGGGTTAGATATTTACATGTAACGTGACGCTGTCTAGGTTAAACTCACCAGCCTGGTAGCCATCTGCAGTTTCTAACTTCTATTTGAAATTAGTTAATATGGTATCCAAGAAGATAAACACGAATATACATGTGGTGAATTTTTACCTGCTCCTTTTTCTGTTTTGGCTTTGCTTGATTAAGAAAAGCCTTGGATCGCTGCTTAGTCATGATGGCGTTTTGAGCTCTCGAGATCGAATTTCGGGATGGTGGGGTTGATTGAGGGTGGGGTGGGGTCAAGTCTTTTATCTGCTAGGAAGAAAAATGGTTGGTTTCTGACAGGACAAGACTTGACAATCACGAATCACCATGAACAAGAGAATGTTCCCCTCAAGTCTAGCTTTTACAAAACGACTTCTCTTCGTGATTACAGACGTTAGTCAAGTGAGTATGGTTGAAGTGTTGCGTTGAAGAAGCACTCAAGTTTTTTTTGGCCAAGCAGCTGCTAAGCTAAGATAGGTGGGGCTGATAAGCTTATCGATAAATATGCCCCTCGATTCTCTAACGACATCTTTTAGTTATTATTTCTTCCAGCAGATATTTCACAAAGGAAGGTCTTAGTGCTGTTGTCTTTCGTTGTTCTTTCCCCTCAATTTTTCGTTCTTCATACGCATCTCTTTGTATGAGCGGACAAGACTGTGATGGCTGCTTAAGAAGCAAGCCATTGTCATAGTCATAGCACAATAGCGAACAGGGGCTCTATTCGTCATTGTTGCATAGTAACAATTAACTAAATCATAGAACATGCCTACAGACAGATAATGGTTTTATACAGACAGGCAGACCGGCCTCTGTGGAATTTCTTGTTGGAAAGGTTCAAGATATTATTCTCTAGCATAACTGCATCTAAATACCCATCGTTCTCGCTCGTAGCCACAGGGTGTAGTATCTAGTATTTCAACGAAGGGACTTCTAGATTGCAAATACATCTGCTAAGATTTATACAGAATACCAACTACCAATATGGCGTCCAATCAACCCAACAGAGAGGAACAAGACGAGGCAAGTTGGTACGAGGGAGCCCGACAGGCCCTTCAGGCTGCCCTAGATGCGGAAACTGCTAACCATTCAGATATCAACATGATCCAGATGACTGAGAAGTCTCAGGGCTCCCCAGATAGTGACAAGTCTGTTCAGGTCAACCCATACGACCAACTGGGCCAGGTGGAGGAATCTTCTTCTATATTGCAGCGGTGCGACGATGAAGAAGAAGACCTGCTCGACTTCGATCAAGACGAGTTGATGAATCCCTTCGAATGCGAGTACTGTGGTGCTTCCCTCCTACCGGATAACCCAGATGACCAGCCCCTAGAGTATTGCAAAGCTGAGAAGTGCGGCATGCCTTCGGGTATCCCGACATTTGCCGATTGGGACCACTTTTGTAACGCTCAGGATTAGTGCTTGTAAAAACCTAGACTCCGATCGGAATAGGTAAGTCGTATAGATATAAAGTTGTTTAGCAGCTTAGAGCGTAGGTAGTTAAGTGTTGTCCTTCCTTGCCTTACGTTAAGCAGTGTTCACGAACCCCCTTAACTACTTGCATGTAGGTAAGTAGGAGGTAGGTAGGTACTTTAGATCATCAATCACCGTTTCAATAGAGTGCATACTTGAACCTAAAATTAAATAAAAGCTTTTGTATGTGAATAGAAATTGTACGATCATATCAGGTACCTAGTAAGTGCCTAGTGCACTGTCTGTGGGCACTTGTAGGCTAGGATGAGAATTACGGGTCAGTCAGTCCATGGACGCCATATAATGTGAAATAAGATTTAGTTCTATTAACCAATCAGGGCTCGTGGTTTAGTGGTATAATTCTCCCTTAGCAACATCTAAGAATGGGAGCGGTCCGGGGTTCGATTCCCCGCGAGTCCAACTTTTTGTAGTTGTAGGTACCTAACTAGCATCCATCTACTAGTAAGTACCATCGACGTATTTTTTCTTCCTTTGATTTCCTCAACTTTTTTATATATTCGTTTTTTGCACCTTGTCTCCTGAATGTCAGTCAATAGTTAACCAGTCATCATTAGCATGCATGCCTGCAAGCAGTTCCGTCAATTTACAGCTTCTATTGTTGAATACGTCTAGCTTTTAGTATTATCTGTCTATCCTACATTTGCTCCTAATCACCTGGGTAAAATTTATTTTCCTGTGCTTTTATCCCTATTCAAGAAAACCGGATATGGTTATTTAGGCATAGCTATGAATCGACTACAATTGTAATAGCCGTTCGACATCGTTTCGATCTCATGAAGCTGAGGTTTTTTCTTCTCACGTATTAAACACACCTCGTAAGGCACCTACCCATCCATCCCATCATAAAGAAATCAGAAAAGAGGTGGTTTAACTAAACTTTTTACATCGTTACGTACATACGGCCCGAGCAATCAATGCATGCTCCTTTTGGGCACGGCTAGCAGGAGACTGAAAGTCTCTCTACAGAAGCCAGGACCTGGCCTGGCTGGCTGCCAGACGGGAGGTCCCGTAGATTGAGGGGGCTTGGCACGTGCATGTTCCTAATACGTGGTCCTACAGGTCCAACATGAACCCTGCCTGCTTGCCCCCTTTTATAGGGCTGAATTGATCTCACGTTCATCCCATCCCCACTATAATAAACCCACACCCAGGTTACCTACCCCCCTAATGGTACATAGCTCTAGTCTCATACCTGGCTCACCTTGTAATATGTATGAATCCTAGTTGGAGGGAGGTAAGTAAGGTTGTCTGTCTGTATACCCCGAAGTTTATGTAGCGATGTCCCTCAAATGCCTACCTAGGCCCGTGAACATACATGCATAAACCTATCATCACTAAGTATTCAGGTGAGGACTTGATCCGATGTTTCTTTCACGAGAGGCAGCCACACAGTCTTAGAATGTGAAGCCTGCAACAGCTGCTAGATGCACTTGGTATAGGGCGGGCAAGAAGTAGGTAGATATGCTTCTGGGATAACGCATGTTAGTAGAGTATCAAAGTTACAAAGTTTCTGGTTGCTTGAAAAATTATTTATTCGTCCTTGGCGCCGTGAAACTAGCGCAATTGCAAGTACAACTTCAAATCAGAGTGTAACGTCAGGTAGGTAGTTGGATGAACTACTACAGTACATGGAGAATCCCAGAAGCTTGGTATGCAGGCCCACATATATCCGTTGAAACCCCCCTTTACCCGGAACGCCTTTGGACCTAATGGGTATCAAGACCGGCTGGAAACACAACGGACCTTGCTTGCAACCTCTTCCCCTCAAAAAAAAAAAAAAAAAGCATGACTCTGCTAAGAACGAGTGATCGACCGAAACTCCATATCCCTTAACTACTCTAAACCGAAAGAAAATAAAGAAAGAAAAACAGGGGTTAAGCAAGTCAAATATTCATGTCCACCTCTGTGTATTATGAGATGAAACTCCGACTCTCCGACTCCCCGAGAACTGAATGGCCTTTATTACGTCGCCACTGCGTAGTCATCCGATTATTATATCTTCTGGACAATTGGTCTTGCGGTCTAGAACAGATCTGTATCGGTCCTTTGGAGGTGTATCATCGCTCTCCTTCTCGACGACCGTAACGAACTCGATTCTTTGGATAGGCTTGTCCTTCCCGTCACCCTTCTTCCACTCGTCGAATCTCTTACGAAGAAGGTTCTCGTGCTGCCCCTCCTCAATTCGGATCATAACCTTCTCTCGGCGGTCTTCGCCCCTGATGGCAGTCCTCATCAGGTAAATGGTGTCAACTTTGGGCCACGTATCTGTTATGGACACCCAGCATGGCTGTACAGTTGGCATCAGGAACGGAGAATCTATCTGTACCGCGAGCCGACGAATGAAAGAGAGATCTTCCTCTCCGAATTGGCGGCCAGCGCAGTTCTTTGCCCTGCAACCGTTGCAGCAGGGTTCAAACAGGACGATATCAACCTCTGGGTTAACGGGCTGGCGGGTTACTGGGCGACTGCGGTTGTTGAATGGGAACATATTTCGGTAGTGGTATAGCGCAACCTTGAGGGATAGCTTGCATGTCATGAACCAAGGCGGTGTCTTGTTTTGGACGCTTGGAAACGGTGTTGGTGGGAGAGTGAACATATTGCGGAGATAGACTAGTCGAGGCGTGATAGCGGCCTCCCAGATCATCATCTGGAGTTCAATAGGAAGGCAAGGATACTTGTGAAAAGCCGTCAGCGGTTTAGCTAAACGGGCTGACCGACGTAGGGGTAATTTGCTGGGAGTAACATCGAGTTTTCTTCTTTTCCGTAGTCGGTATCCGTCGCCTGCTGCACTAGTAATGGTGTCGGACGGAGTAGAATCTCGTGTAGTTGCTTTTCCAGCCTTCTTGCGAGTGCTATGTCGTTTAGGGGCATGTCCTTGAGCCCCCTTAGAATGTATCCCCTTTGTTAGACGAGGCTTGGCGACTGGGCGCCGAGCCACAATCGTATTGGCCTCTTCGTCTTCATCGTCGTCATCAAATGCTTCCTCGTCCCGGTTGCCTCTATTGTAGGTGATACTGCGTGATTCCTCTAAGTTGGAGGATCTGACCTGTGTTCCAATTTTAGAAGCACTGCGCAGTACGCTTTGAAGGCGTGTCTCGCCGCCCGGTGTTGAATTGATGGTTGGGTTAGGTTGGATCTTAGTCATCGATCTCGTCATACGACGAGTTAAAGAACCAGACGCCTCGATAAAAGCAATTTCCTGGGTCCGCATAGGAGTTGCCAATACAGGTGCAGTATTCCGAGATACAGCACGGTTGCGAACAATAGATGTATTACCACCTTGATCTCCTACACCCTCTGTGTCCTCTCCGCCCTTGCGAGGCGCCATCTTGAATTTATAACTGTGATGTTCAGTTCCTCGCGGGCATTCAGTATAGCTGGCAATGGATGCAACCGAAGAGGTAGATGAAAATCAATAGCTAGAATGTATTCCAGATGTAAAAATAGGGCTGTTCAGTAAAACTAATGCGCAGCTGAAATGTTTGAAGTGGTGAATAACGTGAAAGTTCAATGTAAAGTGAAATATACTTTGGGAGGAAAGTCACGCTACAGTCTAGTTATGTGTATGTGGGGAAACCTGATAAGCCTGGATGAAATGTTGGTCAGAAGCACGAACAGTCTAAAAGCCTCAAGCTAGGTAGGCACATTGGGAAATTCAAGAGCCAGACTGACTACCTGTTAGAAGGAGCGAACTCAGAGTTGGTACCTTTTCTATTGACAATGGTTGTGGCCTCGATAAAGTTCAGGTAATGGACGAGGCCGTGACACTGGAAATGCCGATATCGTAGTAGTAATGTTGCACTAATCTATGTGTAGGTAGGGACCGGGTCAGCCGCTACTATCAATTTGACGAGGGCATTGAGGATGGCACTGAAGCTCGCTCTGCTAGACTTCAAAATGGCAAAGAAAGATACTAGAGATGCTACAAATGTCATTAGTATAGGGTAGAAGGTTAACTTACAGTATACCTATCAGTAGTCGTATACGAAGTACTCCGATGTTTTGTCGATTGATAATGTGCGATGAAGTTGAATGGAGATCGATAAGAGGCGGAAGGCAGTTGATGCGGGGCGCAGATAGCAGGTCGGCTGATGATGCAACTGGAGCTGATGGTGGGGCTTTTGGCGCTAAGATTGACCCGCACATGGATCTCCAGTGCGCGCTAGATTAAGTTAGTTAGGACTTGCCTGGCGTTTAAATAAATGATACATAAATACCTACTTAACTATAACCAACCTGTCGGGATCAATAAGAATTGAAATAATGCAGATTAAACGCTGGTTTGTCGAAGATGCGCTGGCAAGTTCTCTTACTTTGTAGCTCGCGTTAATGTTGGTACAATTGGATGCCTTCGAAATATTTCTTATTTGAACGCTGTAGTTCGTGCCTGGAAGGCTGGAGTAATTTCAATTTAAGGCTTCCCCAATACTCGAAATGCATTCGCTACTGGATCTTGCAAGAAATAATGTAAATGTTCATGCTCCGCTCCATGATACCTCAGATATCGCTCTGACATGTTAATGCCATCGATCCGATTCCCCTTTTAACTGAAATGGCAATTTCAATATGTTCCCTCTGCCGTTCGTAGTCCGAGGAAGACGTGCAATTAAGGTTGGACAGTTCTATATTAACCCCACAGTCCCGGCGTGGCGGGCCTCGCTCGAGATTACCTACCAGCCTAGTTCAGTACGTAGTCAGCGGGGTTGCTTGTTGAACACAGCAGCTGGTGGTGTTGAGACTTGAGGTAAGCATGCTTGGCATGGATGTAGTTGATGGATAGGTAGGTAAAGGAGGAGCAACTGGGCTGTCTCAAACCTACCTATATCTAAATACATCTTTGGTTCATTACATGGTTCGATGCTGAGTCTTTTCTGCTTTTGTATTGGGTATCATCGACACTTTCTTCTAATACAATTTGACCACCCTCGCAGGGTCAAGTGTGGATGAGACCGCGTCCAGAATAGAAATCAAAGTAACAGAGTAGAAGCCTTTTAGCCCTCATCGCCTGACGAAGTAGATAACCATTCCGATACCTTTTCAGCTGCACCCATTTTCCTGTGCTGCCCCTTCTTGGTCTTCTTCGCGTGGTGTCCATCAGCTCTTTCATGTCGCTCCACTCCACTATTATGGCGTGACAACTTCCGCGGTTTATGGGACGATGAACCTTTCTGATCTGGTACCTTTTCTTGCGCAATATTCTCGCGCTTATGAGTACCATTGGTATCGACTTGCACCGGCTCGTTAGCTGTGGGTTGTTTATAAGTTCCCTGAGGGTTAGGGTAGTACGGGATTGCAGACTTGGTTGGCCCTGCCCATGCTGGGTGTTGATATTGTGGGTGTGCAACCATCGGCATGGTTTGCAGCATGTTTATGCGAGAGTCATATGACCCATAGGGAGGAGCCAGTGGTTGAGCTAAGTTGGTGGTATAGGGCTGCATCTCCTGTGAGAGGTGGTGCCGGGGTAAGCTAATCACTTCAGAGCCTAGTATTTGCCATTCCCAGACACCTGGGGATCGAGATTGGCCGTTAGTGCCGTATTCTAAGACAACAACCGGGATGTACGAACCTCTAGGAGTTAGTCGTGTCCGCCAAGAAAACGGTCCACCGTGAGGGTCCGGAATCGGGCTGGTCCATTGGGACAAATCCGGGCCGGCCGGATTGCCTGTAGGTTCCGGGGCTACTGGTTTAGTCTGTGGCTCTCCGCTTTTACCGTTATCAGGACGCTTCTCATGCCTTTGGCTATGAATATGGCTATGGCTATGCTTGTGCGAATGCTTGTGTGAATGTCTCTTGGCCATTGACTAACTGATTTCAAGCTTACAGTTCCGACAAATAGTCGAGGGGTGGGCGATGTTGCCCGGAGTAAATGGCATGCAGCAGTAAAGAAGAAAACCAAACACCTTTAAAGGATCTCGGCAGTAACTCCAAAGGCATTTTTATCCTAAGGGGCGCGGGAAGGTTAACCGCGCACACTTTTCCCGCCTCACTTCTACCTACTAGCGCCCAATAACGCTCTTGTTTGAGTGGTCTCGGGCTTTAGAACATTCGAGCAAAAACCCGGATTTCGGTGAGAGTACTTATTTAATCATGGCATGATCATGCAAACAGGCATCCCCCATGAAACGTACCCCAAGAAAGAACTCATTATATGCGAGATATTTTGTTGGGTTATTCGTGATACTGGAGATTGGAGAAACTATTGGATGACAAGGAGCGGTACAGCAACAGGATTGGATGTTGTGGAATAATGATACGTGACGGCAGTTAAACCCCACAAATCTTTGGGAGGTTTCCTGGTTGGTAGACTTGAACCAAGGTTTCTTTCTGAATCTTGCAGTTTATTGGGGGCCAAGAAGACTGCAAATTGCCAATAGAGGCACGCGTAGGCTCAATGAGGCCATGAAAATTTTGTAAAAATGGCGTTAAGGTGCCTAGAATTTGTGTTTTGATTTGCTCTCATGAAATCCGAATATGTGGCTTAGATATGACGTAGCAAATGGCTGCTGCATGCTCATGCAGGGAGGCAGCAGCAGGCTATGACAGATTCTGGCCACGTAAGTAGGCTTGTCAAGTTCCACTACCGATTACTTTCCGCTCTGCGGCCCTTGTTTTTAACGGTGTGCCTCAAGCCTATTTCCAATTTGATGAATAATAGTGTGGTATGTCCAGAGCTTAGGCGTTACCACATGGTAGTGTTAGGATATTTAGTGTATAGGTGGATTCCACCCTTCTATCTAGCAGTTAAGCACCGGAGAGTATATATAGGGGTGTATGCTCTCCAGATAGTAACAGACGGCAGGCCTCACTGTTATTTCTATCCAACCCTAAGCTCTGTTTCTACCTATCTCTCTGTGACACACAGCCCCCTGACAGGCAGGTGGCATTCTTCTCAGAAGAGACCATCAGGCTCTCAGCCATAAAAGCTGAGCCACCACCAATTATTGCATTTTGAACTTAGCCTGGCCAGCCCAAGGCATATTACATTTGTTGCATGTTAGAGCAAGTTCTTTGACCATATGAATATCATTTTGAAAGCAAAAGATTCAATTCACAAACAATAACTTTCTGCATAAGGACCATTAAGTACAGACTTTCCAACCCATGTGATTACCATACCATTATTACCAAATTATAGCCCAAGTAGCATATACCCTCCGAGTAAGATTCACTGCTGAAAAATAACGAGTCCTCTGAAAATAAACTTCAACCCCAGTCAGACTATTGCTGTGAGTGCATTCTTGGGGGGTTGGGTTTCATGTTGACCTCATTCACTGGACGAAACTGTAGAGTCGAAAATTCGCTCGGACTGCTAGTGTTGTCTGCATATTCTCCAGTAAGGCTAGTTGTAGGTTGGTATGAATGTAGCGCGGGGGGCTCACAAGCAATACCGTTCTCATGTTCTGTAAAGGGAGTATTACTGTCCATAGAGTGTAAAAGCCAACTCTGAGCGGTTGCCACGAGGTTAGTATGATCAATAGTCGCATCAAGACCACCGAGGTTCTCGCTACAGTTGGCACCCGTCGTTTGATGTGGCGAGAGACTGTGGCTACTGGAATCCTCGTATTCCTCCAACGGATCCTTCCCATTGTTCATCTGCCTATAGTCAGGGCGGGGTACTGGTCTTAAGTTACGTCCAGAACATCTAACTTGGTCGACAGACTCGCAGTCAGACTCTTCTGTTGTTGTTGAACCTGTGTTTACTGAGAAAGGAGAGGGCTCTTCGACACTGTCAATCTGCTGGGCTGCTCCAGGCTGGTGGTGGCTGGCGTCATCCTTCGCCCAGACCGATGTCTTGGGTATGCCTAATGATACTGATTAGTACACGAAAGAGATCAGTGCTTAGATAAACATCCAAACACTACTTTGCCATTGCGAGGCTAGAAGAACTTACAATGATAATCGCAACCCTTGGCTCTTTGCTTCACCCATTTCTCTTCCACATTCGTGACTGGACAACCGAGCGTTAGCTGAAAACACTGTCGATAAAAATTGCAAGGAATATAATCACCATTGCATGCATAGGTCTCAAAGATATATGCCTCGCTCAGAGGTTGATCATGATCATGGCCCTCGAAGTGGTGTAAGGCCCGAGACTCTTCGAATGGGTTCTCCTCAAACATCAAGCGCGCACACTTCTCCTCATTGCATCTCAGAACCCAAAACTTATCATGGCACTTGAAGACAAATTCCTTGGTTGGAAGGTTTTTATGGTACAGCCATCGGTCACCGTTTGAGCGCGGTTGCTCCGCCTTCTTCCGGGCTGGCTCAGTTGCCACTGGAGCCGGCTTCCTACCCCTACCCCTTGGAGCAGTTGTACGTGGCTTTTTATTTCCACGTTGTTCCGACCCAGACGGCTCGCTGTTTCCCGGTCGCTTGCGATTCTCGTTGTCGGTCGGACTCTTGGTGTCTATCGATCCCGCCACGGCATGTGGCGTACTATCTTGATCCTCGGCGACTTCGTCATGATTATTTTGAACGCAACTCTTATTGAGAGAGTCGCATTGCAAAGTAGAACTGTCGACAGTATGAGTAGAGCTGTTCTCTGAGGGAGCTACCTTGCTAGTTTGATCAACTAAGCGCTGCGTAATCTCAGTCAGAATGTTGACGGAAGCTTGTGACGGTTGCAGGACCAGGGCATCGATCTCGGGGATATATGATTCGCTGTCGTTACCAATGCTTGATAGCATTCCATGGAGAATTGGGATTCGGTCTGACTTCTCCCTTTCGAAAAATGTATCATTCATCTTAACCTTCGTTGCTAGCTCTCCAATGAGATCATTCAACTGACTCTCCCTGTCTTCCTTGAATTCCTGTAGGCTATCTTTTATCAGCTTCACGGCTCCCTTGGATAAATCCTTCTTCCAGCCCGCCCCAGAGTCTTCGTTGGCTGTCGTCATTGGGAGTACGGAGATGGGCCTGTGAAAATGCTTCGAGGTAGAACTTCTTATGAATTAGTCGAGTCAGAGTAATATCGCATTACCCAACTGGTTGAAGAGGTATTAATTATCCTAAAGGCAACTATTCCCCATTGGTGAAGCCAGGGACAGCGGGATAGAAGATACGTTGGGGTATCTGCTTGGACGTAACTCAGTATTCAGAGCTCCATGGTTTACCAGCCATGGAGGAAGGCTTCAGGTTGGGAAACGAGACTACTTCTGTATTAATACATCTGGGGGGTAAATATCTTGGAAGCGGGGGTAGGGAGACAAAGCGGTAAGAAAGAGTCCATGCTTGCAGAATTTTCAACCCTGATCATCATTATCTCCCGCCATTCAGCAAGCTGTGTCAATGCTACGAAACAATTATACCACAGTCACTAACGACAGGTTGATATATACCCAATCCCATCTCCATGCCATCGCATCTGTCGTCATTGTTGTAAAGTCTAAATGTAGATAAATAAATACCAGTACGTCTTGAAAAGGTGATTTGAGTGTTGTATTGTGATAAGGCTATCTTGACCGTGATAATACTGCGCAGCTTTTGTGTTAGTAATGTAGGTTCCTTCCTAACAGGTATACTTTTCTCGGTGTCTGGCTGTCATATTAACGTCCTGGCCCCCTGAGCAACCGAATTTCCAGACCCGAACTTTGACAGGATATGTGCGTACCACCCCTGATTAGGTGCAGAAAAGTCGCTACAGGATAGGCAGCAACCGCCACCCTACCTCGGACCGAGAAAGTCTAGCCGATGCACAATAGCCAATTAGTCATGGAGAACAAAGTTATACGAAACACTTCTGATTTTCTTATCAAGTACACCTCATCCTAGATATTGGTCTAGCAAGGTTATATGTACTTCAATAACCAACCTCATTGTTTCATTACTAGAGGTGCATGAAATGGATTCTTCTAGATAGTTATAATGTACTTTATTATATTGTAACCAACTTACGATATTATACAGTCGTTCTGCTTTTAATAACAACACTTTAGGACATGGTTGAGTGATGGATGTATTAGGAGGCGCTTCTTAACATAATGTTATAGTCGAAGCTCCTGGCATTCAGTGTTGCTCCCCATACATCAATTTGCGCTGCATATGCAATAGCTATCAGTTTCTTTTCGCCTTGTTTCTTTCTTTCTTTTCTATGGGCAGTGGAAGCTACTATTCCCCAAGCCTTCAGGGGTAGAGCTTCAGTAATCACCTAATGCTTGGCTCTGCATGTCATTTTATGAACCCAAATAAGTTCCTTGTAGAATCCGCATGTGATTAATTTCTGATTCATCTGTTTTCTTCTTCACCGAAGGAATTCAACGTACATTGGTTGTAATCAGTGGATGCCTCTCTCACTCGGAGGCCGCTCCTGGTGGAGACTCATTATAGGGGGTTTTCAGCTGCTATCGATTTAAAATGTTCGTAGGATGCACTACTCGTATACTATGCTAATAAACGTTTTCAATGTTTCTAAGTGAGTCACACTGGTCCAACCATGTGTTTTTCTAGATTTCCACACAAAACTAGGGGGGTAAGGCTGTCCGTTTCAGTTCAGGTCGGTGGACTGGCCAACCAGTGGGACAAGACCAATGTAACCCTACGCCCGTTTATTGTTGTAAAGAAATTAACATATTACTGGCTGTAATGAATTTAAATTGTGTAATTTGTACACGACTGTTCCGAATTCTGACCATTTGAATGAAATTTTGTTAAGTCTCTTCGGTTACCTATCTACTACTAACCCGAAGGTCCTGCTTGAATAATTTCAGTTACTACCATACGGTATTTTACTTTACACGTATTGTTTTATTCTACATGTCAAACTCTCCTGTAGAAATTACTTGACTTGATAAAATGCTTCAGTGGTGCATTTGTTCCGTTGGTCGGGAGCTTACTATTTATATATATACAACAGCCAAGGATCTGTGGCTGCCTAGTAGAATGGACAGGCAGAATTTGTGGTAAGGCTTTCTTGGAGAAAAATGTAGAATGTTCTAGGTATATGCAGCAGATAATAGTATTGAACTAATACTCTGTGCATGTCATCCGCGGTTGCATTCCCCTGAAACCGCACCCTGTCCGGGGAGCCCGCAGGCTGACCAAAGTCAGCACTCAAGTGTTGCGGCCCATTTCACCCAAAATTTCTTGGGAACCTACCATGAGACGCTACAAGATGTCGTATTGGCGTCTGAATTTGGTTAAATCATGCTATGATAAATTACGACTCTCTCCTTGGCTTGATTGTGTTTCCTGGACCTGTCGACTTAAATGTTACCTCGTCATATAGGATCACGTTCGCTAGTTTTGACGTGAAATCTATCTTCATCTTATACTTACACTTCTAAATGCGAACTCCTTTACCGTTCTAGCTCAATATGATACTACCACCATCACTTGCAACCTCAATCTCTGCAAGTTCTTGATTGACGACAGAGTAAACTTTGAGGAATCAAGTGATTTGATATCACTCTATGTTAAGTCCTACCTAAGAGCTGATGGTCTAACTGCCCTTAAAGATTTTCAAACTGGCTACTGAGCACTGAGGAGACATTTACTAACCCCGTGAGAGTTTAAGCAACATAATTAATCCGATCCCATTCCTCCTGCCAGCCCCTTGGCTTCGATTCCTGTTGCCCCGATACCCAGAAACCTACCGTGCTTGCTACCCGGGTCGCTATCGATCGAAGGACTTGCCCTACCCCACTGACAAAGGGCGATAGTAATGAAAGCTCGTTATTTAGCTGTCGCGTCGACATGGCTAAACAGTCGGCCTACAATGTAGAGTGCCTGGTTCAAGTGGCCTTCGACGACTTACCAAGGAAAATTCGCGCCCGATCTTGCTAACCTCCGTGTACGAGACTAAGGTCCGGCGAGAGCTGACGCGAGGAATCATGTCGGCTTATATACAGCAAACAACAATGTTGACAACAATGATTGGACAAGTAACGACTGGTGCTTAACCCAAGGAGATACAGGGCGTCAAATAAATAAAGAGAATGTACTATTGGTTGTCTCGTCCGGACAAACGGGATTGTGTTTGGCACAGTCTATAGAATAAAGCTAGGACATTCTTTGAGAGGCGGTAGAATAACTTAAGTAACTACTAGACGACACTCACTGTCTCATTGTAACCTAAAGCATGTCAACTTATCATGTGAGATTAGCGTCGACTTTTACTATGAAATAATTTAAACATTTGAAAAGATCTATCATCGTCACCGTCTTTAGTGGCTTCCTGAGGGGCATCTGCTCATATCTCCCATCGTGGTATTTCTTCGCTTCATTAAACCAATTGCGTTGAGCTTGTAGACTCTTTTGCTGTTGATATCTTGATCGAACCCATTGATTAACTGGATCAAATTTCACTGTATTATCTCCTGCTTTTCGATTACTGCCTACCTAGGTAGGTTAGTATTGCCTACTGGAGGACATATGGGGGAGCCTTAGATATATATTTCGTATTTAGGGACCAATCGCATGTGACCGACAGCGCCAATTCACCCGCAGCAGAACTTCAAATCGACTGCTATCCCAGTGGGGTTTCTTAAAGAAGATCGATCTAGTTAGGCTGTTAAGGTGGATAATAAGGTTCGACTACTACGTTAGGTAGGTACACGAGACGAATGAGAAGCAAAGTGCCCACTACCTGCATTAATTAGGACCTATTTAGTAGGGAAATGGTTGCTCGAGTACCTAGAAAAATGCGTTCAATTCCAACGGACCTACATATATGCATCTCTTACCTAAGTGTACCTAAGTGAATTGATGTCACGGGACTTCGTGTAACTTTGGCGTCTTTGACGTCTTTGTTTCTTTGTTTCGACTTTCCTTCCCTCTTGCTTCAACTTCCAACATTCTCTGAAGCCCACAAATCTCATCTTTCCTGGATTTGCATGTTGAATTGTATCGAGACACGAACTCGTTGCCAACAATTGATGATGCAAAGATCACAATGGCTCCGAGGAAGACCACAAAGTTGAAGCCGACTAAATCAGTAGTGGAAGCGGAAAAGAGAGCGCTGAAAGGCCAAAATGAGAGTCAAGATAGTCAAGCTCTTTTCAACGTACTCGTGATGGACCATGGGATTGGCGTGGTAAGCTTCGTGAACAGGTGCTCCTAATGTACTAGTCAATTAAAATGATCAGCGATCGATCGGGCATCCGTTAGCCAATCAAGTACGTCGGCTAACAAAAATCTTTTAACTAACATTAAATGTAGACAAGCAGCTCTCCTCCACCCGAGGACAATCCCCCCTCTTCAGAAACAATAAAACATTCGGCAACGAAAGGTATAAATAAACTACACCTCAATAACTAATACGAATTGTGTATACTAAAACTTGCAGCAGCGATTAGTTCGCGAATTATAGATCCGGTAGGTAACACAACATCTTTAGCCCGCAGATCTACAAGGATGGCACTGATCATATTTGCCCGCATCAGGACCTGGTCCCTGAAGTCGCGTCAAACGCGTCTGCGAATGACGCCACTGTTCAACCTAATGTTAAGAAATCTAGCTCTGGCCAGCAGCGACATTATCGACCAAAATACCAGTCGACACCTCATCATGCTCCTACGGCCTCTCAATCTCCTAACCCTTTGATTAGGGAAGATGATTCACCGCAACTCCCGCCCACTGTACCCTTGAAACTAAAAATGGAGGATCTATCCGAGTCCCCAACCCAGTCGAACGAAGGTCGCAGCTATGACCAGTATAACACTCAGTCATCCCACGATGCCGGCTCCTACGACCACGGAACCCTCCATGACGATGACACGGGGGCCGTAAGATTTGACTTCAATAATACCCAACATTCTTTAGACGCCTCAGCCCCCGATAATTCAGATGAATTGCCTACGGTGTCTCGCATCGGCTCCCAAGAGCAACCAACATCTGGCTCTCGATCTATGCCTCCACCAGAGACGCCCGCTGTGTTGCCTAAGCCATTCCACTGGGCCACAAACGATGAGGTGATTCGGCCTTCGCAATTGATTGGGCAAACGCAGTACACTTCAGCGGCTAAGAAAGCTAGCCCTACGTCTTCACGGCCATCTCCCAACATCTTCAACCACAACACACTGTCGCCGAATCCGATGATCTCATCACCTTTAAAAGATCGAGGCTTGCGAACTTCGCCCACTCATGACTACGTATCCAGTCCCGCATTCCCCGGCCATTCTTTCGGGCCATCGGATGCGAAAGCACCTTCTCCTAGACAGAGCCAAGAAAATGGTGCGAATCAATTCAATAACCACGTAAGCCGGAGAGCTCCGGAGCCTCTTAGTGAATACCGGCCTATACGAGACAACGATACAGATCCAAGTGCGCTAGGAGACTTGTCAGAGCAAGAAGAGGAACAAGATTATGACTTGTATGATACTGTCGAGGCAGAGGCGCGCCGTAGCCGCATCGCACAGCTGAAACGTACTAAAGCAGACATGTCACTCACCCCGGCCAGTCTATTGCGCTGTGCGAACAATTCCGGCAATGTTGAAGTACCATCGACAGGTCGACCCAAATCAAGATCAAACCGAAATCAGCTCTTGGTCGAAGAGCAGTACATTGCCCAGTGCAACGGAAAGATCGAGACGGAGGAGGAATCACAGGAAACGGTCGCTGACTCTCAAGACAGGCCAGCGCCTCTGACACGAAGTGAACCTGTAGATGCCACACGCGATGATAGCACTGGCGAGGTTCAAGAAGACGATGTTCCGGAGTCAAGTGTCTTAGCTCACAAAGATCCACTCGAAGTCACCGTTGATGGAATGCTAGGTTTAAGCGATCCACAGACGAGACCTAGCACAGCAAGAGGTAGTAAGGAGATGATACCGGAAACTAGCCCTCCTGGTCCCTCTGTACAACCCCCAAGGCTGATCGGGGATATTTTGAACAACGGCTCTAGTGCCACGTCTGATAGTGCTATGATATCCATACCAGAACTTCCTAGCAGTGACCCCGGTTCCGTACAGCTGGGAGAGCAGCAAGATGGAGGCGGCCGTGGCAACCAGCTTCCGCCATTCCCGCCGAGCCGTAGCCAGCCTATAGGTCGATCGTCGCCATCAGTGGTGCCGGCCTCCACGCCACGGAATATCTCTCGGCGCTCGACTGGATTGAGGAAAGCCGCCACGCAAACCACCACGCTACTACCTTCAACAGAGCCTTCGTCAGAGGCGAGCTCTAAAACGTCGACACTAACAACTCTTTCTGTTACACCCAACGTTTCATCGAGTATAACACCGAACACTGAAAAAGTAGGTCGGCATGGTGTAGAAGAGGCTTTCCCATCTTCAGGCCCCGTATCATCTACACTACCGCCGTCAGGACGCGAATCATCACCAGCAGAAGCTAAGGTCCAAAGGCGAGGCCGACCTCCACTTCCGAAGAAAACATATTCTAGTGTTAGCATCCCTAGCAACAGCTTTCGGTCCCGGACGCGTCAGAGCTCACGACATAGTTCTCTGTCCACTGATGAGCTGGCAAAGTCACCTTCGTCCTCGTTACCGGCGTCTACACGGCGAAGAGATCATAGCAAGATCTCAAACGCCCGTAGGTCTCTCAATACATCGACAACCAACTCTCGCTTTTCGAGAAAGTCAAGTTTAAGGCACGGTATCTTCGACGGAATGGCATTTGCTATCTCTTTCCGAGGACGACAGACCAAGGAGAGCGTTGATCAGTATAACGAGAGGCTTAGCAAGGGCAAATCCATTGAACGTATGATCCGGGAAGAAGGCGGGCGGATACTTGAAAGTGGCTTTAATGAACTCTTCCAGTTCGATTCTCTTTCAATGGCCGCAACCCCTTCAATCCCGGTCATGTCGAGTTCTCTGCAGCTTATTTCCCAGGATGCTGGTTTTACAGCCCTCATCGCAGATGGACATTCGCGTAAGGCGAAGTATATGCAGGCGCTTGCTCTTGGCCTCCCTTGTCTTGCTCCAAAATGGATCACAAGCTGCATAGCTAAGGGGGAGGTAGTTGACTGGTCCTCATACCTACTCTGCGCCGGTCAGAGTACACTACTAGGTGACGCTATTCGTTCACGCGATCTTCGTGCGTATGATGCTTCAACGGCCATGCTAGTAGAAGTGATGGACCAACGGCCGAAATTACTTGAAGGGACTCAGATTCTTCTAGTCATGAAAAAGACTAAAAATGAGGATAAAAGACAGCCATATGTATTCCTTGCGCAGGTACTTGGCGGGTCTCTGATACGTGCAAATACTCCTGAAGAAGCAAGGGCCATGCTGTTGGAGCGGGAGGGCCACGGTGAACCCTTTGACTGGGTCTACGTAGATGACCAAATGCCAAACATCGAAGAGGCGCTGTTCGGTCCGAAGACCGCTGGAGTAACTTCAAGAAAGCGAAAACGTCAAAGCGTAGGGAATGGCGAAGGAGATCATCCACCGAAGAGAATTAGAACTCTCAACGATGAACTGGTGATCCAAAGCCTGATCCTGGGACGTCTAATAGAGGATGAAGAGATGGATGATACGTGATCGCATTTTATGGCGTACAGGAAAGGGATGAATCATGTGGTTGCATCTGGGGCATCTGGCTCGAGGCATTTACGAATCGCTTACATTCTAGGCTTTTACTTTGCCTTCATAGGTGAAATATTAATAGATACCCATTAGCTATAGCTTCAGATACCATTTTCTATCAAATGGGAAACTGGCTTGACTATTGCAACGAATACATCACAACGTAAATACGTTTTTGCTCGTAAGCTGAATCTCTGAATGCACTCCCGGCAATGATTCTTACTAGACCGTAGAGTAGATCTCGGCCATGCTAATCATAATGTACTTGCGTATTAAGATATTGTGGTTCCTATTATTCTACGTTGCTAGTTGATAATGTTGAAACCACCTCGGAACGCGAGCGAATTTGATCTAGGTGGCTTCCCCCATCTACCTTGTCATGGGTGTTCTAACTAAGCGAAGTCCGAAGTCTGCCGCCAAAGGAAGAAAGAGGGTTAGACGGAAATAGAGAGTTGAAGAAATCAAGTTTTCAAACAGTTTTGATAGCAAGTATTATTATTATTTTATCTACTCGGGAGAAGACGCTACAGCGGGATCGAGAGGTAAGGCTCAGATCGGACAATAATGCGAATCCGTTAAGCATTTGAAGCGGAGGAGGATCGGGCGAGGGCTAAAACGAGAAGGCGAAAAGGGAAAGACTTGGAAGTAGTTTCGTGGGAGCAGCAAGAGCATTGGTACGTGGATATGCTTTATTTATTTATTTTAATAAAATCGTACGTTTAGGTACTCAACTAAAATAATTTCTAGCAAAGATTACAATCGAAAGGTTTTTGTTCGGGGGGAGAGGCATTTTCTTCAACTCTCTCCCAGCTACCGAAGCCATTGGAGTCGCCGGGACAGGGGGTGCTGTTACCGGAATTGGAAATCTGGATGGAAAACGTCGGGGGCAGGATGACGGAATGTCTACGTTGGCGCTAGAAAGCTAAGGTGGAGTCAGCGCGCGAGTCGTGACTGCTCTGCTCTGCTTCGGCGGGATTCATCATGGCATGGTCTACGACATCCGGCCGGAAAAAAAAAGAAGTGTCAACTAGGAGAGGAGGCTTCGTTTTTTTTATCAGGCGATTCTTGAGATTAGTTGCCTCGGACAGCATTCATACAGTGCAGTTTCACGGAATCTAGACCTAGCCTGCATACTAGTGGCCATCAAGGTGGTCTTTCTTTAAGACGAGGAAACGAGTGCGAAAACGACAAAAAATAGTGCCATTTTTGTGAAGGTTATTTAGTTATTATCCGTTGTGCCGTAGGCTAGGTAGTTAGCTACGTTAGCTAGGTACTTACGGTAGCTAGAGGTGTACTCAAAGAGCGCTCTACTTTTGAAGTGATGGTCCCCACGAGGCGGCTCCTATAATTATGAATGGTTTTTTATACATGCATGAGAGAGAGCCTGCCTGTGGTGTTGTTGAGAAACAATTTCAGGCCTGGCCGCCAACGCCGCCAAGAGGGGCGGCATCATCAATGGCTTGATGTTGGATTCGGCAGCCTTACTTGTTGTGTGTAAGGGAGGAGCCTTCGCAGATTAAGCTAAGCATTACTGTGCCGCCGCCTCTCGATGAGCACAACGGACAGACACGCATTGAGATAGTTATGGAGGGAGGGCCTTTTTCTAATTAACTACATAACAGAGTCTCCCTCCCTAGCCTCCATTTATCCCGCAGAATAGAATGCAAGAAGGCTCGCTTGCCAATGGATAGATGGGATTGCGGTAGGATTCCATCAATAAAATTTTTCTTCTTTTCCTATCGCGAAATAACTGCTTCAAAGCAATTGCGCCGGTCTAACTAGGACAGTAGTTACCTAGAGGTGGTCGCCTTGCAGATTTTAGCGAAGCCAAGTGCGGGGACATAAATTGTGGCTTACTTTTTTTATGTAGGCGGCGGTCCGGGGGGTCGCAGTTCACAAGTAGGCAGGGGTGGTGGGAAGCCAAATGCAACCTCAATGCTTTTTTCCCCCCTTCCGCCAGGGAGAGTTGATCCGCTGATTCGGTATCTCTTGCACCAAGGGCACGGACATGATAAGCATCGAGGAGGTGCATGAGGACTACATATGTTCAGCTTGCTACTTGTCTGCTTGTATGAGCCCACCCTTGAGATTTGTGGGGTTGAATGCCCTTTGCATACATGTTGTAGCAGGCTGGCAGGCAGGTTATCGTCGATATTATTCATGATGTGCATCCTGTAGCTAAGCGCTGTCAATGTCTCATTAGGCAAGGAAGGGGAACAAACATGGTATTGAGAGATATATTGCACCTCTAATGTTTGTAACATGTAGTCAAACGGGACATCTATCTGGTTTCGGCCGTAACCACGGATAGCATGGCAAGACTATTTGTCTTAATAAGATGTATTAAGCTATGATCTGTCAGGTTCCTTGCAGCAGCGGGTTGACCATGAAGCAGGTTTTAAAGGGAATCTCTCAGTCTCTCAAGGCTCAGAGATCCTTAATTGCGATTGATATAGGCACTTAAATGCTCCCCTGACAAGCCCTAGCCAAGTTTTTTTTTAACCCCCAAAACCCATCAACAGCAATTGATGACGTGAATGATATTGAAATATTTCGTCATTCTAATATCAAAAGGGTCGGTGTAATAATATGTAGCAAGAGGGAATCATCGAAGGTCCCATTGCGGCACGGAATTTTGCTATTGGAGCTAAAATCTAAAAACTGAAGCTATCCAGGCGGCTCCAAAAAGTGCCGACTGGGCCTTGTCTTGGAAGCCAAACTACCTAGGACTTGGTATTCTCAATTGGGAAGAGGCTGACTGCAAGTCTGCAACACCCCATTTTCTTTATCTCTGAACAATATCTTCGTGGGGGTTGGCAAGTTTGGCAAAGTAAGACGATTTAAGACCTCATGAGGTAGCACATGCAGCTGTCATTTAAGAATGTGTGTACTTATTTAAAAGAAGTAAACTTACTTTTTAAATTTACTTATTTCTTAAATTTATAAATCTTTATATTTTAAAGTTATTTATATATTTTATTTTATAATAATTTAACGAAATAAATAAATAAAATTATTATTTTAATTTTTATTAAAAATATATATTTTTTATTATAATTTAATTAATTTTATTAATTTTTTTATAATTTTTTTTATAAATTTTTATTAATAATATTTAATAAATTATTTTATAATTATTTAAGTTTTATATATTATTTAAGTTTTTAAAAAAATATTATTAAAATTTTTATAAATTATAATTTATTTTTAAAGTTTTTTAATTTTAAATTTTTTATTTAATTTTTATTTATTATAAATAAATAAAATTATTTTAAATAACTTTTAATTAAAAGTTTTTTTTTATTTTTTTAAATAAAATTTATATATTATAAAAAATAAATTTATTAATATTATTTAATTTTAAAAGTTAATTTATAATTTTTTAATTTTTTAAAAATATAAATTAAATTATAAAATTATTTTTTAATAAAATATAAAGTTTAATTTTTTAAAATATAAATAATTAAATTATTTTTTTAATTATTTTTAAATTTTAAAAAAAAAATTTATTATTTTTAAAATTATAATTTAATTTATATTTTTAAAAAATTAAAAAGTTATAAATTAATTTTTAAAATTAAATAATATTAATAAATTTATTTTTTATAATATATAAATTTTATTTAAAAAAATAAAAAAAAAATTTTAATTAAAAATTATTTAAAATAATTTTATTTAAAATTTATATAAATATTTTTATTATTAAAAGTTTTCGTTAAAATTTTATAATAAATAACGAAAAGTTTTTATTTATTAATAAATATTAACGTAATATAAAAAATAAAACTTTATATTTTTTAATAATAATATTTTTTTAAAATTAAAAAAACTTTTATATTAAATAATTATATAATATATAAAATATAAAAAAAAAAAATATTTTATTTTATTTTAAATATATTTATATATAAATTTAATTATAATATAAATAAAATATTAATTTAAAATAAAATTTTTTTATTTATTAATTTTAAAAAACTTTATTTTAATTAAATATATTTAACGAAATTATATAAAAACTTTTTCGTTATTATTTTATTTTAAATTTATTAATATAAACTTTTATTAAAAAAAATTTATTTTAAATTATTAATTTTAAATAATTTTTTTTTTAAATAATAATAAAAATAAATTATTAATTAATAATAAAAATAACTTTAATAATAAATATTTATTTAATAATTTTTAAAATTTTATAAAATTTAATTTTTATTAATATAATATTTATAATTTTTTTATTTTTAAATTTATTTTTTTTAATATTTATTTTATTTATATTTATAAAATTATATTTTTTAATATTTTTTTTAAAAATATATTTTTTAATTATTATTAAAAATTATAAATAAAATTAAATAAAATTAAAAAAGCTTTTAAATATTTAAACGAAATTTATATTTTAATTTAAAATAATTTATAATAATTTATAAAACTTTTTATTTAATTTTTATTAAAGATTTTTAAATTATTATTTATATAATTAATTAATTTAATTATTTAATATATTTTAAATTTATAAAAAAACTTTTTATAATTTTTTTTATAAAAATTTATTAATATAATTAATTCTTTTATTTAAAGTTTAAATTTTATTAATTTTAATAAATTAATTAATAAAATTAAGTTTTTTTTAATTTTATATATAATATAAATATAAAAATATTTTATTTTATAATTATAATTTTTTAAAAATTATTTATTTTAATTTTAAAAATTATTAATATAATTAAAATTTTATAATTAATTATTATTATAATTTATAATTTTAAAAATAATATTATAATAAAGTTATTATAAAGTATTTAAATATAAAAGTAACGGTAAAATGATAATATTTACGATTTAAAAAGTAAGTAAATTTATGAAGTGGGTCCACCCCCTTTAGATAGGTATTCATGTAACTTAAACCATCTGATTGCCCATTCAAAACAGACCATAAGCAACCAACGTCTTTACGAGTTCGATCGCAAACTCGATGTGATTTTGACTGGTTGTTGGGAGGAGCCACGCGCGTATTCTCGGCCAGGCCGTTGATCATTTCGTAATCGCGGGGATCTAAGCGCTGAAGTTTGGGGAAGAAACACCCCTGTCTGCCTTGTCTGCACTGTCTATCCTTCCCTTTATACTGCGTTGCTCCATCTAATACATCATACATTTTTTATACGAATCTCCTTGCCTACATACCTCTTCGCAGCATTAGGTCTTGTCTAATGCTAACGTCACAACGTTACACCAATGCTCACCGCGGTGAATGAACTGCTTTGTCAATCACATCGTATTAATTGGACCATTGATATCATTAATAAAGGTTGAGAGACGGCTCGTGGCAGTGCTTTTTACAAGGACAAGCTTCAGCGTGGGATCGTTAGTCTAGTTTTAAGTCGGAACCTTTTTTTTTTTTTTTCTAAAGCGGGAAAAGAAGCCGTTCACCGTTGTCTACTGCAACTGCAGACATCACATCACGGCTGGCTCGCATCAGCTTATTAGTAGATAGATAGCAACTCTTCCACTTGGCCCGAAGAAAGTCAAGGGCGGAATGTCGAAAGAGGGTTAGATAGATGCTGCAGTGGACCGGAGCACGGAATATCAGACTATTTATGTAGACAGGGCATTAGGGGAATCCCATCCTTATCATTCGGCATTCCCATCCTGCCGTCACAACTTATCTCACAAATTAATCAATTAAGTCAAGACGGTCTGAATTGCAGGTCTTGCAGGTGAATGCAACACATCTCGGCTTATCATTCCGCCCCACTGCCCGAATCTTGGAAGCCGCCAGAATTTGAAGCATGCCAGTCAGGCCAGTCCAAAATATCAACCATACTTCGAGTTTCGTAGTATCTGTGTAGCGTAACTTATAAATTTAAGAGACCTACATACAAACATAGAAGTATGCATAGCAACGGATAGCATCACCGAGGACAAGCGTTCCATAAGAGACAATAAATATAACGTCATCACGGCATATGATTAAGGATCAATGTGTGTTCCCGCACCAATCAACTGGTGGATACTTGGTACAACCGTAGGTTTCTCTCCATTCGGACGAAAGATGGCGCCAAGTGCTCCTTGCTATCTTTACTGTTACCATACATAACTCGTGAGCTTGTTTGTGTGTTCCGCGAACCTTGAAGTCTTGGACCCTTGGTCGACGAACCTCTTACCGGAACGGGATACCTACCTAGGAATGTCATCATCAACAATCAACCACAAGCATGCACAAGCTGACGGGAATTACTTTTTGAATTGCCAACGGTGCCGTGAAATCCTGAAGAAGCATCCTGGCATCGAGATCTCTTGTAAGGTGCCAGTGGTGCCAGATAGCCGCGTTTCGACCGGAGAACCCTGACTATTTACATCAGCGAGGCCGCCGGGGGTGAGACGCTGATTGGCTGAGCGCCTGGCAGTTCTTCGGTGTTGTGCATGGCGTTCAGCTAGTCAGATTCTCGTTACCTATCACCAGTCATCCAATCGCCTCTTCGCATTTCCTCTTGGGCGGTGGGCGACCTCTTCTTCCGTTCTTGCCTACGTAGTACTAACATTTTGAGTGTGGGCCGTAAATTCGGGCGCTATCATTGTACACTACGCAATTAGTTCCTTAGCCTTTAGGTGAGTGAGCTGGTGAGTTGTATGTAACTTGCTCCTCATGGCAACGGCCGGCAAGAGACGAACTATAACCCATGTAGCTGCACTTCCAGTAGATAGAAAACAAGAACTATTTTCGAAGGTGTCGGCGAATTCCTTGCAAGCTACGTATGTATGTAGCTATTCTTCAAGTTTAAGATAAAAATAAAACGGAGGCTATCCCATCACTCGCGCATAGTTCATTCATACATCTTCTTCATACTCACACGCACTCTCACTCACACTTTTGTTCACTCGCCGAGGTTCATTGCTGACGGTCCACCGAAGTCAACTAAAGCTTAATAGTTAGTGGTTGACGTAACCGGTTTACCTACCGATAGGCAGTTTTTATGACAAACATCAGACGGACGATAATTATTGCTATTGCTGCTGTTTCAATTGACAAAAAGCGGCAGCCGTGCACTCATCCGATTAGCTGGCGGAATTTAACAATCACATTGATGAGTCTGACGGTGCCTGGTTGTCATTGAATGCAAGAAACCCCACCCACCTTTGTTGCACCACCAAACAAATTCCAGCTCACCGGCACCCTCTCTGCACCACCAATACTTTTGTCATCACCGCAGCAGCTAGTTAAAAGCTTCGTGCCCTCTTACTACATAATCGGGTTCTTTTTGGGAGGCCGCTTTGTGACGCTCGTCACAACCTCGAGGAACAATCTTATTAGTAGCGTTGCCACGGTCCAACATACCTACCTACTTTTATGTATTACTCGCAACCTTGAAGCACAGTAATACACTACCTACATACCCACCAAAGTACCACCAGTCTAAGGTACATACATGGTTGGTATTGTACCGAATTCAGCTTTGTCTTACCAACAAATGACCGCACGTGCATCAATAGGAGCGCGCGTTTGAAAAAAAGAACAAACCAAGGCCTGCTTTCCTGTCTTGCCCGTCACCCTGCGTGATCCACCAACTTATCCACAGTCACAGCGGTCCATCTCCATGCAACGTTGACTCAGCTTTCCTCAAAAAGCAACTCACAGCCACTTCCAAAATTCGATTAAATGATTGAGGGAGCAATTTTGGGAAGTCGTTTATCTATTAACCATATTCATAGGTGAAACAGCATTGACTTGACTCCTACATGTTTCGTTTTGTTTCGTTTTCGTTTTCTTCTTTCTTGCTTCCCCTTAGGAGACAAGACACATTTTTATTTAATATAATAGTTAGTTGAGTGAAGGAGGAAGAGTCGCAGTCGGGTACCAACCCACATAACTACCTACCTACATACATACATACATACATATACATACAGTCAGCCCGCCGTCTAGAACCAGCCGGAACCCGCCCTCATTACAATTCATTCGGCTATCTGCGATACCTTTACTTGGACGGTCCCCATCTTAATCCATCCTACACTGCTACCTTATCGACTTATTCTCACCCACCTACCCACCCACCAATCATCCCTTGAACAGTGCCAATCACAGCCTGATCAAAAGACAAAACCACAGCCATTCCGGGGAGCACCGATAGGCATCTAAGCGGACCAACACAAACAGAACATACCATAGCCAATACCTCGTGCGTTTGTCCAGACCTGATCCAAGGGGCAAGGGGGGTCAAAGTATGTTAGGCCAAGATCAAATACGGCGGAAACCCCTCGATTCATCTCCTCAACCTTACTTATCACATTCGAGGACGAGAACGACCTCATCGACCATCTTCCCACCGCAAATGCAAGCTCCTACTCCAATGCATTTGCAACAACCAGCATTTTCCGCGGGTCACAACCGCCGCTCGCCTTCCGTAAACACATTCAGCACCACTTCCAGCAATCCACCTCCCGCTGCCTTCCGAACCTCACCGACAACCGACATCCGACGTAGTTCCTCCTCCCGATCCGGTGGTGGTGGTGGTAACAGCTTTCAGCCCATGAGCTATGTTGCCCTACTTCGGAAACAAAAAGCCACGGTGTGGTGTGACCGGGCTCAATACGAAGATCCCCGATTAGCCGCTCAGCAGCGGGCTGCGAAACAGAGAGCCAACCAAGAAGTTTCCGCCCGTGCCGCGCAAGGGCGCACAGCAACCGGCATAAGCAGCGGTGCCGGCAAGGTAGCTGCCAAGATACGGCATCATGGCAAACCCGGTGTTGTGGGATACACACCAGAGAACAATTACATTGGTGTCGGCGGTGTTCCCTTGCGTCTGAGCGCAACCGAAGTCGAGGGCGAGGACAGCGATGACGACGATCTTTCCATGGGGCGCTTGCACCACCGCAGAACTGGTAGCAGTGGCCGCAGCAGCACCACAAGTGGTCGGAGGGCCGCAGCGTACCGCACGTCTGGTGGAGTAGCTCCGGGCGGCAAGAAATGGAGCCCTGGCGCCACCCCCGAGCGAACAGGTAGCCTGGCGGAGAGCCAAGCCGAGTACCAGCCGGGAGATGATAGACTCGACCGTCCTCAGAGCGTGCAGAGCGGCAGCAGCGCGGAGAAGGCAGATGCTCTGCCCGAACTGGGCAAAATGAGCGCCGCGAAACTAGCTAGCAATAGCCTCCTCAACGCCGCCTTGACGAGGGAGAAGAGCGTGAAGAACCCGGAGGACCTCAAGAGACGAGGCAGTGTCGATGAGCGGACCATGACCCTCTCCAGCGGCCGACTTTTCATCGCCAACCCTGACTAACAGGCCGGGGCTCATATTTTTCCTTCCCTCGCAACTACGGAACTTATCGCCAGGGTGCGACGGTAATTTTATGGAGGAAATACAATTGCATTGCAACGGCGTTTTATCTTTGTATTTTATTTTTATCAATCGTCTTGTTTTCAGCGTCAACGGCGATTGTAGGACAACATTTTGCTACGTAGGACATCGACCAGCATTTTTTTTTATTTTTTTTATCATCGTTCATGGGAAACCCGTCTTTTTTTTATTTCCATTGGTTTTCTCACAGAATTAAGATACCTTCGCTCGCTGCTTTGGAAAAAACGCGACTCGTTTTGTTTCCTATGTACAGACATCTGCAGAATACTCTCTCGCTGCGCGAGACGGATGGATGGAAAGGGGGGAAGGGGAAGGCAAAAAGGTTTTCGAGGGAGGAGTTGGTCAAACTTACCTCTTCGACAGTTTCAATTTGTTTGTTTTTTGTCTTGGCTAGGGTTGGATGCATACCATACCATCTTGCGTGGATTCAGAGAGCACAAGACCGCGGGTGGACCACCCGATTGTACGGGAAAGGAAGGGGTAGTCGAGGCGAGGCGAGGAAATAGGGGTCGTATTTCCACAACTTCAGACCCAGGGAAAAGGGGTCAATGATACCAAATACCAGTCTACTCGTTTGCTTTGAATCGCATCACATGCCCACGGATGTATATCTTGGAAAGTAAAATGTGACATGGCCTGGGATGTAAGCATCGAACGAGTTAGTCACATAATGGAAAATGGAAATGCATTTCCGGTTCCGATCAGTCGAGTATTTTACTCTTGCATAACCGTGTGGAATAAGCAGCGGCGGCAGCAGAGCCCCGGTTTATTCGGATTAAGGGGCAGGGTCAGCCAAGTTGGAGGAGACCAATTTCGAAAAAAAGAAAGAGAAAAAAAAAAGAAAAAAACAGCCTCCCAGAAGCGCAACTGATATATGTGGAATAGAATAGATGCAGCAGAGACACGGGATGCTTTACTCGTCATCTGTTTCCATCCCCGGCCACTTTTTTTCTCTCCCTCTTTCACCCGTGAAGGATGAGCGGGACCGCATCACATTCACCGGAAGTCATCGGCGGCAACAGTGGTGGTAGCGGGAAAAGACAACCTTAGATAGTATGTAGGGCTCACGTCGGTATGGTAGTGATGGGTGGCATTTACGCGTGAATTCACCACCCACCAAAGAGTAGCATCCCCCCCACCCCCCTCCCTCTTTCCCCCTTGAGCAGGAGCGGAAGGTAGGAGGGCGTGATGCTACGGATAGAGATATAGAACTCTAGGACAGGAGATAGTCGAAACTTTTAGGGGTATAGCGTAAAGGGATGTTGAGATCGTCGTTTCTCATCTTGTGGTTTACTTATTATTGTTTAATATATTATAAATTATAAAAATACATATGTAAATGTTTTCTTCAAGTAATAAAAGTAAGCACTTAGTTACAACCACTTAGTTATAACTAATCTGTTAAGTAACTTATTGTTCCTTTAAGTTATAGCTACTTATTATCCATTTACGTATTGTACATCCAACTTATTGTTAGCTTAAATCCTATTAACCTGGTTGCGTATTATAATAACTAAAAAGGTTCCCCCTTTAAGGAAATAGTATTAATAAATAAAAAAACAAAATTAAGACCGTTATGCCGCTAGCGATGGCTCCAAGGGTCTCCATATCCACAGTAGTGTTTGTGTAGATGATGTAAAAGATTGAATGTGAAAAGTTTCTAGGCAATGCCGTCGAGGTATAGGATAGGTATTTTAGATGATATGCAGGGGGGTGGCAGTGCGTTGGGGTCGAGTTTGGTCATGGTTCTGAGCCACCCAGCGCCCCTTCCTGCCTAAGAGAATGCCTAGCAACCGTCACATATGATTCGTTCTTCTTGCATGAAATAAAACGCCCAATAGGTGAAAGTCCGAGGAGGGAAGCGAATGGCATATTAAACAGCCAATCCGAATAATCAAGCACCCGGCAGTTACCTATTCAAGTGAAAAGGGGTAATATAGTACTAAGGCTTTTCAGTTATTCGAATCGGGTAGTTAGGTCAATGCAACATGCAAGTGTACATCGCTTGTTTATACAGGTATATATCAACTTGAACAAATTCGATGCGATTTCTCTAATTGTATATCACATGATAAGCCCGCTCTATGCCACACCTAACTCTCATTCATAGAATATGTATACAGGAGATGTCGCGTCGTAACATAAATCGTAGGTCATGATCCTTCTCTTAGTTATGTGGATTATCATATGGGCTATTTGAAGGCGGATTCGGTGGGACTTGAGTCCTGGACTGAGATGCGTTAGGGCTCTGGCTAAGAGGCCTAGCATTGAGGTCGATGTAGGGATCACCATTTGGTGGTGCATATCCGGAGTTCCCTATGACCTCACCGTAAGGCTGAACATGAGTTCTGTTCTTCCGATAATACCAATACAACATAACCGCTGCCCCAAGTATCCCTCCGTTCTATCGCTGAGGGTCAAGTTGTCCGTGACGTGGTCAAGACCGCCCCTGTCTTGAAAGTTGGCTTGTCATTTTTAGATGGCCCCAACTCTGCAAGAATTCATCGAGTGGGACAGACGGATATGATGATGCGCGAGCCAGAACAGATGTCCGCAGAATGAAGAGTCAACACTGCACAGCAGCTTTTTTCTGAGTTTGGCGTCAATCAGGATCTCTCCATCCAAACCAGCGACCGAACTATGGAAGCAGCAATGAGAGCGAGAACTCGGATTAGTGAGGAGAAACGGCCCCGTCTTTCGAATAGACTAAATACACAAGAGCTGGTCCACTAGACCAATAATACCGACAACATCGCTAAGGCCTGTATTACTATTGATAGCGAACAGGTTATCCTGGTACATAACCTTCACGAACATGCTGGAAAGTTTGATATCGAGAGTACCCTTGTGGAAGTAGATGGCCCGTCGCTGATGAAGTTGATCGTCTGCTACAAATGCCTCACAGAGAGAGTTGGCCAGTCGCCAAACTTTGAGGAGACGGGTGATATACTAGAGACCATGATAGAAGATGCCCGACGACTCTGTAGTCGGAGTCCAATCCTCTTCCGAATGTCTACTCGGAACCGTATCATTAGATCTAAAAACACCCGTTATGGTACGAACCATGGTCGCCAGTTCACCACTATCACAACCAGTCGCGGTATGTAAGAGATCATCGGTCATAGTGCAGCTTATTTCAACAGCCTCGATGTAGATACCAAAGCCCAGAAGTTCATTAGGCCTCGTTTCTTGCAAATGCTGGTCGTCCTGCTGTCCCTCCTGAACGGTGACGACTTGCGCGAGCTTCAAGAATTTCCGGAGCATGCCTATCGTTTCAAGGCCAACCGGGCCGATATAGAATTGCTCATAATCAATGCCATCCCAATGTCATCGATAAACCCCAAAGTCTTCGTTACCTCGTTGGTTCCAGCCTTCGAGGGGTACATCCCCAATGTCCGACCATATGATACCTCCAGCTTCCAACACTACTGGGACACGTTCATCCGGCAGATAGCTAAAAGGGGCTAAGTACGGCTAAGAACCTTGGAAGGTACCGCTTGTCCTGGGTTATCGATTGGCCAGAACTAGGATTCAAGGACGCATCCGTCTTCAAGCATCTCCAGTATAGCGGGGAGCTTAGGACCTTCAACCAGATCCCGAGATTTGAAACCCTCCTATACCCTGAGAAAGGTGGTACACAATTGATAGTCGTTCTTACGAACAACTAGAAGTATATCATCCGATCCGTTGATTACGGTAGCATCATCTTATTGAATCATGGCGGATAGTCGGTACAGGACGCGAGGCCTGGTGGGCACCTGTCTGACCTCAACATACAAGAGACCTGGTTGAACAAGGCAACGAGGGATGCTACTGCAGAAATGAACCAGATGATTCGACAAATAAATGCTGACCTTGCACCTACCGCAATCAGACGCTCGGAGTCACGGTTTGGCTTAGCAGGGCTTTCTATCAGAGCGGTTGCAGATGAACGCCAACATGATCAATGCAGCATTGACACGTTTAATCGCTGATAAGTTGATAGTCATCCAGAGTCATGTCGATGAAGTTGAGACTATGAGAAAGCTCATAAGCGAGGATACTTGTCTAAGTGACGAACCCATCTCGAAGGTACTGATCTCCTCTGGAGATAGATCACAGCAGTCAGACGTATGGTACCCGTACAAATCACAAGCGGCAGACAATGGCCATATATCCATCCATGGGATTAGGGGTTCTATCAGAGAAGTTCGCTAGTTCTCAGACAGAAAAATCATCGAAGTCACGATCGAAAGCGAAGAGCGAACTATTCAGGAAACTAAATTTTTCGTGTCTCCCCTTGAGGAGGTCGAGCCTGGCATGGAAGATGATCAAGTACGATCTGCTGGTGACACAGCTATATTGTGCGGGCAATATATGGTGATCGCTGGATCCGACCCGGACGAGGTCTCAAATGAGGAATACCCAGATGGGCTTTTCTGTGATAGCTTCCTGAAGATTATGAGCATTGAAGAGCCCACTCAATCGGATCGTGGTGGGAAGCGACGGCAAGCCGCAGCGAAGAGAATGAGCCAACTGGTAGGTGGATCGGCTACGAAGTTGTTGTAGAGGGTAAGACAACTACCCCCTTCACGCACACCCCCCCTCACGCTTACTTTAACTTTAAACCTTTATAAAGAATTCCAAAAAATAACTTTTCATATAAGGTTTTCGGATTTATATTTTTTAATTAAACATAAAAAGAAAAATATTTTCGTATTATAAATAATATATTTATTTTATTTTATTTTATTAAAATATAAAATAAATTTTAATTTTAATAAAATATTATTATTTTAATTTAATATAACTTTACGAAATCTTAATATATTTTATTATAAATAAATGAAATATTTATATAAATAATATATAAAACGTTTTATAATTTTTTTAAATTTAATATATTTTATAATATATTTATTATAATTAAAAACGTTAAAAAATATTAATATATATATAAAATATTTATATATAAAATGTATTATTTATTAAAATAAATATTTATTTATTTAATTTTACCGGTTTTTTTCGTATTTTTTAACGTTTTTTATTAATAATTTATTAAATAAAATATATATAAATATATAAAATTAAGTTTTATATTTATTTAAAAATAAAATAATTAATTTAAAAATTATATAATTATATAATAAATATATATAAAGTTATATATATTTAAAAAATAAACATTTTTTATTAAAAATTTAACTTTTATTAAAATCTTTATTTAAATAATAATAAAAATTATATTATAAAATATTTTTTATATATTTATATATTTAATATATTATAATATAATATTATTATATTATTTTTAACGTAATATTATAATAATAAAACTTTTTTTATATTATATATAATTATTAATAAAATATAATAATAATTTATATTAAATTATTAATAAATAATATACTTTAATAACGATTTATAATAATAATAAAAAATTAAATATCGAAAATATTTTAAAATATTATATATAACATTTAAAATATAAAGATTAATATATAATTTAAACTTATAATTAAATTAATATAAACTTTTTTAAATAATAATATATACTTTACTTTTCGAAAATTATTCGAAATTAATATTTATTCGTATATTTTAATATAATAATAATTTTAATTTTATACATTAATAAATAAAAGATTTATATAAAAATAAATATATAAAAAGTTTTATAAATTTAATAAAACTTATTTAAAAAAATTTCTTTTATAATATTAACTTTAAAGTAAATATATATTATAAATAATTCGAAATTTATAATTATATAATAAATTTACGTAACTTTAAATTAAAACGTAATTTAAAACTTAAAATAAATTTTTATTTAAATTTAAAATATTTACGAAACGTATATAATTTAAAAATACTTTTTAAAAATATTAAAAACGTATAAAAAAACTTTATATTTACTTTATTTTTATTAATAACGTTCGTTATAATAATAAACGAAAATTACGATATTTAATTTAATTAATAATTTATTAATAATAACGAAACGATATTAAAATTATAAATATTAAAATCGTTAATTTTAAACTTAAACGATTTATAAATCGAATTAATAACGATTTTAAATAAAAGTAAATTACTTGTAAAATATAATCGTATTAATACGTTTAAAACGAATATTTTTAATATTTAAAAATTAAATAATTTAAATTAAACTTTACGTTATAAAAAGCTTTAAATTAAATCGAATTAATTAATTTAAAAATTAAAAAAAATTAAAGCTTATTATTATATCGTAATCGTTAAATAAAAAGCTTATATAAAAGTAATTATAAATATCGAATAAATTAAATTTAATAAATTATTTTTTTTATAATAATTAAAGCTTTTAATAAATTTTTTAAAATTAAAATAATTTTTATTAAAAAAGTATAACTTAATACGTTAATATTATTAAAAATAATTAAATTTTAAATAAATATTTTTTTTACGATAATTAAATTATAATTTTAATTATATATATTTAAAATTAATTAAATTATATAAAAACATTTTATTTCGAAATTAAATTATTACGAAAACGATATAACGATTTAAATATATTATTTTTTACGATATATATAAATATATAATATTTTATTTTTAAAATATTTATATATAATATTAACGATAATTAATTTTATTTAATATATAATTAATTTAATAATCTTTTATAAAACGTATTACGTAATACGATACGTTATAATTTTTATAAAACGATATTTTATAATATTTTATTTCGTAAACTTTTAATTAATCGTAAATATTACGTTTAAAATAAATTATTTTAAATCGAAAACGATAAAATTTTAATTTACATTTTTAAAATAATTAAAATATATATTACGAAACTTAAAAAACTTAAAAAGTAATAATTCTTAATTAATAATTTATAACCGTTAAAATATAATAAATTATATATTCGAAATTAATTAAAATATATATTATTATTATTATAAATATTTAAAATATAATTTAACGAAATATAAAGCATTAAATTATATATAAAAAAATAATAATAAAATAATATAATTATCTTTTTATTTTCGAACGATTATATTAAAAATAAATCTTAATTATTAAAAAACCGTATTAAAAACGAATTATAATTATTTAAAAAATCGATAATTAATTAAAATACGTTAATTTTAAAAGTTATTTATATAATATAATATTATTTTTAAAAATAAAAACTTTATTTAATTATAAATATAAGTTTAATATTTTTTATATTTAATTTATTTATAATTTCATTATATATTTTTTTTATTAATTTTAAAAAATTAACGTAAAGTATTATAATATTATTTAAACGATTTAATAAATAATTTAAAAGATATTTTAATATATAAAGTATATATTAAATATAACTTAATTTCTTTTTTAATTTTATTTAAAAATTTAAAATTTATAAACGAAAATTATAAAGTAATTAAAAGTTAATTATAAACGAATTTCGAATGAAAAAAAATATTATTAATATAAAACGAATTAAAATTATTAAGCTTATTATTAAGCTTAATATTTAAAACGAATGATAAATAATATCGAATTTATTATTTATTATATTTTAAAAACGATTTAATAAACGATTATATATTAATTAAATACAATATATTAAAATATATAATAATAATAAAAATATTTTAATTAATATAAATAATAAAACGAAGTATTTATATAATTAAAAAAGATTTTAAAAATATATTTTAATTTATTTCGATAATATAAAAAAAAACGTTAATTATTTAAATTTATATAAAAAAACGAATATTATTACGAAAATTATTTATTATTTAATTTTTATATAACTTCGTTTATTTTTAATATATTCGCGAAAAGTTTTTATTAAATATTATTCGCTTTATTAATTAATATAATATTAATTTATTATTTAAACGATTTTATTATCGTTATATTTTTTTAAAATTAAAATATTTTAATTTAAATTTATCGAATTTATAATTATTTAATAAACGTATTAAATTTAATTTAAAATTAAATTAAAAATAATAAAAATATATATATTAAAGTTTTAAAATTAAAATTAAAATAATAATAATAATAATTAAATTATTCGAAAAAAAATTAAAAAAAACTTAAATATTAACGATCGATATATTATAACGTATTAAAGTATTTCGTTACAAAGTAAAAAAATTAATAAGTTATTTAAGCTTTTATTTTATAATTATTTTATTAAAATGCGTTTTTTTAATAAATTTATAACGTATTTTAATTACGTTTAAATTAAATAAATTTAAATATTTATTTATAAATATTATATAAAACGTTTATTAATAATATAATTTTTTATCGAAATTTAACGATATATATTTATTATAAAAGTAAAATAAATTTATTTTTTATTTATTTATAAATGCATTATTATCGAAATTAAAAAGCTTTTAATATTAAGCGAATTAAGTTTAATATAAATAAAAAAATATTTATCGATTTTATTAATATAAATTTATTATTAAGAATTAATTATAATTAAATTAAAATAATATATTAACGTATTTAAAACGATAATAATTTAATAAATATTTCGTATATAAAAAGATAAATAATAATTTAAAATAATTATTATATATATAAATAATATAATTATTTAAATTAATTTAATAAATATAACGATACGAAATATATTAATATTATTTTCGTTACGAAATATTTTCGTATTATTAATAAATTATAATATTAATTTTTAAATTTAATAAATAACGTTAATAAATAATAACTTTATAAATATATTATTTAAAAAAAATTAACTTATAATTATTAATTTATATTTAAATTAATAATGCTTTTTAATATATATTTAATTAAAGCTTTTATTTAAAAAATAAATAAACGTTTTCGAAATTTTAAATATATTTATTTTATATAAATAAAATTAATAAAAAACATATAACGCGAATATAAATCGACGATAAAAACTTTCGAAAAGTAATATTAAAAGCGAAAGATTTTTTTTAATTTATAATAATAACGACTTTTTAAAAATATATAATAAATTAAATATATAATAAAAATTCTTTAATTAAAATTTAAAAATAAATAATTATTAAATAATTATTAACTTTTAAATCGATTTATATTAAATTAAATTTAAATATAACGATTTTTAAAAATTAATATTTACGTCGTTTTATATAAAAAGCGATATATCTTTTTTTACGAATAAAAAAAAAGTTATTTAAAGCTTTTATTAATATTAAATTATTAAAATAAATTATAAAAAAAGATTATATAAAATAAAAATCTTTAAAATATATATATAATAAACGTAACGTTTATAATAACGTAATATAACTTTTTACGCTTTAAAGAAATTATTTATTCGAAAAAAAATATATAAAATATATATAAATTTATAAAGTTAAAATTATTTTCGTTATATATTTAATTATTATAAAATAATAATTATTTTCGTATATTATTATACGTAAATAAAATAAATAAAAATCGAAAAAAAATTATTATTTTAATTAACGTAATAAACGAATTAATATATTTAATAAAATATATAAAGTAATTATTAAATTAATTTAAAATTTTAATATATAATTCGAATTAACGTTTATTATTTACTTTAAAAATAAAATTATTTATATAAAAACGAATTTTAATAATATTAAAAAATAAATTAATTAATTTAAAAGTTTTACGAAAAATGTATATAAGTTATAATTTTCGTAAAAAAATAACGTAATATATATATAATTTAAAAATAAATTAATAAAAACTTTAATTATTAAATATAATTAAAAAATATTTTAAAACTTTATTAATAAATTTATTAAAATTTTATAAACGATTTATAAAAAAAATAAATTTATTAATAAATTTTATAAACGAAATTATAAATTAAAAACGTATAAAAATATAAATTATATAATAAAAATAACTTTTATAAATAAAAATTAATTTCGTTAAAAATAAAATAAAAAAGAAAATTTTATATATAATTACGAATTATATATATATTATAAGCGTTATATAATTATATTACGAATAATTATTAATAATAATAAAAAATTATAAAAATATTAAAAAGTTAAAATAAAAAAAATAATTAAAAAAATTATATTTTTATAATTCGTTTATATATCGTAAAAATTAAAATTATAAAAAAAAACTTTTAAATAAAATAATTAATTTATTTATTATTAATATTATTTTTATTATCGTTATTATTATTATTAATAATAACGAAAATAATATTATTTTAATTATTTTTATTAATACTTTAATTATTTTTTTATTATTTTTAATAAGTTTTACGAAACTTTTTTATTTTATAATTCGTTAATAAATCGTTATAAAGTTATAAAAACATTATAAAAAATTAAAAATTTTATAAATTTATTAAAAATTTTATTAAAAATATATAAATTTATATTAATATAATTACGTTAAACGATAATATAAACGTTTAAAAAAGCTTAATATTTAACTTTATAAATTTATTATTTAAGTATTTATTATAAAATATTAACGAAGTATAATTAACTTAAAAAAACTTCGTTAAAATCGAATTTTTTATATATTAAAATATATTTATTTTTACGATTATCGATACGGTTTTTAATATATTAAATATATTTTTTATTATTAAATTTAATATTATTAACGTAAATATAATTTAAGTTTTATAATTCGTTAATATATCGTTTTAATATTATAAAAATTAAAAAGTTTTTTATTTTAATAATATATAAGAAATAATATTAATATAAACGTTTACGTTTTTCGTATTTAATTAAATTTTATTTTATAAATTATTAATAACTTTTTTATAATTCGTTATTATTTTATAAAAATCGAAAATCTTTATTAATAATATAAAATTAAATAATAATTATAACGATAACTTTATTATTATTATTTTTTATAAAAGTTATAATAATTTTAAATTTTAAATTTAATTAATTTTTATAATTCGTAAATATAACGTAAAAAGTTTATTATTTTCGTAAAAAAAAAATAATAAAATTAATTATTATTAAAAAAAAGTTTAAAAAATAAAGATTAAAATTAATTAAAATAAAAATATTTCGAAAACGATAAAATTTAAACGATATAACGATTTTAATATAATAATAAAATTTAAACGATAATAAAATTAAACGATATAAACTCGTTATATTTTTCGAATAATTATATATATAACTTTATTATATTTTAAATATAACTTTTTTTTACTTTTTATAAAAAAAAAGAAAAATTATTAATATAAATTAAACGTAAATTAAATAATTTTTTTTAAATTAATTTATTTATATAATAAATTAAACTTATATATAATTCGTAAAAGCCGTTATTATATTATTATTTTATTATATAAGTAATACGTAAAATTAATTTATAAAAAAAAATTTACGTTTTTTTTTAAATAAAGCGAATAATTTATTTATTATACGTATTATATTTTTAAAATATTTATAAATAAAAAGTTTTATAAATTTAATAAAATTTATTTAAATCTTTTCTTTTTATAATATTAACTTTAAAGTAAATATATATTATAAATAATTTAAATTTTATTTATTTACTTTTTTTAAAGTATTTTAATAAAAAAAACTTAAAAATATTTAATTTTTTATTTTTATTTTAATATTTTTTTAAATAATTTTTTTAAATTAATTTATTTATATAATAAATTAAATTTATATATAATTTATAAAAGCTATTATTATATTGTTATTTTATTACGTAAATAATACGTAAAATTAACTTATAAAAAAAATTTACGTTTTTTTTAAATAAAGCGAATAATTTACTTATTACGTATATTATATTTTTAAAGTATTTATAAATTATTTATAACGACGTTTTATTAACTTTAACTTTAAAAATTCGCGAAGAAAATTAATATTAATAATAACGAAAAGTAAACGAATTTTTAATATTATCGAAGATTATAACGATTACGTTATTAACGATATTAATTTTTTTTTTATTAAATTAAGTTATAATTTAATATTTTATTTTTTTAATTTAATCGAAACTTTAATAATTAAATAACTTTTTTATTTCTTTAAATAACTTTATTTTAATAATAAAAAAATCGTAAAATCTTATAAATAAATCGATTATTTAAGTTAATTTTTTAACGTTATTATATTAAATTTTTTTTTATTAAAATTAAACGTATAATTTTTTTTTTTAATATTTATAAATTATTATAAGTTTAATAAGCCTTTTATAATAATAAACGATATTAAAAGTATTATATATAACTTCGTAAAAAAAACTTAAATTAAAAAACGAATCGTATTAATAATAAAAGTTTAATAATAAAAAATAATAAATTAATATTAAAATAATATAAACGTTATTATAAAGTAATTTAAAAATATATAAATATAAAATTTAAACTTATATATAAATAATTATAACGTTAAAATTAACTTTAATTACGTAATTAATAAATTAATATAAAGTAAATATATAAACGTTATATTTTAATAATAAATAAATATATAATTAATATTTAATAAAATTTATATAAAGTAAACGTAAATATTAATAAATGTGTAATTATTAATAAATATAAATATATTTATTTCGTAATATTTTAAAGTTATAATATTAAATATAAAAAACGCATTATTTAAATTAAAATTAAATTTAATATTTATTTTATTAAAGTTTTAATTATAAAGTTTATTTAAATATTTAATGTAAAATAAATAAATAAATTATTTTTTTTTTAAATATATAAATATTTATTTCTTTTCTTTTTATATTGTTAATTTTATAATAAATTAAATTATATATTAAATTAATTTTAAATTTTTATACTTTTTATAATTTAAATAATTATATTTTATAAATCTTTATTATAATATTTATAAATAATAACTTAAAACTTCGTTAATAATTACTTTTTTAAAAAGTTATTATAATTTAATTAATATCGAAATAATAAAATTAAATAAACGAGAAAATTATATTTTTTTTTTATATTATTATAAAAAAAGTTAATAATTAAATAAATTTAATAAACGATATAAAAATATATAAAGTATAAGTTTTAATAATTTAAATTTAAGTAATTTAAATTTAAATAATTTCGATTATAATATTTAAAGAATTCGTTTTATTAAATTTTTAAAAACGAATAAAAGCTTATAAAAATTCGTTAAAAAGAATTTTAAAAAAAATAAAAAAAGTTTTTTTTTAAAATTAAAAAGAAAAATTACTTTAAAGGTTTTAATAATTAAAAATTTTAACGTAATGCTTTAAGTTTTACTTTAAAAAAATCGATTACGAAAAAAATATAAAATTATTTAAATTTATTAAAGTTAAATTTATAAAAGTTATTATAAAAACTTATAAATAATATTTTTAATAATTAATTACGAATATAACTTTAAAAATTAAAATGTTAAAAATTTTATAATTTACTTTTTTAATAATTAATATAATATATTAACGAAATATTTAAAATAATTTTTATAATTTTAAATATAACGAAAAGAATTCTTTTATTTTTATTATATAATTTTAAAAATATATAAAAGAAATAAAGTTAATTAATATAAAATTAAATAAAGCCGTTTATATTACGATATTTATAAACGTTATAAAAAATAAAGTTATTTATTAATATAAAATTATAAGCTTTATATTATAAATAATCGATTACTTTATTTATAAATTTATTAAAGATTTTAATATTAAATTTTAAAATTAAATAAAAAATATTAATAAATTATATAAAAATACGAAGTTATATATTTAAAAAAAAATAATAATAATAAAATAAAAAGATTAAATTTATAAAAGAAAAATCGGTTTAATAAGCTTTTCGTAAATAATAAAAAAAAGCTTTTTTATTTTAATTATAATAAATATAAATATATATTTCGATATTATAAAAACGAAAAACGAAAAACTAATAATAATAAAAGTAAAAATAAAAATAAAAATAAAGTTATTAATAATAATAACGGTTATAATAATTACGATTATTTAATTAAACTTAACGATTTAATAATTTCGATTAAATTTAAAAATATATATAAAGGTTTTATTTTTTTAATTATTATTTTTATAAAACGAAATATATTAAAAAAATTATTCGAATAATATAATAAATTAACTTTTAATGTTATATATTAATAAATTAAATTAAAAAACGTTATAACTTTAATTTTTATTAAATAAAAAAACGTTAAAAACGAAAAGAATATTAAAAAAATCGTACGAAAAAGCGTTTTAAATATTACGATTATCGTTTATTAAATAATAATCTTTTAAATATATTTTATAAATAATACGAAAAATTAATTATTATAAAATAATAACTTAAATATTAATATTATTAATAACTTTAACGATTTAATTAAAAAAATAATTAAAAATATTAAATAAAATCGTTTCGTTATTAATATCGAAATAAGTTTCGTTTACGTTTTAATTATTAATATCGTTATATAATAATTAATTAAATTTAATAAATTTTATTTAAACTTAATAATATCGTATATTTTAATTATTAAAAAGTTTTCGTTTAAAATACTTTTTAATAAAATATAATATATAAAAAACGATTATTTAAATTATAATATTTTAAAATTATTAAATAAAAAAGCTTTTATAATAATTAATATAAAAAAATAAAGATTTTTATTATAAACTTTTAATATATTTAAACTTAAAATTAATAATAATAAATAAAAATACATATTAAAAAATAATAATAAATTAATTATTTTTTAATATATAATATTTAAACTTAATAATAACGAAAAAATTATAATAAATAAAAATATTATAAAAAAAATCATTTTATAATATTATTAACTTTATTATTTTAATATTAAATATTTAATTTAAATTATTAAACGATTTTATAATATAAACTTTAAATTTAAAAATATTAAAACTTTATTTTATACGATTTATAATATAATAAAAATAAAAAAGTTTTTATTAAAAAACGTTTAAAAAAAATTAATTTATATAAACGAAATTATATAATATAATTCGTATTATTATATAATAATTTATATTATAATTTAATAATTAAAAATTATAATTAATATTATAATATAAAATTAATAAAAATTAAAAACGATATTTAATAATATTTACGAAATTATATTAAAAAAATAATTTAATATTTTATTAATTAACTTTTTAATAAAAAAAAAATAATTTAAATTTTAAAATTAAATAATAAACGAAAATTCGATATATTTAAAATAAACGAATTTTATAAAAAACGCGATATTAAATTTTAATTATTATTATTTTATAATTAATATTAAAATAAAATTATAAAACGCATTATTAAATTTATATAAAACGAAATTAAAGTTTATATAATTTAAATAAAAATTTTTATATATTTTTAAAATTACGTTATAAAAATAATTATTAAAATAATTAATAAAATAAATTAATTATTAATTAAAAATATAACTTTTATAAAAATTTATTAAAAAAGTTTAAATTTTAATAATAATTATTTATTTCGTTATAAATATTTATATATTTTAAAATTACGTTACGTTATATTTATTAATTAAAAAAAAAGTTTAATTTAAAAAATTAATTAATTAAAATATAAAGAAAAAATAATTATATTATATAATTAATAAAAAAAAGATATTTTTTTATAATCTTTTATATTATAATATATAAAAACTTTACGAAATTAAATACTTTTTTTAATTTAAAAAATATTATTCGATTATTTTTAAAATAAATTTAAAAACGATTTCGTTATTAAATTAATAAAAAAAATAAATAAAAAATTAATATTTAAAATAATAATAATAATATTATATTTAATAATAAAACGAATAATAAAAATAAAAAATAATTTATTAAACGTAAACGTAATCGTTTAAAAAAACAATTTTTAAACTTTATATATATAACGTTTTTAAAAAATACTTTAAAATTATAATTAAATTATATTAAATATAATTTATTTAAAAAAACGAAAATATTAATAAATATAATTTTAAATTTAATTTTATTAATAATAATATTATAAACGATTAAAAACGTAAATTTATAAGTTTTAATAATGTTTTTAAAATAATAATATAAATTTACTTTTATATATAAATAATGTTTTTATTTAAAAAAACGATATAATATTTTCGAAAGTTTTTATAAAATATCGAACTTTTTTAAATATTTAAAAATATATAAATTAATAATAATAATATTAAAAATAATTCGTTATTAAAAAAAGCTTTAATAAACTTTAAAAGAAATTTATAAATAAAAATAATATTTATAAAAATATAAAAAAATATCGATTAAAAATTATTTAAATTTATTTTATTAATTAAAATAATATATAAATATTTAATAAACGTTATATAAATATTACGAAAAAAATTTATATTAATAAACGATTTCGAAAAATTAAAAATTTATATAATAAAAAAATATTAATTATAATAAAATTATCGTAATTATAATTTAAGTTATATATTAATAAATCTTTATAACTTTTATAATTTTATACGATTAATATATTATATAAATAAACTTTATTATAACGTATTTTAATAATAAATTAAAAGTAAAATTATTTATAAAAATATTTTTATTATTAAAAATATATTTCGATATATATTTTTAAAAAAAATATATAAATATAATTTAAATTATATTATTTAATTAATAAATTTTTTATATAAATTTAAATAAATTAATATAATTTAATAAATAAAAATAAAAATTATTTTAAAATAATTAAACTTTATAACTTTAATATTAAACGACGTTATTTATTTAAATTTTAAAATAAATAATATTATAATTTTATATATTAATGATTTTTTATTATTTAATGTAAATAAAAAACGTTTTATAAAATTTACGAAAATTATTATCGAAATAATTATTATTAAAAACTATTAATAAATGAAGTGCTTTAATGGCGGTTTATAATAATAGTAAAAGGTTAAACATCGAAAGTGTTTTAAAGTGTTACGTGTAACACTTAAGGCATAAGGATTAATATATAATTCGGGTTTATAACTAAGTTAATATAAACTTTTTTAAATAATAATATATATTTTATTTTCCGAAAGTTATTCGAAATTAATATTTATTCGTATATTTTAATATAATAATAATCTCGGTTTTATAAATTAATAATTAAAAGATTTATACGAAAATAAATATATTATTTATAATAACGCTTTATTAACTTTAACTTAAAGGATTTGCGAAAAAAATCAACATTAATAATAACGAAAAGTAAACGAACCTTTAATATTACCGGAGATTATAACGATTACGTTATTAACGGCATTTATTTCCCTTCTTTTATTAAATTAAATTATAGCTTAGTATTTTATCTTTTTAACTCGGCCGAAATTTTAATAATTAAATAACCTTTTTATTTATTTAAGTAACTTTATTTTAATAATAAAAAAGCCGTAAAACCTTATAAATAAACCGATTACCCGGGTTAATTCCTTAGCGTTATTATATTAAATCTTTTCTTTTTATCGAAATTAAATATATAACTTTTTTCTTTTTTTTTATTAATACTTATAAATTATCGTAAATTTAATGAACTTTTTATAATAATAAATAATATAAACCGTATTATATATAACTTCGTAAAAAAAGCTTAAGTCGAAAAATAAATTATATTAATAATAAAAGTTCGATAATAAAAAATAATAAATTAATATCAAAACGATATAAACGTTATTATAAAGTAACTTAAAAGTATATAAATATAAAATTTAAATTTATATATAAATAATCGTAACGTTAAGATTAATTTTAATTACGTAATTAATAAATTAATGTAAAATAAACGTATAAACGTTATATTTCGATAATAAATAAATATATAATTAACATTTAATAAAATTTACGTAAAATAAGCATAAATATTAATAAATGTATAATTATTAATAAATATAAATTTATTTATTTCGTAATACTTTAATATTATAACATTAAATATAAAAAATATATTATTTAAAGTAAAATTAAACTTAATATTTATTTTACCGAAGCTTTAATTATAAGGTTTATTTAAATATTTAATATAAAATAAACAAATAAATTATTTATTTTCTTTTTCGTTCGGATATATAAATACTTATTTTCTTTTTTTTTATAATGTTAATTTTATAATAAATTAAATTATATATTAAGTTTTTTTTAAATTTTCGTATTTTTTATAACTTAAATAATTATATTTTATAAACCTTTATTATAACATTTATAAATAATAAATTAAAACTTTACCGGTAATTATTTTATTAAAAAACTATCATAACTTAATTAATATCGAAATAATAAAATTAAATAAACGAAAAAACCGTATTTTTTTTTTTTTATATTATTATAAAAAAAATTAATAAATAAATAAACTTAATAAACGGCATAAAAATGCATAAAGTATAAGTTTTAATAACTTAGATTTAAATAATTTAAACTTAAATGATTTCGATTACGATATTCGAAAAACTCGTTTTTTTAAATTTTTAAGAACGAATAAAAGCTTACGTAAATCCGTCGAAAAGAATTTTAAAAAGAAATGAAAAAAGTTTTTTTTTAAAGTTAAAAAGAAAAATTACCTTAAAAGTTTCAATAATTAAAAATTTTAACGTAATGTTTTAAGTTTTGCTTTAAAAAAAGTCGATTACGAAAAGAATATAAAGTTATTTAAATTCGCCGAAGTTAAATTTACAAAAGTTATTATAAAGATTTATAAATAATATTCGTAATAATTAATTATAAATATAATTTCGAAAATTAAAATGTTAAAAACTTTATAATTTATCTTTTTAATAATCGATATAATACGTTAACAAAGCATTTAAGATAATTTTTATAACTTTAAATATAACGAAAGAAATCTTTTTATTTTTATTATATAATTTTAAAAATATATAAAAAAAATAAAATTAATTAATATAAAATTAAATAAAACCGTTTATATTACGATATTTATAAGCGTCGTAAAAAACAAAATTACTTATTAATATAAAATTATAAGCTTTATATTATAAATAATCGATTATTTTATTTATAAGCTTATTAAAAACTTTAATATTAAATTTTAAAATTAAATAAAAAGCATTAATAAATTACATAAAAATACGAAATTATATATTTAAAAAAATAATAATAATAAAGAAATAAAAAGATTAAATTTGTAAAAAAAAAACCGATTTAATAAACCTTTTATAAATAATAAAAAAAAGCTTTTTTATTTTAATTATAATAAATACAAATATATATTTCGATATTACGAAAACGAAAAACGAAAAAGTAATAATAATAAAAACAAGAATAAAAGTAAAAGTAAAGTTATTAATAATAATAACGGTTATAATAATTACGGTTATTTAATTAAACTTAACGATTCGGTAATTCTTATTAAATTTAAAGATATATATAAAGGTTTTATTTTTTTAATTATTGTTTTTATAAAGCGAAACGTATTAAAGGAATTATTTAAATAATATGATAAATTTACTCTTAATGTTATATATTAATAAGTTAAGCTAAAAGACGTTATAACTTTAATCTTTATTAAGTAAAAGGGCGCCGAAAACGAAAAAGATATTAAAGAAGTTATATAAAAAAATGTTTCGAACGTTACGATTATCGTTTATTAAATAATAATTCTTTAAATATATTTTATAAATAATACGAAAAATCAATTATTATAAGATAACGATTTAAATATTAATATTATTAATAACTTTAACGATTTAATTAAAAAAACGATTAAAAGTATTAAATAAAGCCGTTTTGTTATTAATATCGAAATAAGCTTTATTTACGCTTTAGTTATTAATATTATCGTATAATAATTAATTAAGTTTAATAGATTTCGTTTAAACTTAATAATGTTATATATTTTAATTATTAAAAAGTTTCCATTTAAAATATTTTTTAATAAAGTATAATATAAAAAAAGTAATTATTTAAATTATAATATTTTAAAATCGTTAAATAAAAAAGTTTTTACGATAATTAATATAAAAAAACGAAGGTTTTTATTATAGATTTTTAATATATTTAAACTCGAGATTAATAATAATAAATAAAAATACGTATTAAAAGGTAATAATAATAAATTAATTATCTTTTAATATATAATATTTAAACTTAATAATAACGAAAAAATTATAATAAATAAAGATATTATAAAGAAAATTATTTTATAATATCGTTAACTTTGTTATTTTAATATTAAACGTTTAATTTAAATTATTAAACGATTTTATAATATAAACTTTAAGTTTAAAAATATTAAAACTTTATTTTATACGGCTTATAATATAATAAAAATAAAAAAGTTTTCGTTAAAAAACGTTTAAAAAAAGTTAATTTATATAAGCAAGATTATATAATACGATATAAGCATAATATAACTTGTGTTATTATGTAATAACTTATATTATAATTTAATAATTAAGAATTATAATCGATATCGTAATATAAAATCGATAAAAATTAAAAGCGATGCTTAGTAATATTTACGAAATTATATTAAAAAGATAATTCGATATTTTATTAATTAACTTTTTAACGAAAATAATAAAAAAAAGATAATTTAAATCTTAAAATTAAATAATAAATAAAAATTCGATATATTTAAAATAAGCGAATTTTATAAAAAACGTAACATTAAACTTTAATTATTGTTATTTTATAATTAATATTAAAATAAAGTTATAAAATGCGTTATTAAATTTATATAAAATAAAATTAAAATTTACGTAATTTAAATAAAAATTTCTATATATTTTTAAAATTACGTTATAAAAATAATTATCGAAATAATTAATAAAACAAGTTAATTATTAATTAAAAATATAGTTTTTGCGAAAATTTATTAAAAAAGTTTAAATTTTAATAATAATTATTTATTTCGTTACGAATATTTATACATTTTAAAATTACGTTACGTTATATTTATTAATTAAAAAAAAAAAGTTTAATTTAAAAAATTAATTAATTAAAATATAAAAAGTATTTTTTTAAAATACGAAAAAAAAAATAATTACATTATATAGTTAATAAAAAAAAAACGTTTTTTTATAATTTTTTATATTATAATATATAAAAACCTTACGGAATTAAATATTTCTTTTAATTTAAAAAACATTATTCGATTACTTTTAAAGTAAATTTAAAAACGACTTCGTTATTAAACCGGCAAAAAAGATAAATAAAAAATTAATATTTAAAACGATAATAATAACGTTATATTCGATAACGAAACGAATAAAAAAGATAAGAAATAATTTATTAAACGTAAATGCAACCGTTCGAGAAAAATAGTTTTTAAACTTTATATATATAACGCTTTCGAAAAATACCTTGAAATTATAATTAAATTATATTAAATACGATTTATTTAAAAAGGCGAAAATGTTAATAAGTATAATTTTAAATTTAATTTCGTTAACGATAACATTGTAAATAATTAAAAACGCGAATTTATAAGTTTTAATAATGCTTTTAAAGTAATAATACGAGTTTATTTTTATATATAAGTAATGTTTTTATTTAAAGAAGAACGATACGATATTTTCGAAAATTTTTACAAAATATTAAATTTTTTTAAATATTTAAAAATATATAAATTAATAACGATAATATTTAAAAATAATTCGTTATTAAAAAAAGCTTTAATAAATCTCGAGAAAAATTTATAAATAAAAGTAATGTTTATAAAGATATAAGAAAATATTAATTAAAGATTATTTAAATTTATTTTATTAATTAAAGTAATATATAAATATTTAATAAACGTTATATAAGTATTACGAAAAAAATTTATATTAATAAGTGATTTTAAAAAGTTAAAAGTTTATATATATATAAAAGGATTTATATAACGAAAAGGTATTAATTATAACGAAATTATTGTAATTATAATTTAAGTTATATATTAGCGAATTTTTATAATTTTCGTAACTTTATATAGTTAATATATTATGTAAATAAATTTTATTATAATGTATTTTAATAATAAGTTAAAAGAGAAATTATTTATAAAGATGTTTTTATTATTAAAGAAGTATTTCGACGTATATTTTAAAAAAAAAAAAGATGTAAATATAATTTAAGTTATATTATTTAATTAATAAACTTTTTATATAAATTTAAATAAATTAATGTAATTTAATAAGTAAGAATTAAGGTTATTTTAAAGTAATTAAGCTTTATAATTTTAATATTAAACGATGTTATTTATTTAAATTTTAAAATAAATGATATTATAACTTTATACGTTAATAATTTTTTATTATTTAATGTAAATAAAAAACGTTTTATAAAGTTTATAAAGGTTATTATTAAAATAGTTATTATTAAGGATTTAAGTAAAGTTAATTAATTTTTAAATATTCGTATTATTAAATTAAATTTTATTAACGATATTTACTTAAATTAATAATAATATATTAAAAGGTTATTTTAAATAATAAATATAAACGATATAAAGCCGTTATTTATTTCGTTCGTTTTAAATTATAAGTAATATATAATTTAAAATTAAAAAATTATTATTAAAAACGAAACGTTTAAGTATATAAGTTTAATTAAAAGGTTTAACTTTTTAAGTTATATAATTAAATTCGATACGGTTTATATAACGTTTATTTAAGCTTAGTTTATAAGTAACTCGTTATTGAAATATATAAATTATATTAAGCGCTTATTAAGATATATAAGTAATATTATAGATTTATCGATTTAATATTAAACTTTAAATAAAGAATATTTATATTATAAGTATAATAGTTTTGAATTGTTTAAAGTAGTGGATTTTAATTACGGTGATAATTTTGATTTAAGTAAATTAATTACGAATTATATATTTTATATAATAAGAGTTTTTGTTATATAAATCTTAAAGTTTTAAACGGTTATTATTCGTTATATAACGGAAGTTAAATACGTAGCCTTAAGTGTAATAATAATAAAGGCAATTAACATTAAAAACTTTTTATAAAAATTTAATTTAATGCTTAAAGGATTTATTATTTTATTAAAGGATAATATAAATATATTAAAGTAAATAAAAAAGATTATAATGTTTAAAAAAAAGCGTTATATTCGAATTAATTATTATTATGTATATTAGAAGGTTAATAATAATTATATTAAGGTTTAATATATTAAAATAAGTGAAAATTTAATAAATAGCTTTATTAAACTTTTTAATTAAAAGGCCTTTAACGAATTTGTAATAAAGTTAAGCTTAAAATTAATTTAAAAGTTATTTAAAAAATTAAAAGATATATTAATTAATAAGTAAATTAAATTAATTAAAGTGATAAAAAAATGGTGTTTGTTAAATTTTCGTTATAAAGGAAAAGGATCGTTATTTTTTGAAATTTTACATTATTGCGGTATTTTTTTTACGATTATCGTATTTATTCGGCTTAAAGGCTTTTTTTTTTAACATTTAACTTAAAGAATTTAAAGCGACTTTTAAATTAACTTGGTTTTTATTAAATAAACTTATTTTTACCGGTTGTCTTTTTTAACATTTATAATGTATAATGTAAAAAAAGAAATTAATAATTAATAGTTTTTAATTAAGGTTTTTCGTTATTTTTAAAGTTAAGAATTTCGGACTTTATTTAGCTTTATATAATCGATAACGCATTAGTTAATAATATCGTAAATTTTATATATAAAATTAAAAGATTTGTTAATAAATAACAATTAAATTAAACCTTAAGCGTGTATATATAAACAAAATTATTAATATTATAATGTAAGTAAAGCCGATAATTAAATAATTAAACTACGAAAATAAATACGAAAATTAAAAATTCGATTTTAATAAATTTATAATTTAATTTTTTAAATTTTTTAAAGTTTTAAAAGAATTAATTACTTATTAATATAAAAGAACGTATTAATAAATGAAGTACTTTAATAGCGATTTATAATGATAATAAAAGGTTAAATACCGAAAATATCTTAAGATATTACGTATAATATTTAAGGCATAAAGATTAATATATAATTCGAGCTTATAATTAAGTTAATGTAAACTTTTTTAAATAATAACATATACCTTACTTTTCAAGAGCTATTCGAGATTAATATTTATTTACGTATTTTAATAAAAACTTAAATAAAATTAATTAATTTTTAAATATTCGTATTATTAAATTAAATTTTATTAATAATATTTATTTAAATTAATAATAATATATTAAAAAATCGCTTTAAATAATAAATATAAACGATATAAAATCATTATTTATTTCGTTTATTTTAAATTATAAATAATATATAATTTAAAATTAAAAAATTATTATTAAAAATAAAATATTTAAATATATAAATTTAATTAAAAAATTTAACTTTTTAAATTACGTAATTAAATTTAATATAATTTATATAACGTTTATTTAAATTTAATTTATAAATAACTTATTATTAAAATATATAAATTATATTAAACGTTTATTTAAATATATAAATAATATTATAAATTTATTAATTTAATATTAAACTTTAAATAAAAAACATTTATATTATAAATATAATAATTTTAAATTATTTAAAATAATAAATTTTAATTATAATAATAATTTTAATTTAAATAAATCGATTATAAATTATATAATTTATATAATAAAAACTTTTATTATATAAATTTTAAAGCTTTAAACGATTATTATTAATTATATAACGAAAATTAAATATATAATTTTAAATATTATAATAATAAAAACAATTAATATTAAAAACTTTTTATAAAAACTTAATTTAATATTTAAAAAATTTATTACTTTATTAAAAAATAATATAAATATATTAAAATAAATAAAAAAGATTATAATATTTAAAAAAAAAACGTTATATTTAAATCGATTATTATTATATACGTTAAAAAATTAATAATAATTATATTAAAATTTAATATATTAAAATAAATAAAAATTTAATAAATAACTTTATTAAACTTTTTAATTAAAAAACTTTTAACGAATTTATAATAAAATTAAATTTAAAATTAATTTAAAAATCGTTTAAAAAATTAAAAGATATATTAATCGATAAATAAATTAAATTAATTAAAAAAAAATATTCGTTAAATTTTCGTTATAAAAAAAATCGTTATTTTTTAAAACTTTATATTATCGTAATATTTTTTTACGATTATTATATTTATTTAATTTAAAAACTTTTTTTTTAATATTTAATTTAAAAAATTTAAAACGATTTTTAAATTAATTTAATTTTTATTAAATAAATTCGTTTTTATTAATTATTTCTTTTAATATTTATAATATATAATATAAAAAAAATTAATAATTAATAATTTTTAATTAAAATTTTTTATTATTTTTAAAATTAAAAATTTTAAACTTTATTTAATTTTATATAATTAATAACGTATTAATTAATAATATTATAAATTTTATATATAAAATTAAAAAATTTATTATTATTATTATTACTTTTATATTAATAATTTATTTATATAAAATATATAATATATAATATATTTATAATATATATTTTATATAATAAATTATTAAAACAAATAAAATTTATACGTTATTTAATCGTTATATTTAAAAAGTAATAATTATAAATTCGCATTATTAATTTATTAAATGTTTATTTTATTTAATTAATATATAATAATTATCGTAAAGCTTTAAATAAAAAAAAAACTCGTTTATTAAAAGCTATTTAAATTAATAAATAAATATATAACTTTTTTAAAATAATAACGTTTATTTTTAACTTTATTATAACTTTTAATTATTTAAAAAAAAATTAAAAATAATATATTAATATATTAAAAATATAATTAAATAATTTAAAAATTATATATAAAAGCATTTATAATATAAACGTAACTTTTATAACGTAAAATTATTTATTTATAATAATAATATTGTTTTTTATATATTTAAATAACTTTATTTTTTTTATAAATAATTACATTAATAATTATAATATTTATTTAAAAAAAATTAATTATTATAAAATTTCTTTTTTTTTATAATAATAATATAAATAATAAATATTTTATTATTATTTATTAATAATTATATTATTATACGTAACGATTTTTTATTATTTAAACTTTATTAAATTAATATATTATTAAATTTTAATAAAAATCTTTAATATATAATAATTATAATTATTAAAACGACGATTATTTTAATTAAAATAATATAAACGTTAATTAATTATAAATTTTCGTTTTTTTTTTATTATTTTTAATAAATAAACTTTTTCGTAATTATAATATTATTATTTTTTATATTATTTTAATATTATATTTAAAAAATAATTATAATAATAATAATAATAATAATAATAATAATAATAATAATAATAATAATAATAATAATAATAATAATAATAATAATAATAATAATAATAATAATAATAATAATAATAATAATAATAATAATAATAATAATAATAATAATAATAATAATATTAATAAATAATCGTTATTAACTTATTATATTTACGTTACGTTAACGTATCGTTTTAATATTTAAAGTAAATTTCGTTATTATTTTAACTTTTAATAAATTTTTAACTTTTATAATTAAACGCATTTATAATAATAAAATTATTATCGTTAAAAATAATTAAAATAAAAAAGTTAATTTATTAAATTTTTTATTATTTATATATATAATTAACTTACGTTAATAATATAATAATCGTAATAATAATCGTAATAATAATTATAAAAAAAATAATCGTTTTTTTCGAAAAATAATATTTATTAATTATATTATTATAATTACGTTATTTAATTAATCGTTAATTTTAATTATAAATATTATAATTAAATTAATATTAATAATAATTATTAAAATTATATTAATTTACGTTATATTTATTTTTATATATATTACGTTACGTTTTCGTTATTTTTTTATTACGATTTCGTTAATATATATTTAACTTTTAATTAATTTTTTTATTATATAAATAATTACGGCTTTTAAAACGATTATTATCGTTTACGATAACGAAAACGTTAAAATATATTTTATTTCGTTATAATTACATTAACGTATCATTAACGTTACGCTTTTCTTTAAATTATTATAACTTTTATTAAAGTTAAAAATTACGCTTTTTAACTTTTACGTAATTATTTCGTTATTAATACTTTATATATTTACATCGCTTTCGTTACGTTTGCTTTTATGCTTTTTTAAAATATTAATTTCTTTTTTTAAAATTTCGATATTTATATTATTATTATTTTTAAAAACATTAATAACTTTTTAATTTATTTTCGTAATTAATTTATAATATTATCGTTATATTAACGTTTATATTTTAAATTTTTATTATAAATTATTTAAATATTCGCTTAATAAACGAACTTTATAATCGTAATAATTTCGTTTTTTTTAAAAATAATAATAATAAAAATAATAAAAATAATAATAAAAATAAAAATAACGAAATTATTTAAATAACTTTATCGCTTTTTTATCGTTTAATTTTCGTTATCTTTACGTTATATATACTTTTACGTATTTTATTTACTTTTTTAATTTAATATTATAACGTTTATATTTCGCTTTTTAAAATTATTATAAATAAATTAAATTACTTATTTATTTTTAATATTACATTTATAATACTTTTTAAATATATTTATTAATCTTTATTTATAAAGTTTTAATATTACTTATAATTTATTATTTATTTTAAATTATTTTAAAATTTATATTTTATTTTTACGTTATTTTTATTACGTTTATTTTTTATATATAATTCGTAAAGTTAATTTATATATTAATAACTTATAAAGCTTTAAAAATTACTTTATAATTATTTATAAAATTAATAAATTTTTAAACGCTTTTTTATAATTTTTTTTCGTTTATAATATTTAAAATATTAATATATTATATAAACTTTTTTTTTTTTTTTATAATTTATATTATAAAATTATATAATAAATCGTTTTATTATTATTATTATAATTATATTATAAAATTAATACTTTTAAAACGCTTTTTTTAAATAAAAATATTTAAAAATTTATTATTTTTATATATATTTAAAATAATATAAATACTTCGTATTTTTATAACTTATAATAAATATTTTTTAACTTTTTTTAATTCTTTAATAAGTTATAAATTAACGTTATTATAATCGTTATAAAAAAGTTATATTATTATATTTATTTTCGTTTTTTTATTTAATATTTTTTTTATTTATTAAAAAAACTTTTTTTAAATTATTATTTTTTAATTATTTTTATATAATCTTTTAATTTATTATATTATTGTTATTTAAACGCGTTATTTTTTTTCGAACTTTATTATTTTTTATATTTTTTTTTTTTTTTTTTTTTACGTTTTTTATTTTAAACTTCGCGACGTAAACTATTCGTTATCGTATTATTAACTTTTTAAATCTTTTTTTTATTTTTAATAAAATTAATCGTTTTTTAAATTATATTACTTTTATGTTAAAATATATATTTAATAAAAAACATTTTATTTTAAATTTTATTATAAATATAAATATTACTTTATATATATTAATAACGACGTATAAATACTTTATTTAAATTATATAAAATTAAATAATTTTTTTTAATATATATTACGTAAACGCTTTATATATTATTACGTTTTTAATAACTTTTATATAAATCTTTTTTATTTTAACGTTATTATACTTTTACGTTAACGTTATAAGTTTTATTAATATAAAGTTTTACTTTTTTAATTTCTTTTTAATTTTTTAAAATATTTTTATTATTTAAATTTATAATTAAATTATATTTTTAAAAACTTAATTAATTTTATTAACTTTATTATAACTTTTTTAAATCGTAATCGTTTTATATACGCTTTATAAATCTTTAAAAAATATATTAATTTATTTTTTTATAACGCGAATTTTATTTTATATTTTTTAAATTATTTTTTATATATATTATAAATTTATTTTAATAATTTATAATTTTTAAAAACGTTATTATTATTTATTAAAATGTTAATATCGTTAACGAATTTTATTATTAAAACTTAATAACTTTATAAAACTTTATATAATATAAATATATATAATAAAAAAAATTAATAAAAAAAAACTTTAAAAAACTTTAACGTTTTATTATTAAATCGTAAATTTATTTTTTAATTTATTAAAAAAGTTTTAATTTATTTAATAATTTACTTTAAAAAGCTTTTTTTATATATAATATATAATAATCGTTTATAATTAATATAATTAAAAGCTTTAATTATATTTAATTATAATAATAACGCTTTATCGTTATTTTTTTAAATTATATAAATTATTTTAATTATTATTTTTATTATTATTTTCGTTAAATAATATCTTTTATTATTTATTTATTTTTTAAAAAACAAATTATTATTCTTCGTTATAATAATAATATAATCGTTTATTATTTTTTTAATTTTTTTATTTATTACGTTTAAAAAACAATTAATTTATATATATTAATTAATTTTCTTTTATTTTTTTTTTCTTTTAAAATAATTAATATAATAACGTTATAAAACCGTATTAATATATATTTTATTATAAATAATTATTTTATAATTATAATTAATACTTTATATATTAACTTTTTATATATTTTTAAAAAACTTATAAATAATAAATTTTTATTAAAAGTTTTTTATACTTTATTTTTTCTTATAACGTTTTTTACTTCGTTAAACTTAACGTTTTTATATATTAAAAACGCTTCGTATATTATTAAATCTTTATATTTTTTTTTTCGTAATATATTTAAAAAATTAACTTTTATTATTAAAAAAAATTTCTTCGTAATTATTTTTACTTTTTTCTTATAAATATAAATTATAAAAACTATATTTTTAAATCGTTTTAACGATAATAACGTTACGTTTTATTATAACGTAAAGTTTATTAAATATACTTTTTTTTTTAACTTTTATAACTTTTTATTATTATTAATAACTTTCGTTATAATATATTTTTAATACTTTATATAAATTATTATTATAATATACTTTTAAAATATATAAGTATTTTTATATATATATTACGTTATTAAATTTAATAAAGTTTTATAATTTTTAAATATTTTTTTAATTTTTTTAATAACGTTATTAACTTTTTTTTATTATAATGTTATTATATTTATTATATTCTTTTATCGTAAAACCGTTACGTTTATAATTTATTATAACTTATTAATTAAATATTTTATATAAGTTTTTATATTTTTTAAATTATTAAATTCGTTAAATTAATATATTTTCTTTACTTTTATTTTTATTAATTTTTTATTTAATATTAATTATATTTATTTTATTAAAAAAAACGTTATTATAACTTTTTTATAATATTAATTACGTTAATAAATTATAAAATATAATTCGATTCGTATTATTTAAATACTTTATTAAATATTATTATAAATTTTAAATTTATTTAAATTAAATTTATAATAAAATCTTTTTAATTATATATTATTTTTATAATTATTTCGTACGAAGTTTTTAAATTAACGCGTTATCGTTACGTTATAAACAACGCTTTTTTAATATACGTTAATATTTTTTCGTATTTATTTTATATTAAATAATATATATTAAAATCCTTTATTAATACGTTAAATCTTTACGATATTTACGTTATTAATTTAAATAATAAACTTTTATAATATAAACTTAAATTTAATTATATATATATATTTTAAATATTAATTATTTCTTTTTTTATTTTAAATAATATTAATATTTAATTATATTTAATCTTTTATATTTATATATTAAAAATATAACGTTTATATATATAAAATATAACTTTTTTTAATTATAATATATTAATATATATAAATATATATTTAAATAATAAATTTTATTAATTTTTATTTATAAATATAATTTTTATATTATTATAATATTATAAATATTATTATTATTTAATATTTATATTACGTTAACTTTATTATTTATTATATTTTAATATAATATTTAAATTTTTAATTTTATAAAATTATTTAATTTAAAATTATTATTTTATTTTTATAATTTTAATTATTATTATTATTACTTTAACGTTATTATTTTATTATAAAAATAATTTTTATTAAATAATCTTTAATATTTCGAATTTTTTATAATTTTATATAAAGTTATAAATAAAGTTAAAATTAATTTTTTAATTGTTTTTTTTTAAATATTTTCTTTTATAAAACTTATTAATTTTTTTTTTAAATTATTAATATTTCGTAAATAACTTCGATTTTATTAAGTCGCGTTAACGATGCGTTTTCGAAATTATTATATACTTTAAACTATTTAAATTTATATATATATATATTTTTTATTTAATTTTATTACGCTTTTATTATAAAATAATTATTATTTTATATAACGTAATTTTTTTTATAATTTATATACTTTTTATATTTAACGTTTTTTTTTTAATAAATATTTTCTTTCGTTATTTTAATACGTAATTTTTATATAATTATTATATTATAATTCTTTTAAATAATATTTTATAATATATTCGTATTTATAATATTTATAATATAAACGTATTATAACTTTTTTAAAAAAAAATTTATAATTAAAAATTTACGCTTTTTAAATAAAATCGTTATTATATAATTACTTTATTATATTAATATCGTTAATATTAAAAATAATTATAATAAACTTTACGTTATTATTTTTAAAAAACTTTAAAATTATTTTATTAATTATTAATATATTATAATCTTTAAAAAATTTTAATAATTCGTTTAAATTTACGTATATATTCTTTAATTCTTCGTTTAATATTTCTTTAATAACGATTATATAAACGTAATTTAATCGCTTTATTATTATATTAAAAATAACATTAATTTATTTTTTATTTATTTAATATTTTTCTTTTTTTACTTTAAAAATAATAATTATATTTTCGCTTTATAAACGCTTTATTATAATTATTTTATTAATATTAAATATAATATTAATAACTTTAATTATATTAACGATTATCTTTATTATATATTTTTTATATATTTTTATTTTTTTTATAATTATTTTTCTTTTATATTATAAAAAAATTATTAATTTTAACTTTTATATTATATTATCGCTTTTATATTACGTTATTATTATTTACGCTTAAATCTTTATATTTATATAATCGATCGGTTTTTAAATTTTCGCGTTTATAATTTATTTATTAATAGTTTTTTTTATATTTTTAATAACTTTTTTTAAATTTTTTACGATCGTTAATACGTTAAAAAAACAACTCTTTCGTTATTATTTCGACGTAATATATACGTTAATAATTTTCGTAATAATAATAAAAGCTTTATTTATTTTATTTAAAATTATTAAATTAATTAATTATTTTTTTAATTTAAACATTACTTTTTTTAATTTCTTTTAAACTTTTACGTTATATAAAAGCATTATTAAATTTACTTTTATATTTTTTTTAACGTTAAAATAATATTAATTTTAAATTAAACTTATAATTCTTTTATTAATTATTATAAATTATTTATTATTTTTAAGTTATATTATTACTTTAAAATTAATATAATAATATAATTAAATAAATTTAAACTTATAAATTTTAAATTTTAAATTTATTTTTTAAAAAAACGTAAATTAAAAAAATTATATAAAAAAACCTTTTTTTTTTAAATTTTTTTTTTATTTAATTTAAAATATTATAATTTAATTAATTTATTAATATATATTTTAATTAAATAATTATTAAAAAAAACGTTATAAAAATTAAAATCGATTTATATTTAAAAAAAAATTTTTATTAATAAATAATAATTTAATTAAACTTTAAATATATATATATAAATAAAGTTATTAATATTACGATATAAATAAAATTAATAATTAAATAATTAAATTATAAAAATTAATATAAAAATTAAAAATTCGATTTTAATAAATTTATAATTTAATTTTTTAAGTTTTTTAAAGTTTTAAAAAAATTAATTATTTATTAATATAAAAAAACGTATTAATAAATAAAATACTTTAATAATAATTTATAATAATAATAAAAGATTAAATATTAAAAGTATTTTAAAATATTATATATAATATTTAAAATATAAAAATTAATATATAATTTAAGTTTATAATTAAATTAATATAAACTTTTTTAAATAATAATATATATTTTACTTTTTAAAAGTTATTTAAAATTAATATTTATTTATATATTTTAATATAAACTTAAAATATTTATTATAATTATTTATAATTAAATTATATAATTTTATATTTTTTAATATAAAATATTAATAAAAATACTTATAAAAATAAAACTTAATAATTATAATTTATTAAATATTTTTACTTTTTAATTTTAAAATCGTTTATTTTTATTATTTTTCATTAAGGTTTAAAGTTATATTTAATTATAAAGTATAAGTAAAATATAAAAAAAGATATATATAAAAAAGATAATTATTTTATTTAATAAATATTTAAAATAAAAGAAGTTATTATTACTTTTAAAGCTTTTTAAAAAAGAAAATAAATAAATATAAACGTCTTTTATAATTTTATATATTTATATATAATTAAGATTTTTATAATTTATATATTACTTTTTTAATCGTTATTAAATTAAATAATATGTTAAAGATATTTCAATTTAAATAACACTTATTTATTTAATAATAAAAAACGATTATTTAATAATAAAAATATACAAGCTTATAATTATTCCGATTATATGATATTTTGGTACAGAAATTATTTGTTAAAGCTTAAGTTAATAACCTAAATAGTACAATTAACGCTTTCTACATGTTCAAGGGGTGTTATAAAAAACCATAATACAGTTTTCTTTTCATTTGATCAAACTTGGTTATCATTACGTTCGGAAGGAGTACATAGATACATATTCCCATGCCAGCTATACATGCAGTTCCCTCCATACGAAGTAGGTTGCCTAATATATTCTAACAAGTTCATATCATAGATTATCATCCGAAAGAATATACTGTAATTTCCAGAGCGTGTTTATCTGTGGTGGAAAGGTATTTAAAGAGACATGCTTCGCTTCAGCAAGGTGGATGGCAAATATACACTCTTTCATTGTCGGTTCTATGTTTCGTTGTTCATTGTCGCCAATATATGCGATGTCGGCCGATGAAATGCCAAAGGTTTCCAAAACTCTTGTGAATAGATTTTCGGTCTTAGTGGCATGGAAATGATTAGTAGTAGTGAGGAAGTCAATGTAACCATCAATACCAAGGGCTCGGACTGTCCTCTCTTGCGCATCCTGTGGCCCTTCTGTTACGACTACAATTTTCTTACCCATACCCTTGAGAGCAGAGAGTAACTCTAGTGCCCCGCACTTGAGCTCAAGCGAAGCGATGAGACTAGACTCATACAGTTCCAGGATCTCAGTCATGAATATATCGTCTTGTGGGAGGCATAGGCGGGATAGGAGTGATGAGAATCTCTCTCGCTGGTAGTCGAACGATGTCTTCCCGTCCGAGAAGGCATTTGCTGTCTTTTCCTTGAGCACTTTCGAATACTCATCTCTCAATGTCAATACGGGGGTACCATATCTGCTGGAAATTTTCTGGATTATTTCAGTAACAGCTATTCCTGAACTGCGGCGGAACTTGTGCAAGGTGTCGTCCAGATCAAACCCGATCCAGGATTTTCCTGCAAGAACGGCCCGTAGCCGTACTATGTCATCTCGCTAACAACCGAGATATAGATGCCCAACCCGTCTTTCAATATAATGCTTCTCAGCGTTCGAAAGAAGTCCATGGTATAGTATGTTCTCTTCCATAGAAGAGCTAGCTTCTCTGCTCAAAGACACTCTATTGATATCACGATCTGCTGAATAGTGCATCAAAGAATCCAATGATGGATTCAAGCCGAGCATTGCCTCAGAACAAGGTACGCCACACCATGTGCAAATGCGTTTAATCTCCGTCCGAGGATCCTGGATGAGACGCTCATATATGAGGACCGTCGTGGTGTGGGAAGGCGCTTGTTGAAGCATTCGAAACATATTGATATAACAATCAACTAAGTTCTCGATATCTGTCCAACCTACGTTCTTCTAGCTATCGAACAATCGGATAGCGTCGCGAACTAAGAATACCAGCTTGGTCATGTCATATGCAGAAGGGGTAGGGAAAATGTTGTACGGGCCGTCTCCATTTAGGCTATTATCCCCTATCTCCTCTTTGGATACAATAAAACGCCTGCCCGAATTCACCGCGTTGATAGAGGCGGTATGGTTGGATGGATCATTCAAGATCGAATAATCAGGATCGAAGGTATTTGTCGTACCTTCATTGTCCTTGAGGATGAGTCCACTCGTAACTGTGCATAAAAGGGATCCTGCAAATACTTTCATGAGAAGAGTCGATCCACTGCCAGAGCAAGAGACCAAGAAGCGAGTATTCAGATGCTTGCTCGATGATAGTACCTCTTTCATCTTCGTGTCCGTGCTTTATAGTGTGTGACTAGGAGTAAAGAAAATATGAAGCCGAAGTTGTGCTGAAAATATATTACTATTATGGCGAAATGAAGTGGGGTGTGTAAAAATGGAGCATACCTACATGACTATATGCCTCTGAAGCTAACCGAATATGTCAGGAGTTGAATTGCAAGGAGAGAAATCATACGTTGGACCTAGAAAGGGTGAAAATTTAGTGCACGAGATTTGTGTTTTGTCCCATATAATACAGAATGTGACCACATCTGCCTTGGCACAGCTATCACTTAGTGCTACATTGGAAGCCATTCTGATCAACTACTTATCTAGGTACTTTGCTCACTACATACTGTTATACTTTCCTCTTAACAAATAGGTATGAGCAGCTGTCAAAATAATTAGAACTTTCAACCGTACAATTATATTGACCTACCTATTTACATTACTTGTATATTCTTAAGCAAAACATTTCCAATTCGAATAAGCTTATAATTATAATGCTGAATATGAAATAATCCCTGATTATTACTCCTTTACCAAATATTATTCGAATTCGAATTTTTAACGTGTCATTTAATCTGGCTACAGTTTGAAATACAATACGCATTTCCTAAGCAGTTGGCCGTTAGGTTTCCAAGCTATCCATGACCCACTTCGATTCAGGAGATTGGGATAGATACCTACATTCTAGATGCAAAACGAGATTGTCATAAACCCTCACTCACTAACTTAAGGTAGAAACTCCAAGCCAACCACTTAGGCCATATGGATGGAGCTGTTCCCATGGTGGATGTCCTAGGCATCCGTACATTCTGCACCATAAGTATGGCCTTCGGCCATATAAACCATTCAACTAGATTCTTTTCTTTTTATAAATTTTACGATAAATTTAAGCAAGCTAAAGATACAACTATTATTATAGTAATAAATAATAATCATTATAATTAAGGGACTTAAAAAGAGAGCAAGGAAGGGGAAAGAAAAAGAAGGGGAAAAAAGTAATAAAAAAAAGGTTTAGGATAACAAAGTTATCACGGATCAATTGTTAGATGATCTCAGATATACAACTCAAAGTAGGATTCAGAAGTAGACAATATCTCTAGGTGAATCACGACACCTATCAGCAATGAACTACCACCTCGTCACTATTCGGAGCTGCAATCTAACTGCCAACTCCCGGAATCGAACCCATTTCCTCCAGAGAGGTATTGAGTCGATTTCCCATTGCGCAGCTGAGCCATAGGAGCATTGGTGCTAGATATATCTCTAATTTAAATATATAACTCCGCCTAAGCAACCTATCAATACAATAGGTAGAGTGAATCGTCGCCTAAGCTACACACCTACTACCACTACCATGCGAACAAAGGTCATGCACCCAAATTGCAGCCTTTAGGGAAAACAATGACTAGATCACTGCAGGAAAGAATTGATAATCTGTAACCTGATTGTCAAAGAAACATAATAATTTCTGTGATAAGCAACCACTACCATTGGCAATCTTGCGTATGTACGTACGTACACACAACTAACCATTCAATACTTCTATTGCACACCTTAAAACAAACCATCACAAGTGATTGTTATTAATCCAATACCTATGAATGTTTTTTTTAAAGCTGGGAGTGTTGAAGCCACACTTTCTTCCATCCGAGAAATACTACTCCTATATACTTTATATAATAAATCCACCAAATCTCGTTATGGCTCAGCATATGTTTGCAGGTATGGATCATTGTGACTTGGGATCTAGTTAGGGTATGTTATTAAGCCAAGAAGCGTACAAAGGATACAAGTCAAGACGAGGGGAGTAGTATTGGGCTATTGGTCTTATAAATAGTTTTTATTATTAAACACGAGTGGATATTAGGGAGTCAGCTGATCAAACCACTGAGCAATGAAATCATAGAGCTACTTCCTGATCATAGACTTGAAAAGAGAAGAAGAAAATGATGCCAGCTGACAGTAATGGAAAGCCGCCAGGTAACATGATCAACAATGGGGACTTTAGCTAATCTAAGGATGATGCGAAGGTTTAAATGATGTAAGAAAACAAAACGAAACCAGACATTAATCTGAGAAGGGTATAAGATAGCGATAGGGGAATGAGTAACCATGCGAAGAAAAGAACATGCTTCTATTCCCTTCATATCTCAATAGCAATGAAATACCGATAACCCCGAGATGCCATACACGATACAATACCTATCTACTTAACTGTAGTTATGATCAATGCTTGTTAGTTGTTATGTGCAGAGAAGCTACACCCCTAGGTAGTTACTTGGGAACTTCCATTCAATGTCGTCCAGCAAAATGCAGATAAACGTTCAAATGAAATGGAATAATAACTTGATGCCTATGAATCGTTTGGTCATTACCAGATTATCTTAGGTCTTCGTATTATTCTCTTCCTTTACGACGGCGTAGTTCTCGTGTGTAGTAAGTCTAGGTATTTTCGGCTCTCGTACCCGAAGCTGGCTGTAGAGCTGCCTATCAGAATCCAAGGCTACGTCCGACCAGTATTCTCCGAAGCTTCGGCTCGGACGCTAATGCTCGGATATCGCAAAGTCGGTGTTACCATGCCTTTTATCACACCACGTGCGATTGGAGCTGACATGCTGCGGATCGGGATCAGGTAAACTTTCAGTGTTCACAGTGCTGGGCCGTTTTCCATTGTTGCTGAGAAGCAGCTAAGCCATCGTACATATGGCCACTCTCCTGTCAGATCTTTGTTGCTAAAGATCTATGCATGTCGCCCACCATTAGCTAGTCTACAGCCGTTATCGTCTACGGAAGGTGTGACAACAGGTCCAGAACACGGCTGCACGTCTCTCAAAATAAAACCCATGTTCAGGCAAGATCGAATGCAAATACCTTGCATGATATGGGCCTTGCATGTATGATTTCCAAGCTTCTAGGCGGCAGAGCTGAAAACCAAAATGGGCACAGTCCTGTAGTGATCTCGGCTATACAGTTATGACGGATCTATTGTGCGACCGGAAGGCCGAGATACGAGGAGGACGAAATGGTGCTCTGAGATAATTTACTCGGAAACCAGTGATGTCCTAAGAGCGTGTAAATGGACCACCATATGGACTTTGGAGCCTTCAACAGTCGATAGGTCTATAGGATGGAATCGTTACGGATCATGTATATATCAAGGCCCTCCCAAAGAGGGCCACTAGGTCAACTTAATTTATCTATTAAGCTGATCTTAATGACTTGTAACCCAGTGCCTATTCCAATATGTTCACTCTTCGGTGCTCTCTCTCAGACACGGGGGCATATTTACCTCTCTTTGCGTTCCTTGGCTTGACCTCTGCTGTAGGGGGTGTCACGACACAGGTCCACGATGCATCATTCACTCCTGACGCCGTTCTTCACATCTCGGCGCAGAACATTAGCATCGGTGGTATCGAAAGATATTCTACTTTAATAAATGAGTCACTCCCAGCACCCGAGCTTAGACTCCCTGAGGGAGAAGTGGTCTGGATCCGAGTCTACAATGACATGACGGAGCAGAACACCACAATTGTTGGTCTTCATTTTCCCATAATTATCTAAATCTTCTAGGGTGTGAGCTAACTGAATCCAAATCACATATAGCATTGGCATGGCCTCGCTCAGGCAGCTTCCCCCTTTTCGGACGGGACGCCACTCGCCTCCCAATGGCCGATCCCACCACAACACTTCTTCGACTACGAACTTCAGGTCCCCAATGGCTCGGCCGGAACATACTTCTACCACAGCCACGTCGGGTTCCAGGCCGTCACCGCAGCGGGTCCCTTGATCATCGAAGACAAGGGCGAGCGGCCGTATCCAACCGACGGCGAGCGCACCATCTTCGTCCACGGCCTGTGGAACGAGACTGACGCCCAAGTCGAGCAAGGGGTGAACTCGAACCCTCTCGCCTGGCCCGGCGAGACCAACGGGATCATGATAAACGGGAAGACGATCTCGGACTTCGGCATCGTCAACGACTCTACGGCCGGACTCGCCGTTATAGAGGTCGACCCCGGAAAGACGTACCGGCTCCGCTTCATCGGCAGCATGGCACTGTCGTACACGGCGCTGGCATTCGAGTCGCACGACGAGCTCCAGGTCATCGAGGCCGACGGAAGCTACACCAAACCAGCACCCACAGAGATCATACAAATAGGGGGCGGGCAGCGCTTCAGCACCCTACTGCAGACCAAATCGTGCGAGGAGCTGGCGGACCTCGGAAAGCTGGATTTCTACATCCAGACAGAGACGCGCGAGCGAGACTATACCGTCACGAACTACGCGATCCTCCGATACACCAACACGTGCGGCAGCGGCGATTCATCATCATCATCAACGAGCTTCGCGGATCCTCTCCCCACGGACTCGTACCCAACGCAGAAGCCCATCGACATACCACCGACGATCAACGGGTTCCTCGACTACCAGCTGCAGCCGCTGGCACCCAACGACTTTCCCTCGGCGTCGGAGGTGACGCGGCGCGTGGTGCTCAACGCGCAGGTCTTCGAGGACGGGTACTACATGTGGAGGGACTCGAACGTGTCGTGGGGCGAGGGTCCGCTAGGGGGCGCGGCCCCCCACACCGTGCCCGAGACGCCTTACCTCGTCGGGCTCTACCTGAACCAGACCGAGTACCTGCCCGACTACGACGCGGCGGTCGCCAACGGCGGCGTCGACCCGCGCACCCAGACTTTCCCTGCCAGGATCGGCGAGGTCTTGGAAATCGTCATCCAGAACCTCGGCGCGGAGAGTAGGACTGGTCTCGCGGCCGGCATGATCGATGTGCACCCCTTTCACGCGCACGGAGGCCACGTATAGTAAGTATTAGTTAACCCCTATATATATACACATACACATACCCCTTACCTACTCTACTCTACTCTACTCTACTGTTGTTGTTATAAGCCATCATCGTGTCTACCTACTAACAACCGATATTTCAACGAACAGCGACGCCGGGAGCGGCCCTGGTGCGTGGTCCTCGGAGATCATGGAGCGGCAACTGGAAGGCACACAGCCGGTCCTCCGGGATACGACGATGCTGTTCCGGTACAACGTGACGGCGGCGCCCTTCGCGAAGAGCGGGTGGCGGACGTGGCGGCTGCGCATCGAGGACCCGGGCGTCTGGATGATCCACTGCCACTGGTTGCAGCACATGGCGCAGGGCATGCAGACGGTGTGGGTCTTCGGCGACGCGGAGGACATCCTGACGGTGCCGCGGCCCGAGGTCGAGGGCTACCTGGCCTATGGCGGCGACGTGTACGGCAACGCGACACATGATCCCGTAGCGGTACATTTTAGCGAGGTAGCGACATAGTAGGAGTAGCAGAGCGAGAAGAGAGAGATGAGTCGCACGTTTTCTTTTACTGCTTGATTGTAGTCCCTTTTTACCCTGTATTATTATTTTACCCCTTTTGCATAGAGCGGTGGGCTCATGTTGGAGTTTCGTGTACTTAGTATTGGATATTGTTTAAAGCATATAGTTGACGTTGTGGAAAGGGAGCATCAAATATATCTTCTAGATTTCAGTTGTTGAAAACGCAATTGAAATAATAATTTGATGGTTATTCAGTAGTTTCTGAAGCAAAAGCCCCCTCCAAACCTCCTGGGTAATTAGCAGTTTTGGTGGCTGCGCTCTTAATGGGTTTAACTGTAGCACCTAATCACTATTACAATGAATCATGAGGGGCACTTTAAGGATGACTGGTAGAATTGGACAAGAAAGGGGCAGTAAGACTTGTAGCCAAATGAGCCTTCACATATTAACGTATATAATGTATACACGAGTTACCTAAACAAGATACTCGTCGACTCTTTACCCTCTTCATTCCAACCCGCGAGGATGCGGTCTGCCTTCAATCTCCCTAATAACATCCCTCGTGCGCGAATTATCCACGAAGCTTAAGCGGATGAGATCAATGACCTCATCCATGGTGAATTCGAGACTGAGGTCGCTTTCGTTCCAGAGATACAAGACCTCCTGCAAGTTGCTCTGCAAGACCTCGCTAAGGAACTTAAGCCGCATCCAGCTAGCAGCGTGCTGCGCCGTACGCGGGATTGCATCCTTGGCGGCGCCAGGGGGTAAGAACATATCGTCCAGCTGCTCAATGCGGGCGATCAGGCTCGCGATGTTGTACGCCTCGTCCTGACCGATGCCCCCGAGGTCCATGACGTCGGCGATAAGCTTCGAGGCGATGGTGTCGACCAGGGATCCCGCGGCTTGCGCCCATGCTGAATGGGATAAGATATTGGACCACGTGTCGGCTACGGCACGTATTCGACTGATAGCGTTGTCGACTTGGGCTTCTAGGTCAGAAGAGTCGAGCCCATCTTGCTGGAGTAAATTTTGAGATCCACCCAGCAGATCACGGAGGATTGTACGTTGTGTGGACATCTCCGATGCATAGGCACGGGAAGCGAAGGATTGAAGAGTCTTGATATCATTATCTAGACGCAGCATGGTAATAGCGCGAGGAGCGAGGTCATCCCGAACTTTCCAATTGCTGGCTAGATCGGTCAAACGTTCTGAAAGATAGGTGGCGTCATTATACAGAAACCTGGAAGCTTGTGAGCACATATTTAAACTAGACATATAAGCAGTGACTTACATGTTGCCTCCATCGCTTAAAGAATAATAGAATGGCGATACGGCACGGAATAAAGCGAGAATAAGGGTCGGTAGTGAAAATAGGCCACCAGCTTCCGATGCGACGGGACTTTGCCTATTTCTGCTTATTATCAGCATACCATTGTATGAAGGTGGCATTAGTGCGCAAACTCACACAACTAGTGATGCCCCATCCTCGAGAATAGCTGAAATCAGGGCTAAGACGGGTTCCGGCATAGAAGATATCTTGTACATCTCTTTGAGTGTCAACTCCCGAGTCTGTGAGGATTCGGCTTTCTTTTCAGATGCCTTCGCATCTGATACTGCCTGCGTGGAGGGTCCTTCTGCAGTGGCTTCGTCGCTCCATCCCCACGCTTCTTCTATATCCATAGGTTCTTCCTCTTCGGCTGGGACTTCGGCCTGCAAAGAATCGTTCGTGTTTTCGGAGGCTGCATTAGCACTACTATCCTCGTCCCCCCACCCCCAATCACCAGCACCACCATCATCATCTTCGGTGGTTTCCAGCTTTAACCCATTTCCATTGCTCGTCTTAGCCTCGTCATCAGACCATGCCGCCCAAGCGTCATCTGTGGCTGCGCCATTTGCTGCCAATTCTTTCCCCTCTGATTTGGAAACTATCTGTGTCTCCACACGCTCTACCTCTTTAGAACCACCCAGTCCTTCAGTGAGCCTTGAGCGGATTGAGTCTAAGGCAGTCTCCCTACACTTGGAAATCCACACACGAGGAACATTATCGACCCATTCCTGCAATTCTTCGAAACCGGAATAGTGCAGATTCTTCAGCGCATTGCAGAAACTCCTTACAGCTTCAACGGTTTCTTGGAATCCATCCATTTCGCTGAGGGAAGAAGGAACTGCGGAGTCCAGCCAAACTGTAATAATTCGCGGAACTAGGTCTGGCATCATGACAGTGGATAATGAGTAAACTAGTTCTTCTGGAAGTCGCTTTGAGAAGTAATCCATTGCTCGTTCCAAGTCGGAGAACAGAGTAGTAACACTCCGATCTGAGATTTCGCTGAGACCCAATGTCGACTCAGCAGAAATTAGTTTTAACGTCCGTGATTGGTTTAGGGGGACTCACATCATCCGTTATAATGTTAGATATCTTTGAGTTGTTGATATCGGTTCGGGGGTATAAAATCGCTTCATCAACACTATGCCACAACAGTACCATCCTCTGGTCAACTTCTTTATAAGCCTTAAGACCAATCACGGCATCGGACAGAGACATCTGCTCGTCTGGATCGTGTCAAATTTAGTATTGGCTCGATAATAGTCTGATAGTGAGCGTGTGTTTACCTGGGCGGTTTTCAAATATGGCCACCTTGCCGTTTTCTACATCGACGTGGACTAAGGAATTCCAGACATGATCAAATACATCATGAACAGCTGACTTAAGTTCAAAAGCCCGCATGTTCAGAAGTTTCATGACACGGCACGACTTGCTAACAGGAATATCGTCAAGGGATGTCCAAGCCCCTAGGCTGATATTAGCGAGATTTGTCACGCTTGATAGAAGCTGTGAGGTGTCTTACTTTCTAGCAAGCGCAAAGAATCAAGGATCCGACGCTCGTCTCGTGCTTGCTCGACCTGGTCCAGCAATCCGCTAACGTGTTTGATGCTTTTCAATGCATCGTTCACCTGTACATTATAACTCGTCTCGTGTCGCAGGAAATCCACCTTCTCCTCTGCCTCCTGTATTGTTCGGCCTGAGACATCTGGAGCCTCGGATTTTCGTACGATCTCATTTGCCAGAGTTCTTGATCGGTTGATATCTTCTTCAAGGGATTTCGCATTGACGAGCCATTGATTCACGTCCGGGGCCGTTTCTTCGTTTATCTGATGGACCTCTGACTGGAATTGACTTTAGTTAGCAGTTATAGCGAATACTGTGAGGGGAGGTCCATACCTCAAGCTTGGACTTAGCCGCAGCCAAGGACTCCAGAGCTGTTCCGAGGTTTTCTACGGTAATGTATTGCGAAGATATATCTTCCTCAGGAAACGTGCCATATAACGAGAAGTCCACCAGAGCCTGACCGGTTTGAACGCTTTGGGTGTCTGCCATTGTAAATCGTAAATCGTGAATAGTTCTTTCGGAGTCTCCTCCAATGTGGCCAGCGTGGCTGAGTTCGACAACGATGCCCGAGCAGTGGAATAATCAAATCGGTAACTAGAATTATCCTAGGGTCTTGTATTCAGAATCCTAATGTGTCGCCGCGTCTGGCTTAACATCATGAGTACGTATCAATTCAGAAGCAATATTTGTTTAGTCGAACAGTTAAGACGTTGTCACCATCTTTAAGCTCCCAAGTTAAACAACAGGCCAGATGAGATCATGCTTGAGCCACCAAATTCGTGGCTAGTTAGTTAGCACCTAGCCTCTAGAGGCTAATGCCCGACATGCTAGCAGGCCAGATGAGCGACCAGCGACATGGCAACAGGGGATCCCCTGAAACTGCGCTAGCGCTTATTCGCTTAGCGCTTGTTGCGCATACTGGCATACCATTCAACCCGTAGCGGTTGCTTATCGATCCAAGCGGGGTCAAGCTGCAAATATGCATACTTTCACTCTCACACTCAGTAGAATTCACCCCGCATCATCACATTTCTACCAACCAGTCAAGGTTAACATTAATTCAGTATTGCATTCAATGCTGCCAGCTAGAGACCCTGGTATCCCTGATCGGGCACCATCCGGATCTGAGACCCTATTCACTTAATTTTCTATCCCCTCCCTTGTCTTAGCTCGGAGATAGCCTCGTCAAATCCTGTATAAAAAAAGTGCAAACTCATAAATTCGGGTCGGCGCACAGGCTTCTTGGTCAACACAAACGTAACTGTCAATCTGACGATTCTCTCTCAACTTTCAAGGCTGGCAGTGCTTATCCGACTTGGTAACCAACCCACGAACACGAAGCTCCTTTCTCATTGGAGGTCTGCTGTGCGACTGCACGCCCGACTACAACAGTCGCGAGATATGTAAGTCAGACTCAGGATACAACGCTGCCGTCAGATCACCCCATAATCACTTTAAGTAGTGATAGAGAATCTGGCAAGTGCCATATATATATACATTGCCCATCGGACAGCAATGCAGGATATATAGAGCATTAATCTCACATCATGTTCTCACGAGCAACAATTTGCAAGCTGCTATACGCTAGTGTAGTTGCAATTCTTGCTGTTTTTTATAATCAGGCTGGAACGTGTCTCGGGTATGCGCCTCTTCACTTCATTCGAATTGGATGGGTAGTAGGGACTACATACGATAGCCCCTAGGGTTGTAGTTTGTGATCCTCCTATGCAATAATGCAACCACCCCTGTTATGCCAAGTTAATTCTTTGCCCCGTCACTGTCCATATAACCAAAAGACCCTGAAAATGCATCTCCGAATAAGCTCAAGAGATCGGAGATCCAATCACTCCCCTGACACTAGACTTCTGCCAGCACACCAGAGCAATGAATACTTCATTTAACACTACTTCCTATGCAGCCATAATTTATGTCTTCGTACGCAATTCTATTCGTAGCTAATGTAATCGGTAGACACTTGCCAACCTCTTTCTCAACACTCCTTCAATTCAAGATGGGGTCCCAAGGGCCCAACACCCGCTTCCGTAAGATCCAGACATTTCAGACAGATTATGCCCCAGCTACCATCACTCAATATGAGTCTGAAAGGAGCGGAATGCAGGTCATTGTGGCCCACCGGAAGGGTCCCAAGGTGAACGGGTACTTCACCTTAGCTACCGAGATCTTCGATGACTCCGGAGCCCCCCACACATTAGAGCACTTGGTCTTCATGGGTTCTAAGAGCTATCAGTATAAGGGGCTGTTGGATAAATTGGCATCACGCGCATATGGCGGCACGAATGCCTGGACTGCCACTGATCACACGGCCTATACTCTCGAAACTGCCGGCTGGGAGGGGTTCGCGCAAATTCTACCAGTCTATCTCGAACATCTGATCGTCCCAACCATCACAGACGGCGCATGCCTAACCGAGGTTCATCACATCAATGGAGAAGGCAACGATGCAGGCGTTGTTTATTCGGAGATGCAAGGTGTCGAAAATACCAGCACAGAGCTTATGGACATCAAGGCGAGACGTCTATTGTATCCAGAGAATGTTGGCTTCCGCTACGAAACCGGTGGGATGACTGAGGCGTTAAGGGTATTGACTCCTGACAGAATCCGCGACTTCCACAAGGTCATGTACCAACCACGGAACATGTGTATTGTTATTGTTGGCGAGGTTGACCATGAGAACCTCCTTGAGATCCTTGACAAGTTTGAAGAGAGTGTAAAAGATGATATTCCATCGCTCGATACACCTTTTCGGCGTCCATGGATAGAATCCCCGCAGCCTCCTACCCTCAAAGAGACAACAATTGAGACGATTGAGTTTCCAGAAGAAGACGAGTCGACTGGCGATATGGTAGTAGCATTCTTCGGCCCGAACTGCACTGACGTAGTCGAGACAACTGCGCTGAATGTTCTCCTGACATATCTGTGCGGGTCGTCTGTGGCAGTGTTGGAGAACGTCATCGTAGAGAAGGAAGAACTTGCAAGTTCGGTCTCGTATTGGTTTGATGCGAGGCCTGACACTGTCATCTGGTTACAGCCAACAGGCGTCGCTACGGAAAAGTTGGAATTCGTGGAACAACGTCTGATCTCCCTGCTCAAAGAAGTGTCGTCAAAACCGCTGGATATGGTATATATAAACGAATGCATTCAGCGAGAACGAAGGCAGGTCAAGGCTCATGCTGAAGAATCAGAATCATTCTATTCAACCAACATCATCAGCAACTACCTCTTTGGAAAGCGAGATGGTTCAACCCTGAAGGAGCTCGCGAGTCTTGATGAATACGACGTCATAGAGAAATGGACTGATGATCAGTGGAGGGCGTTTCTCAAGAAGTGGATTTCCGACGCCCATCATATATCTATCCTTGGGAAGCCATCTCTGAAGTTAGCCGACAAGCAAAAAGAGGAAGAAGTTGCGCGAATCGAGAAAAGAAAGCAAGAGTTGGGTCCTGAGGGATTAAAAGAGCTTCAGAAAAAGCTCGATGAGGCTAAACAGCAAAACGAAATCGACATCCCCAACTCCTTGTTAGAGAAATGGCCAGTACCGCCAACGGAGTCAATTAACTTCATAGAATCACAGACAGCGCGCTCCGGTCTTGCCCGCAAACTGGGCACACAGGAAAACTCTGCCCAGCAGGTTATTGACAAAGTCTCACCCGGTCTACCCCTTTTCGTTCAGTTCGAGGATGTTCCAACTAACTTCGTCCACATCACGGTTCACGTAGGGACATCGAAGGTACCCGTCAAGTACAAGCCCTTGCTCCCAATATTCAGCGATAACTTCTTCAACACTCACATCAATCGAGATGGTGAGTTAGTCGACTTCGAGAAGGTCGTGATGGAGCTTGAGAAAGAAACTGTGAGCTATTCGCTGGAATCTGGTAATCGCGTCGGGGACTCTGAAAGCTTCGTCATCCGCATGCAAGTCGACCCCGAGAAGTATTCTAGTGCGGTAAACTGGATCCGTACCATGATGTTCGACAGCGTCTTCGATATCACGCGGTTGAAAGCTAGCATTGCGAAACAACTCGCTGACATTCCGGAAGCCAAACGCGATGGGAGGGTCATGGCCAATGAAGTCGAGATGGCGCTTCACAATAAGCCGTCATCGCTAATAGTAGCCAAACGCACACTGGTGAAAGCTACATACCTTCGAAGACTCAAGAAGCTCCTTGAGAAGGAACCGGATACTGTCTTGTCGTGGTTCGAAGAAGTTCGGAAATCTCTCTTCACTTTCAACAACCTTCGCATCCTCGTCACCGCCGACATCTCCAACTCGAAGCTTCCCGAACCAGTCAAGACCTGGGACACTCTGTCCAAGTCTCTCAGCGCGAGTAAAGAGGAAATCAACCCCATTGTCAAGCCGTACACCCTACTCAACGATGAGGGTCGCAACCCCGGCTCCATCGGCGCGATCATCATCCCAATGACGACCATCGACAGCTCGTACTCGGTCAGTTCCGGAAAGGGCTTCACATCCTTCACCGACCCGGGTGTCCCAGCCCTCCTTGTAGCCTGTCAGTACCTCGAGACAGTAGAAGGTACGCTCTGGAACGCCGTGCGCGGCAACGGCCTCGCCTACGGTGTCTACTTCGCCAAGGAAAGCGACGGTGGCTACGTGCATTTCAAGGTGTACCGGTCGCCGCTCGCGTCGAAAGCGATCGCCTCGGCCCACAAGGCCATCGCAGCGCTAGTCGACGGCACCGTCGCCTTCGAGAAGCCGATGCTCGAGGGCGCCATCAGCCAGCTCGTCATGGGCATGGCCGACGAGCAGGCCACCATGGCCACTGCCGCCGTGCAGAACTACATCCAGGGCGCCGTGAGGGGCCTGCCGCCCGACTTCAACCAGAAGATGCTCGCTAAGGTCCGCGCCGTCACCGTCGATGATATCAAAGATGCCATGCGCGCGTGGCTGCTGCCTATCTTTGAGCCTGGAAAGAGCAATGTCGTCATATGCTGTGCGCATGTCATGGTTGAGGTATGTTGTATATTTCTTTTTCTTTCTTTCCCCATCCATTTCCTACAACATCCTCCTCGCTTAGAAAACACATACCTATTTGTATACCTATGGTTAATATTATCACCACTATGTAACGGGCGCTAACTACTATTCGTTGCAGAAACTCGAGAAAGAGCTCCAGGAGATGGGCTACAAGACCCAGGTCAAGCAGCTGTCGGACTTCTACGATGCGTACGGTCTTGAGGCAGATGAAGATGAGGAAGGAGATGAGATGGATGAGGATGAGGATGAAAGCGATGATGACGGCTCCGAGGGTTCTGAAGAATCTGATGACGAAATGTCTGTAGATGGGAAGTAGACAAGCCATATCTATATATGACTGATCATGCCTAATGCAACGATACTAAATGTTGTCACGGGTTATGATGGCCAGGGACAGCTAGAATTACATGGTAGGTAGAGAATAAAAGAGGACTAACCGCGATGGTCAAATTAAGGGGCCTCGTGTTTTAACGTCTTAAGATTGTATTGATATTGATCATGTCAATGAAATGGGACTTGACTTGACCCCATGTAATGATTTATATGCAATCCTCACTTCCGTACGATAGCTACCGCGGAACTCCTTGAAAGCTTTGCACTCCAGTGGGCTTCGTGCCCCAGAAAGCAGTATATCTAAGTGATACAAGGGAATTTTGAAATTAATAAACAAACCTCCCACTTGTACCGGCTAATTTATTTGTAGACTAGGTACATGGACAGTTGTGACGGAACTGAAAACTGAGGCAAATGTGTTTCATGTAAAAGAAAATGCTACCTCTTTTCTTCTTACTTTAAATTTATTATTTTAAAAGTTAATAACTTATATACCTTATAGTAACTGAATGCACCTGCAGTATTAATAAAGATATAAACCTCTTATATATATAAAACATCTTGCATTATTTTTTTTAAAAATGTTTTTAAAAATAAAGGTTTAAAGATAATAAATAATTATAAATTTCATTTAACGTAAAACGTTAAATTAAAATAGTTGTATTATATATGATGATAAATCGCCTCAGGTTTGAACCCTTAGACTAACTACACAATGGCTAAAGTAAACGCGCTTGCCGCGTCCACTCTTCATATCCTCAACAGCCTGCCTAATCAGTCGCATCTTCGGATCCGGAGTATCATCCAGCATGGTACCATCGGACATGGCTCATTTGGCGTTATCAAGTCGGGCGTCGACATGTTCACCGGGGATCCCCTGCTAGCCATTGAAACGCTTAACTACCAGCGTAGGTCTGCTGCCGCCATCAAGCAGGAACTCGAGATAGCATCTCTTTTCTCTTCTGACTGCATCGGTATCGTGTCTATGCTCGACAGCTGGTGTGAGCACGGCGAGTCACCACCCTGCCAGCCGTCACGGCAAAGCGACCCTGATCCCGAAGACGTGTATGTCTCTATTCTATGCCGCTCGTCCTGTACAACTTCTCTTCATTACCGTGGTCTCTCTATTCAACTGCGGGGGAGCGCTTGTCGCTGGTCCACGATACCCTGGTCGGCCTCCACACTGGAGTCCTGTTCAACCCTAATAAAGGATTTATATCTAAGGAGGAGGAGTGAAAGAAGTCAGGAGTTGAAGACTAGAAGAGTTTGGGTAGAAGGAGGCCAAATGTTGGCTACTGAAATTTAAAATGCATCGAATCCCCAAAAGAACTTTTAAAGTCCTTACGATAAAGTAAATAATAGCCCCCATTTGCTTGATTTGAAGCTATCAGATATTTACAAACTGTACTAATATCGAAGTGAAGAATACGTCTCCCTTGCTTTACAGACACGCATCAGGAAGTATAACCTGGTGCTATGGTGTGAGTAATTATTTGTTTAGGCCACTTCAAAGCCAATCGAAGCTTGTTTCCGTATTGCTGGGTTTAAGATTTGGTCTTGTATTTTTGCTTTCTTCGAAGGCAGGGTAAGAACAAGTCAGTTGCTAGGAAAGGAGGTGACAGGGATTGACTCAGAGTAAGCCACCGCGACGATGCCCTCAAAATATGGAAGCCGGGCCATTTAACACGTCGTTCACTGACAGTTACTTGTCTCACGGTTGATAATGCATAAAACCACAACAGCAGAGCACAGAAATACATAAGCGGACGCAAGGGCAATTCAGGGGACTAATGCTTTCCTAACTCTTATCCAGTACATAGTGCACAAAGAAAAAGGGGGGACGCTAAAAACCCCTTGCGTATTAAGATACTCTAGTTACTTGCTCTTTACAGGACTTGACTAACCCGTCTCGAAGGAAGACATAAACATAGACGAAAGGACTTGTAAACATATCTTGGCAGGCATTAAATGGATGAATAGGAACAAGATATTGATAAACGATGTTCATTTCCGGAACTTTAAGGGTAGTCATCTTCTAGATTTGGGGCTACTATGGACGTAACTATAGTCCTTGTGGCAAAATATATACCGTTAAAGGCTGAAGTCTATTTTTACAGTAGACATCCGGATGTTTAAGGAGTGGGAGATGGCTAGTCTTGGCATAAGATGTTTTTCTCGGTTAAGACTGGTAAAGAATCAAGTAAGGAGTATAACAAAAAGATATTGTTAGGAGGGAGAATGTGACGAAATAAAACCTAGGTATTACGGACCAGGTATGAGAAAAATTATTTGTAAGGGGAATATGCCTGCTATCATTCTTAAGTGGTTGGACTATCAGCTTAGGTTTTGGGTAAACATTGTAAATTAAGCCATTTATGGTAACTGTTGAATTATATGGTAATCATACAATAGTTGCGCTTAAGACTAACAAACTAACTTATCAGCTTGCGAACAGATCGAATATACTCCAAACGTCCCCAACACCTCCCTAGAAGGTATTAAGTACAGTGCGTAGGCTAGGTACGTTGATACTGCATCCCCTAAGAGAATACGTAATGAATGAGGTATTCATAAAAAGGTAAGAAATGTTAGACATATTCGCTCCGAGGTTTGAATTTCTGTTATGGATTTTATTAAGATAAATTAAAATTAAAGCTTTCAAAATCTACTTGAAAGGCGTTTTAAAGTGATGCTGAAGGAACTATAAAGTAGCAAGGAAACCTGCTCACATATCTTGTCTTCAAAGAGTCTCACTGCCTAAGCTTAACATTAAGAAATTTACTTATGCGACCACGTTGGAGTTCCACCTCAAAACATAAATCCGGTAGAATGCTGATGCACCACATATTCCAATAACAGACCTCCGGCAATAGATGCCCCCGTGAACCAGAAATCACTCGTAAACCACCACCAGCAGCTGGCCTCATTACTAAGATCCACCCTTGCGATCATAGTGCCTAGTGAGATTATACAGCCGCTAAGAGTGACTACATAATAACCAATCCCCAACGCAGCAAGATACCCGTACATAAACATGGAAACGCTCATCAGAGTAAGGCATATCCATAAGAATATCTTTGTGTGACTGCCAAACAGCACCGCGGTACTCTTGACTCCAACCTTTATGTCATCCTCGATGTCTTGGTATGCGTAGATCGTGTCAAATATCATCGTCCAGAATGTGGACACCAGGACTAGACACAATGAGGACTGGTCTTCCCACGGCTTATCTGCACCCATGGCCGCACACCCAACGATGGTTCCCCATGCAAGACAGAAGCCGAGCACAACCTGGGGGAAATACGTGTGCCTCTTGGACCATGGGTAATAGGTCGTACCGAGAATGGTTGGAACTGTTGCTATTGACGTCGAGGCGGGAAGCCAAAGGAGGAATGATGCCGCTACGACGGCTTGTGAGGCGGTAAAGATCAGGGCCGCTCTTGAAGTTATCGTGCCTCTTGCGATAGGTCGATTCTTCGTCCGGGCAATACGCTTATCTATAGGCGCATCTATAAGGTCGTTCCACGCATGGGCAGCGTTGGAAAAGAAGAGGGAGCCACCCAGCAATACAACGCTACTTAATAAGATTTGAGCTGGTAGTTTCTTATACACAGTTGCGGCGTGCAAGATGCCGAAGAGGTGCGGCAAATAAATCAAGAACAGCGCGACAGGCGGACTTAGACGACTGAGTTGCACGTACGGGATCCAAAAATGAGGCAGGCGGTCGACCCAGGTACCGGCGTGTATTCCACCGTATTGTTGGGAAAGGTTCTCCTTTTCGTTAGATTGGGGGGAAGAGGGGACGCGTTGCCTCATGTCGTCCATTTTCAAATATCAAACGAGTCTATAATTTTATCTTAATAAGCCGTTCAATATGAGAGGGGTCTTAATTAAGCTGGTACAGGTTTTAAGATTGGGTACAGTAAAACATGTGCAGGCCAAGACTCCAAGGAATCCGAAAAGATATTTCAACTAGATCTTATGCACACGGAGGTAGTATGATGGATAGGTTTAGTCTTCCATGTACACGTCTAAACTCCTATACAACCAGGTAAACTGCATGTAACCTGTCGTGTAACCATCCAGTTTGATTTTGATTATTCATATAATTACTATATACTTATAATGACTTCTTAAGTGACATACATTCATAAACCTAATGAGGGGTGAATGTATAGCGTTTGAACCACCCCGGGTTATCATGCAAATGCGGAAAGGGTAGTATGCAGCCGCGCCAACTGCCCGGCCAGGAATGGCTTGGCCTTCATCGGATGGGTAGTATTGCAGAATGGATGTGTTAAGACCTGAAAAGAATGTGTGGTCCCACATCTCCGGTAGAAGCCCCCGGACGGTCGACGGAGGCCCCCCGTCCCCCCCTCCCGCCCAAAAAGAAAAAGGGAAAGTAATGTTATGGATGTAGCCAGGGTGAAGAACTCATGGGCCTTAGATTTCATTTTGCCAAATTGGATGCAGTTAGTGTCAACAAAACTTTCTAGCCTCTAAGATATATTTTGGTCTAAAAATTGGGCAATGCCACTTGATACATAAACGAAACTTTGCACGAAAGGTGAGCCAATGTAGTTAGTCGTCTGTAAAAGCTCTACTACCATCGCCGTTTCCAACGGATTTTTATGTCCCTATCCGGCGGCATAGCGGCAGCTCCCGCATATCGCTGGTCATTGAGTGCCGGGCGGTTAGACTCGCGCCCATCGGATTGGACCCAACCCAAGAAGTCGATATCAAACTTAGCGATAATAATGGCGATCGCCATCATGATTTCTCGCTTAGCAAAATGTCTCCCAGGGCATAGAGCATAACCCCCACCTAAGTATAACGGAAGTTAGCCTTACGTCAGCCCAAGAGTGCCATTTAGGTACATAGGGTGTAGTTATAATCTGACAAAAATGAACATGTGGTTGAGTCGGCGTGGGGTTGGGAGTGTGACGCACCATAAGGAAAAAACGATGTTGGTCGAGCCTTGACCGAAAATTGGGGCGTTGGAACACCATTGCTGTAGGTAAATTTCAAGTGCCGATCGGACCAGAATTGGGAAGCTGGATGCTGGTTCGCTCCCCATATCGACTCGTCGTAGTGTGCTATCTGCGATGCACACTGCACCAAAGAGCCTTTGGGGACATGATACCCATTGATCGTAATGTCCTGTTGAACCTCACGCGTCACATTGAAAGAAATATGCATACGTAAGACCTCGGTGTACACGGAATTCAATCGAGGTAACAATAGAAGCTTGTGTACATCGAGGCCGTGTTTACCTGTCTGTTCGTCAATGGTAAATGCTTGCATGACCTCATCCCTGATCTGTTCCAATAAAGGGGGATCTTGGATCAGCTCCATCAAAGCCCATGCTGATATAGGCAATGTGTTCCCGTTCAGTCTCGATGATATGTTAGTACGCAGTGTCTATGTAGAAAGAGAGAATCCACTCTAAGGATATGATAAGTAGGTATGCCTATTCAACACTTACCCAAACAAAGTGGCTGTCGTATGTCCGCTGGCAGTCCGGCTCGAGAAACCTGACTCCTTCAGCCATTTAGCGATCTCACGGGCAAACCGCGACCCCCAATATGGATCCCAGTCTGAATTGGCTTCTGGGCCGTTCCAATTGAATTCCTCCCATGCCTCTTTGACTTGGTTGTGCACCATAGCATGTAGATTCTCTCGGATGCGCCACGGTTTGGGCTTTAGAAGTCTCGGGAGGCCCCAGACCAGGACACCAGCGACTTCATCAAATTGCCAGTAGCACTTAGCAAGATCAGGGTTGAGTTCCAAGATACGGGAGCCGAACATAGACTTAACGGCGCTCTCAACCATGTCTGTTCTCAGGAATTCGTAGAGTCTAAGCGTAGTCCATTCTGACGAAGAGTGCTGGTTGAGCCTCTCGGAAAAGAAGTCAAAAAATGTGTTGGCGAGTATGCTAGTATACTTCGCACTACTAAGATATTCCGCGTAGATCTGGTGATGGTTGAACCAATGCCGTTGACACGGATCGACATCCTCTGTGCCCGGCAGTGGCACTCTATGCCGACCAGACTTGTCGTCAGCGAACATCTTGATTTCACGCCTGGGCATCCCCCAATGCGTGTCCATGAGCAAGATATGGAACATATTCGGATCCACTATCTCCGGTGGACCGAATAGCACCTGCGTGTTCCTTTCACCACATACGAGGTAGACAAGTTTGTGACCCAAGTTGAATCGAATCACGTCGCTTTCCTTCAAAGCCTTGCTATAAACCACTCGCGTTAGCTTTGTAACCATCGTCTCATAGGAACCACTCTCACGTTGCCCGATCTAGGAAGTTTCCCATATCCGTCAAGTACAGGTATGTATTCGAAACAAAAGGTATGTCTTCTCCTAACCAAGGTGGTTGTCTTTTATCATTTCGCCATGATACTAGAAACATCGATACGAAGAATAAGGGAAGGGCAAGCATCAGTGAGGGCAGCGTATGATTCGCAATGAGATAGACGAGACCCATCATGAACATTTTTATGACGATAATATTGCATGGACAAGCTCCGGCAAGAAATATCCGAACTTAGGGCTAACAGTGATATAGAAGAGGCTTGCTTTTAACAAGATACCAATAACTAAGTACTCGCTCTGAACTTGTGTGAGCTGTTGCCAATCTTCAGGGGGGTCTAGGTTAGTGTCATTAGCTTGTATAGGTACGTACTAAGTACCAGGGGCCTTAGAGAATCTGGTATCAAGATGTCTGATAACTACCCTCTTCACGCCAACACCAACAAACACTTCAATGTGGAGCCTGTGGACAGATACCATGGAGGGTTTATCCGTGCCAACACTTCGTATACTTGATTATTCATTGGGTGGACTACTAGCATTTAAACTAACTTGCAAATACCTATTATTAGACTGTGTCTGTTCTATCTGAGGTCTACGGCGTGGCACTAAGTAATTCATAAGAAACAAATTCAATATTTGAAGCGTCCTTTAAGCCATATACGCTTAAGCTATTAAGTACACGTATTCACGGTAATTCTGCTATATCTAGATCGTTTACTGACGATCACACGACAGCTTCTTTCAGTGCAGTATTATCCTTCGTGATCTTAGCCCATTCCAAGCTCTTCTGCCAGACTCTCTTCTGCACGTCCTCGTCCATCGTAATAGGGTCGCTTTCATCCTTCTCAAGTAAGGTAAAGTAGCCTCGTTCGCCGGGACGGGCCTTGTCGACGGCAAGCTCTGCGAGCTCTACACCAGCCTCGGCCGCTGAACGGAACGTTGGGTCGACTAGACGGTGGATCACCGACATGAACGGTTTCATGATGAATTTCTGTTGGAGTTTCACCGACCGGGGCGTGTTGCTAGTAAAGACGCGCGAATCGCCAATTCCGCCTGGGTTAACAGTCACAACTGTGATGTCCTTGAACTCTGGATTCTTCGGGCAAAGGTCAGGAGGCATTCTTATTTCACGGTATGTCTTAAGATCATATAGCGGGAAACTAAGCTTACTTGCTGGAGGTAGCGATTGAGGGGATACATCCAAGTTGTTATTACCAGCTTGGAACTTCCATACCTCTGAAATCCACGACCCTGCTTGTCTTTGTCGGATGGAGGGTGATTGAGTCGCTCCATATCGTCCGGAATTTCGGGCAAATGGGACGTCATGGCGTTGGGTTTGCGATAGTGGCCGATGCTCGATAGAAGCACGATACGGCCATCTTTAGCGAAGCTACCAATAAGCCGTAACACGAGAGCTACGTGGGAGATATGGTTCACCTGCAGGGTTTTATCATAACCGTCTACTGTGAGCTCAGAGTCGCCAACGAGATTCCAGTACGAGGCATTGCATATGATGGATTGGAGGCGAGGATACTCTCCGGCGGCGATAGCAGCGGAAATCTTGCTGGCAAACTCATGGACTACCGTCAAGCTTGATTGGTCAACTTGGTGGATAGAGACCTTCGAGTCTGGGTATCGTGCAATGACTTGGCGTAGGTTCTGGGTGTTAGGGTCAGTTTCAGCAGCATCTCTGACAGTGAAGATGAAAGTAAAGTCGGGATGGGCTTTGAGCAGCTGCTCGGCTGTGTGCATGGCGACTGAGCCATTGGCCCCAGTAAGGATGATAGTGCCAGCCATGCTTGTTGAGATGAATGAAGGGAAGGCAAGGAAGGGTTGGAAGAGCTGGGAGAATTCAATCAAACAATGCCGTCTCTTCGCGTCCTCATTTTCTCCCCCTTGCCTGCCTGTCTGCCTGCCTCCTCAGCCTGAACGATTACCAAGCCAAGTTCCTTGGTGTGTAACACAAGACGGAAAGGAAAGTATGATTAAAACCGATTGGTGGCTGTCCCTAGATTGTTTAATCATGGTACTTGGTAGACACACCCCTCATCTATTCGGCAAAGAAGATTACACAGCCGACATCACCAACCAGTCGACTCTTACTTGCTTTAGGTACCTATGTAGGTAGTTAGGATGTATGTGGTTCATACGAAGTAAGCATATTTCAAATAATGTAACACACTTGACCAATAAAGTTACAGTATACAGGGGAAGGTGACAGCCTGCTGCTAAGGACGATTTTGATTGGTTTCGGGTGTAAGCTGACCGGTCTAAAATAGCTTGTTCCATTCGGATTGAACTCTCTCTTCTTCCCTGTTGATGCCGCTGCTCGTTGGCCATAAGAACCCTCAATGCATCGTAACGGTATGAACCAGGGAGCTACCCCGCCCCCGCTCCTTTCCCGTTGAAGGTCACATCTACATCCTACCTATCTGAGCAAGTACCTACATACCTGCATGTTGGTTCCTCGCCGTCACGGTAACCAAAAAGTCAGTGATGACCCATATCCTCCCGCCTTTAGCCTGCCAGGGGCGCCCAGGGTTGACGATGGCGAAGTCGAATCGGCGAAACAGCTTTGGAAACGCGTTCAGTATTGTCAGCATTGGTCCGTATTGTACAATACCAGCAAATGAATGAACGCTCAGTGCCAGTCAACCTCATGTAGGCATCTACTCACCTCGACATAGATCTTATTCATTTGCGCTAGCGCCAACCCTTTACCAATACACTCCCACCTGCTGGGTCCGCCAAAGACAATTCTCCAGGTCTCGTCCATCAGTGACAGCCTCGGCCCCTTGACATCCAGCCATCGTTCGGGTCTGAACATGCCAGAATCCTCTCCAAATATAGCCTTGTCTCTTACGGCAGTCTTGATCGAAAGATCGACGCTTACACCGGGAGGAATATGCAATCCACACACCAGTCCACCCCGGCTAGACGCTTTAGGGATAAGTGCAGCGGGTGGCAGCAGACGTAGCCCCTCTTTTATGACAGCTTGCAGATACGGCAAAGCGCGCGCCTCTGCGTCCGCAACAGGGGACGTTGTGATCTTTCCTGATTGAAGCGCATCATCGATCTCAGACTGTAGCTTTCGGTAAGCAGCCGGGGTGGTGAGAAGACATAGGATGGTGTGTAATATGCCTGTCGAAGTGGTCTCGGAACCCCCCAACAGCTGCACGACGGTTTCTAGCTCAAGTTGCTCTTGGGTCAAACCTTGAGCCACAAAGGACCCTAGCATGTCCTGCCGCACTTTTTTGTTCTCCCCGAATCTCTCTGCCACAGCCGATTTCGCTATTGAGACGATAGGCTTAAGCAACCCACCCTCGGGAATAATTGCGTTCATAATAGGATAATCCATTATCGCGCGCCATATCGGCGATACTGCTACAGATAGCACAGTTGGTAATTTGTTTTCGCTAGTCTCGATATATCCATGAAAGTCTCCCTGACGTTCCACACATCCAAATGATTGACCGAACGAGAGACTTGATGTAATGTCCACAAGTAGGTAAATAACCATTTTAGCGAGGTCCAGAGGCTGATTGTAATGCTCCGTGGCACTGGCGGCTGTATAAATCTGGTGGATTATGCCGACCATTTTCATGATATGGTCGTCGATCTGATCGTGAACTTGGAGTACTCCTTTTCCAGTGTATCCCGGCTCAAGCTTTGACCGCAACTTGCCGTGTCGTCGCCTATCGGTCATAGTAGACATAGAATCGATCCCAGGCGCTGATCGAAAGCCTCGGTAGGCATGACTACGCTCCCAACTCGATCGAGCATGTTGAATTCGTCGGATTTCGTTCGGATTACTTAGGGAAACCCAATCGGGCCCTATACAGACCAGAGGTCCATATTTCATGTGTAATTCGTCTAGGTGATCGATGTAAGTTCCATTGTAGAGATTTTTCATCATCCAAAGAAGGCTCCAACGAGGCCAGAAGGGACCGGGTATATGGCGAAGACGATACCAGCTCCGTATCCAAGCAAATCCGAGATAGGCTGATAGTACGATCATTAGAATTCTCGTAGCACCAATCCCCTCCCCTCCCACGTCTAAGAACGACAGGCCTATCATGATAGGACTGTGGGCTAAGAACTTTCTAACACTATTGTTAAAATTAGTAGATAGAATATCAAGCGTTGTTATACAGACATCAAGGAGATCCTTGATTTAGGGAGACACCTGAAGCGTAGATGGGCATGTTATCCCCCCCCCCCCCTTTTTCCCCCAATCACGGAGAGCTCTACTAAAGGCACAGTGACGGCCTACCCTCACATACATGCGAGGGTTTGTATGAGGGGATGTAACGCTGGCCCTGGACCGTGTGGTTCATTCCAAGGCGTAACACCATACTCAATTGGGAATCAAGGCGAGTTGGCGGGTGTAAAGACGTTGTTATCTTCCTCCTCACTCGTTCTCCAATGACGTATATCATACTCCTATCTTCGCCATCAATAGCAGTTTCTCACACGCGCTTCATTACATTTGTTCGCCATAGTGCGCTAAAGGAAATGGAATATTCTAACTTGGACCAGGTAATTAATGTGTGAGTAATTCGCTTTTTCTTCGACCAATCACGGTGGAATCATATTGACTTTACATAGATTGGGTGGCGTTGTAAGCACACGAGTCATCAAACATTCAGAAAGGTCTTTTGCGTTTGAAGTCACGCTCGATCTAGCTAAGGGTTCTGAATTCTTCGCTCAGAAGCCGCCGCTTCATTTTCATGCGAATCAAGACGAGTACATTCAAGCCGTCCAGGGTAACACGGGGCTCGAGCTAGAAGGGCGGGAGATCGTGCTCACGCCAGGCTCGCCCGAGTATTGCATCCCGAGTTGGGCGAATCACCGCTCATATCCCATGCCTATGAGGACCCAGGATGGTGTGAATAAGGTCAAGTTCCTACTATCTGGTGCACAGAGCCCTGAGCCATTCCAACTCAATCTGCTGTTCTTTGAAAATTGGTATCGGTATCAGGAAAGCGTAGTCACTGGCGGCAAGAAGATTGACATTATACAGGTCCTCAGTGTAAGTGGGAGAATTACTTTAGTGCCAGATTGACTATTTTTAGGAGATTTCAAGCTGGAGCTAACCTTCCCACCCAGACATTCGACGGCGGAGGAACCTACCTGTCGTTCCCATCATGGGTTCCGTTCGGTCGTAAAGTCTCGCAGATTCTGGGTGTTGTTGTGGGTAGGTGGTTGGGAAGTCTATTGGGGTACCAACCCTTTTATCAAGAATGGACTACAGATTGGGCGCTCGCTTGCCATGAGATGGAGGCTTCCATATTCCAGAGGCGCTTCGCACAATTATCGAAAACGGATTAATTCGTCGAGCTATATATACCTATTTATCTCGAGGTCACGCATAAGTTCAAATTCAGAGTTTAGCCATCCGCTTTTAGATTACTATCTCCTTAAGTATAGATGGCTTTATCAGTGATCAGTCCTATGACACCTTTCGTTGGTGAAATACTGAAGGATGCGCGGGACTGATTGCAAGTATCCTTCTGGTGTTGACTCTTCTATCTAGTCATAAATCAACATAATGAATTGAACAATACCTAGTGTATGAGGCAGTGGTGTAGACGGCAACTTGATACCCGGAGTTCCACTAGTATGTACATACATCGGTTGCCAATAAGATCATCCAATGGAAGAGGATCGCCGTGTGGGTGAAAGACAGGGGGTGGGTGTTGCCCTTCAAAGGCAGGGTGTATGCTTAGAAGCATTAGTCTGTCTCGACAAGGGTATATAGATACAAAAGTCCCAACACTCCTCGGACCTCTAACCATTCATACCCTGGCCTGGAAATGGAGATGTGATGTTACTGCATTGCACCGCCTTGAACCAATGTCGCAATAATGCTACAGTGATGCTGGCCTAAGACCGCTAGTCTACTACTGTAGTTTCTATGGTCTCTCATAAAAAGGACTCGAAATGGCGGATACCTAGCAGCGTGTTTATATGTGTAGTCTAAAATATTAACAGTCGATCGATTATAGCAGGTCCTGCCGTTGATCAGTCTAGACCTTAGCTAGATGATCTATGTTCCAAGCGGTTATTCTGTCTTGTGGTAGCATATCCCAAAGGCACCGTTGGATTTAGTAGGATTACATGCATTGGGATTACCGCCACCTTTGGTAGGTTACAACCTTCACGTGTTAGGTATTGATCAGCCCGAATGTCGAGATTGTGAGTGTGACCCTCCCTTTTTGGTGACTCTAACTCCTGAGGATCAGCCCACGGACAAGACTCCCCCTGAATCTTAGATGAGCACACATAGGCAACGGAGCCTGGTCTTGGTCCAGGGGATGTATTCTTCTTTGAAGAAGGGCTGGTGAATTGTGATTTGACCAATTCACATCCAGCGAATTTGTAGGACATGATGGCATGAGCTAGATCCTCGAAGCCATTTGATATCAACATACATGCTGTGCTTTCATGAGACGATTTACTAGCTGAATAACCATGGCGTCGTCCACTATTTACATTTATACTTTACTGCTTTGCTTCTCTGTGGCAACCGCTACGGCCACCGTTGCTCGCACCCAAGAAGCCAATGCGATATGCCAGTTGTTAGACTCCACGCTGGACGGGGATGTAACCACTCAAAATGAAAGTGATTATCAAACACGCAGGACGGAAAATTGGTGAGTCAACTCACATAACGAGCTAGAACTCAACTCACACCGTCTCCGTAGGGTTCAGACTGCATGGAGCGAACCCACGTGCATCTTTCATCCCTCAAATATTGAGGAGATACAAACAGTAGTACCTATGCTTGTTCGATCAAATGTGAGCTTTGCAGTCCGTTCTGGGGGCCACTCCCCACATCACGGGTTTGCCGGCATCGACCGTGGCGTACTTGTTGATATGTCTAATTTCAACAACATCGACTATCAAGCTGAAAAGGCTACTGTCACAGTCGGTGCCGGGCTTACCTGGGGGGATATATATACCGACCTCGAACAATATCAGGTAACTGTTGTAGGGGGGAGAGTTTTAGACGTCGGTGTCGGAGGTCTGACTTTAGGAGGCAAGTTGCTCTACATTTGGTCACAAAGAAACTGCTAATATGATCCTCAGGGGGTCTCTCCTGGCTCACCAATCTTTATGGTCTGGTGTGTGATAACGTAGTTAACTTCAAGGTAACACTACCACCACGGCCTTCAAAGCAGAATTAATTGGTGATTAGGTTGTCCTTGCCGACGGTTCGGTAGTCGATGCTAATAAATCAACGAATTCGGACCTTTTTTGGGCTCTGAAAGGAGGCGGCAATAACTTTGGTAAGTTTAATTATTATAAGCAGCTCGAGAATTACACGATACTAACAGTTTGCAAAGGAATACTGGTCGAGGTTACTCTTACAACGTATCCAATGGGCCGGGTATGGGGTGGAATCAAAACATATACAGCAGAACAACTTCCAGAGCTTATAAAAGCATACTCAGAGTACCAAGCTAATGGCGGGAATGACCCGCATGCTAATCTTCACATTTTGGTTTCGCCCACCAACTCTACTGTCGGAGTATGGCTCTCCTTGGTGTACTTGAAGCCGGAAGAACACCCAGCGGCTTTTGAGCCATTCTACTCTATCAATACGACTTCGGACAGCACCGCTGTCAAATCCTACAACGAATATCTTGAGGAATTTGGAGTCCCGCAAGTACAACGGTAAGTTTCCAAGTCATATCTCTCCCCTTTAATCACCCGTATACATTGGGTCTATGTCTATATAGTACTAATACTATTCTGTAGCTTTGACTGGTTCACTTCGACGTTTAGGCTCAATCAATCTGCATACAATGACGTTGCAAATATCATCACAACATCTAACGTGGTCCCGAGTGTCCAGTCAGTCACGGCTGGGTTTATGGGTGCTACCTGGCAGCCGGTATCCCAAAATGTGTCAGGGTTAGGAGAGGCTCGAGGTGGCAACGCTTTGGGTTTAGAACCGACGGCCCAAACCTGGCTTGCTACGGCGTTTGCTTGGTGGTGGCCCGATGACGACGGGAAAGTCCACGGTCTGGGCAACGATATAGTGAGTGAAATTGAAGCAGCAACTGCATCAGCACAAAATCAGCTGTCGTACAAATTTATGAATGATGCAAGTTGGAGCCAGCAAGTCATTGCAAGCTATAGCGATGATAATGTTAGGAAATTAAGGGAAGTACAGACAAAGTACGACCCTTCACTATGCTTCCAGAGGCTGGTTCCTGGGGGGTTCAAATTGCCGACAGCGCCTTGATTACTGCTTATTAGCACGCGTCTTGATCAATTAAAGCCCCTATATCTATTAGATAGAAGAAACCAATGGGAAATGTTCTCTATTTTTAGTTCAAGGCGCCATACCTTCATTATATGTGTCTTAGGTTATAAGTGGAAGTTTTGTCGATTTTTGTTGTTCTATAGACGGGGCTCGTCCCACCCCTAGAAAATCATCCAATAGAAACACCATCGGTTATTATCAACTATATTATCCAACCTGTTGGTGCATAGTCGCATTTTGTATGCAGATCCGGAAAGTATCCGATAAGTACCATGCAGGTAATGGCTTGTCATGTACTAGTAATACACGGGTGACATATGCAGAATCCTTCCGACCTGCAGAGACGTGGTGCAATTAGGGGTCGTCCCACTGCTCACGTTCCAACACTCCAAACGCGACTTGCGAGCCTTGCCAACATGCTAGGTTACTACCGCTGGAAAAAGGTTGTGTGCACATAGGTAGCATTTACAGAAATAGAACGCCAGTGAGACCCTGACATGGGTATCTGACCTATTGCATCTCTCTTTGGTAACCACCCACACCAACTGGACCACCGAGAATGAGACAAACTTTAAAGGGAGGGTAAGCCTCAGTTGAACTCCCAATTCACTACGTGAACCGTTTCCCTCTGTCAAACAAGAATCGAGCAGCCACGATGACCACTAGCACACCGACGCCCGAGCAGATTGAGGCCATTCTGAATGGTCCAGCTCTCCCACCACCTGATGGCGTTAAGCCAGACTTCGAAAACCCACCGAATAACAATGGTTTGGGATACGGTCTCCTTACTATGATGCTTGCAATCGGAACCATAGCCATTCTCTTGCGCTTACTCGGCAAAGGCTTCAAGACTAGGAAGCTTCGAATCGAAGATGGTGAGTACCATCAACACGATGCATTGGGTTCTCTCTCTAATTCTAGATGGCAGGCTTGGGTCTTACTGCGTTTGTATATAAGCCCCTCAAGATCGTTTATGCCGTTGGGATTATGCTCACAAAGCCAAACAGATACTTTTCGCAGCATATCTAGGCTGCGCTTATAAGGTGTTGGTATTTCCTGGCTTCTACGTCCACCAGTGGAACGTGCAAGTGAAGGACATGGAACGTATTCTATATGCAAGTGCTCCATTTCTACTTAGCACTTGGAGAAAACACACTCCGTTCATGTCGCTAACCCCTACTAGCCATTCAACATAGCCTCGAACTCCTACAACGGTATGATTGGAGCCTTAAAAGCTGCCATCCTCTTGGAGTGGCTACGAATATTCAATCCAACGGGGATCCGCAACACATTCTTCTGGACCTGCCATATTATCCTATGGATAAACATACTATTCTACTCGGCTTCTTTCTTCGCCATCAACCTTGCCTGCATCCCGCGCCAGAGAATTTGGGATAAGACTATAACTGAAGGCCACTGCTTCAACGAAAACAATCTATACCTTGCCGGTACCATCGTCAACCTCATTTCAGACGTAGCTATCCTGTTTACTCCTCAAAAGGTCATATGGTCTCTGCGACTATCATTTAAAAAGAAGCTCGGAGTCTCGCTTGTCTTTGCTATAGGCTTACTGTATGTTACCATCGTCCAGCAGACGTACAGGAGGCTAATGTAACTAACAATGGGTCAACAGATGCTGTGCAATCGCAGGTGTGAGAATCGCGACGACCGTCCAAAGTCCATACGAACCTGACGCAATATACAACCTGCCTAAACTCGTCTTCTTAGGAACCGCAGAGATGCTGTGTGGATTGCTCGTCTTTTGTGTCCCAGCATTCCCTCAGGCTATCAATAGCCTCGGGGTTCCCAAGCTCATCTCCCAAATATCTCTCCTTATATCTTCCCGGAAATCATCTCAGCAAGCCTCGTGGGCCAGCACTGGGGAGTCATGGCCACAAACTAAATATGCAGGAGGGCAGGCTACGAGTTACAAACAGATCGACAATAATAGCCTTAGAGCTCCCAACAGGCTTGAGGATACTAACGGGAGCGGAATTGTCCACACTACGGAGTTTACATCTATTGAGATGCGTGCCCCGAACGGTACGAGAGGGGAGTTCCAGCATCAGTACCCCTGGTCACAGAATGATAAATAGACTGGAGATGAGACAGTGACACGCAGTGCTTATATTATAACTCGTATAAGTATTTCACTGTTTTTAAGGGTCAATGAGAAAGAGCTGTGCCTGTCTCTAGCTACCTAGTCAAGTGCGTATCACATATGTGTGTGATCATCTATGACTGTCAAGCCTGAGAGTGTCTTCTGCTAGAACTATAGAATACTGTCCCAATTATCGTAGTCATATCAACACAATTAGATCGTATAATGACCTTTTCTAGAAAAGTTCACTCCCTAGTTTCAAAGCTCGCTCTTTACCGACTATGAGCCCTTTCAAGAGATACATATACGTATTCGCGATTCTGCCAAGATCATTCTTGGCACCGAAAGGTATTGCACAGCAGACTACGGTGATTAGTGATCCTTCAGGTTATCATCTGAGTGAGATCTATGGACATGACCTACCAACCGGCCATCACCCCCGCTTTGGGTAGGCTGTCGTGTAACTACGTAGAACCGATTTATGGCCCCCAAATTACCCAGTTGCAGTTGGACACAGAACATGGATGGGTAGCATTTTGGATTATTCGGGCAGAATCACCGAAGGCACAGCAGCCAACCACCACATACCACACTCCAAAATATTACCTGGTATACAAGGATACAATGCACTGCCCCGAAAAGGAAATGGCGGTTCGCACCGAGCCTTAAGCCCTACCTGTTATATTCCGGGCCGCCGAGGGGTCCATACCTAATACCTCTTCTACTTCGATTGAGTTGCATCTGAGTACGGCTATCCACACCCCCCTCCTTGAAAGAGGCACAACCGTCTAGGTTCATCCTAATGGGTAGGTATCATTGTGGTGCTACCTCGGACGGTCTCGATAGCTATGTTGGTGACTAAACTTCACAACCTCATTTTAACGCACATTGCATAAACGCTTACGGAACATGCATCCATGGTAATGGATAGATTTTAGTAGTCTCGCAAACTATGACTTAGTTGATCTTATCCAATACCCGACCACGGTTAGAAGCTAATCACGTGCTATTTAATATACTGGTCATCATAGCAGAGAATCACCAAGACAGCATCACTACCTCCTCTAAAGCTCTCTGCAAGGTCCGTCATCATGGGGGATTCTCGATCGCTGGCTGAACTTGGTAACATTATCCAATCCTGTTCAACCTCAATCTATGACTTGCTAAACGAAGCCAACGTCCCACAGCCTTCCCTAGGACATGGGGCACCATCGGGAGAACCTGTGTATACCAAAACTATCCGAGAAAGGAGGGTTGAGTTGCTTGAGGCCTTAGATGAGCTCCGAGCACTCATTCTTGGTCCGAAACCTTACCTATATTATACATCAGTCCTTAGCGTAAGTTGCGTTTCTCTATAAGGGGGGATATTGCTGATGAAAGATAACGGTAGCCGACACATTTAGCCACTTTTAATGTGCTTTACCAGCACCAGATCGCATCCCATGTTCCCAGCAACGGCTCAGTCTCTTATTCAGATTTGGCGGAGCGATGCGAATTAGATGAGTCTGATCTTAGACGTATTGTACGGTCAGCGATCTCTCTGAAGGTCTTCGAAGAGCATCCTACTGGTTACGTGCGACATAATGCCGTATCGGCCGCTCTAGTTACGCCGTCGGCCCATGATGCAGTGGGCTTCTTTGTGCAAGAGTTTACACCGGCAGCTCTCAAGCTACCCGAAACGCTGAAGAGGTTCCCTGGTTCTCAGAAAGCACCAGAAGCCGCAATCGCTGTAGCCAATGGAAGTACAGGAAACCAAGATATTTTTTCTGCCATTTCTCACGACGCCGGACGTGTCGAGCGCTTCGGTAACGCCATGTCCTTCAACACGACTATCTTGGAAACATCAGCGGACGATCTAGTAGACAACGCCCCTTGGTCGCCCGCGCGGAGCACGCAATGTCCATGCCCCAAGATCCTAGTGGATGTGGGGGGATCCCGGGGGAAATTATGCGAGGCCTTCTTGAGAAAGTATCCAGGTATCGATATGGCGATTGTTGAAGACTTGCCCGAAGTTACCAAGAAGAACCTGGAATCACAGGCTCCGGAAGATGTTGGCGATCGTATCAAGTACCAGTCGTACGATTTCTTCACCGACCAAGTCGTCAAGAATGCAGATGTATATGTCTTCAGAACAGTAATCCATGATTGGCCAGATAGCTACGCGATCCGGATCTTGCGGAATCAGATACCTGCACTGAAGACTGGAGCTCGCATCCTGATCAACGACATTTGCATAAGACCCCACGAAGGGTTTAATTCATGGATAAGCCAAACCCAGTGGTGAGTCGCGCATCTCCTGCTTTTATACAAACATCCGTAGGATTAACAGTTCATCAAGTGCTCTTGATCTATTCGTTAAGATGGGCTTAAATGCAAAGGAGAGGACCAGACTCGATTGGGAAGCTCTACTGAAAGAGGCAGACACTCGGTTTGCACTTGAAGACATTGTCACGCCTGCGCAGTCTGTTCTTTCCATAATTCAAATCGTTTGGAGAGGTTAACGAAATGTACAATTTGATACTATGTGGGTTGATTAGGCATATCTTTCTTGAAGATACGAAACATAACGTGGAGAGGATACTTGGTTTCCAACAAATGAATGCTGTGACACTTGGAGGGCTTGGGGGCAAGGTGGTACAGCGCATAATCTCATGACCAGGAACTTGGCAGCAGTTGAGAGGCCGCACGTAGGGGTCTGAAGTGACAAACTGAAGGAAACCCCCTATGATTGGTGGTCGATATGGCTACTATATATTTGCAGATTACAGCAAATGGAATGCTCACTACTTAAGTAACTAAAGCGATCCTATCATGGGAGCGGCTGAGAGGGAGGCAAACTGCCCTCATTCCATAGTGAGGTAGTAATCTGGTCCCGGTGGCCAGTTTGCTTGTTTCAAAGAACCGAACACATTCCGTCTAAAAAAATACCAATGAAATTTGCATAGTTGACGTCGTGTGTGACGTCTACACTGGAATTCCAGAACAATATCTTTCATGTCTGTTCTGACTAATCACATCATAATATAATCAAGTGGCACCCTGATAAAGATTGCTCGCATACTATTTAACGTGGTCCCCCGCATCCCTCTTCAGTAGCTTTGGGATCAGTCTACCTAACTCATAGCATCAATCATAAAGTCCTTGGACGCGCTGACTAACGAGCGAGACTCGATCATTTTACACAACTCGATTGTCGACCATTCATCAGCATGGCACGCTCACAGGCTACCAACAGCAACCCGCAAGCAAGCACCGAGTCGGAACACCAGGCAGCTTTGAGACTCCGTGGTGGTCGTGCTCCCAGGTAACCCGATTCTCAAATACAATATGATACTCTACATGTGCTAACCTGAGAAAAGGCCGAATGATGTCTTCATTGCCGTGATGGGCATGGCCGGCCCCGAGAAATCGTCCTTTATCCGGCTTTGCTCGGGGAAACGCGTGAAGGAGTACAATATATTGGAAACAAGTAAGCCGAATTGTAACGGTTGCAACGGACATTCAGCTAATTCTGCATCCATGAAGCCAATCAAGAGGTGGCTGTCTGCGCATATGACCAATCGCCCAGTCGCACCATCTACCTCGTTGACACTCCGGGCTTCGACCACGCTGACCAAACCGATGCGGCTGTTCTGCGGGACATTGCCGCGTTGTTGAACGATTACTATTTGAACAATATCATATTCAAGGGTATAATTTACCTCCATTACATTGGCCCCCTTAACAGTCAAATCGTCATGCGGAGGAATATGGCTATATTCCAGAAGCTATGCGGCGATGTTCAGTTAAAGCGTGTTACGCTAGTGACGACCGGATGGGGCAAGGTTCCCGAAGGCGACGAAAAACTGAACGAGTGGCAGCTCACGTATGTTGACGAGCTCTGGGGGTACATGGTAAAGCAGGGAAGCACTGTACGTCGCCACCATGACAATGAACACACAGCCCGAAATATTGTGGACGAGGTAGCTGCCATCGGTGGTATCGAGGCTAGTCTTGACATCCAGGAAGAAATGGTAACCCAGCAACGCGCCTTGAGTCAAACCTCGGCTGGGCAGGAGCTTTACAACGATTATGCCAGCCGCATAGCAAGTATGGGGCAGGGTCAGCGCGACCTACATATTTCCCAGAGGAAACTTCAAGAGGAGCGTATCCGTAAGCAGGAGCAATTGCTCGCACAGCAAGGGGGGTCGCATGCCACGGAGTTGAAGCTACAACAGGATGAATCCGAACGGAAGCTACAAGATGAGGATGAAGAGCTCGAGCGACAGAGAGTGAGGAGAGTTCAAAAGGAGAAGGAGAGTGAGAGACAGGAACAGGAACAGGGGAAAGGACAGCAGCCACCGCCAGAAGCGACGCAACCTTCGTATCGCGAAATTCCACTGCCACACTACGAAGCTGTCAATAATGCTGAGCTAACCATGGAGCGTGGAAGCGATGGGAAGCTTAGGCTTATGCGTCGTGATGTTGTCAACACGATTGCTGTCAACACGGGTACTATCAACATGAGTGAGTACACGTCTCCCCAACTCCTGCCACCTTCGAAAGATTGAAGACAAACTAAGTGATGAGACGTATAGATCCTCGTAACAATTCCAACTGTGGACCCGGCAGCAACATTAATTCCACCAACTGCTTCGGTTGCAAAAACTGCACGAACTGCACTAATTGTGAGCAACCGAGTGCTCCTTTTCCTCCGATATTAATCTCTTTACTTGCGTCGAGCTAACAACTCCCCTCTCAAATAGGTCCCCTCTCAAATAGGCTTCAACTGCGTGAACCTTCTCAACTGTTCCAGCTGTTTCAATTGTTCCGGGCTGGTGAATTCGAGTAACATGCGCGGTATCCATATGTGATACAGTGTCACACGGGGGTAGCTAGGACCACTTGAACCGACACAACGTCCGCATCTGCTTTAGTTAGGAGCTACTTGGAATTACACTCTTTTATTTATTGGGAAATGCAGTTTAAAGAATAGATACATGTAATCACTTGGTTGTAATTGAGCTTTTACGTGTGGAGTGACCCATGTCTATCGAGAATCGAAACGTCATTTAAGAGACTACACATAGGAGACATAGCAGAGAAACTATGACTGCCATTCAATTCCTCTAAATATGAGCACAGGTGATCAAATCGCCCCAAAGTGTGCAGAACAGCCCTTTAGTAGCATAGACACTCATTCCCTTCCTTTCCCTTATAACGAACATAGGAAGCCTATCGCCCCCGATGCTGACATGAAAAAGTCAGACGCTGCCTGGGTAACGCGTGGTGAGAGGAGGTATAAGGTGAAGGTCTAAAATGGGGAGGTACGTTACCATCCCCGCTGGATATCCTTGAGGTGTTATATACAATGTAAGTACCTAATATAAAACCCCCTTTCTGTCAAGATGTATCATTATTGTCGTCATCTCATTTGCATGTCTTCCCTGGCCATGTCGTCTAATTCATCAGGTCTTTAACCTGTTTTCTGAGATAGATGCAGCCAGGGCCTCCCTAATTATATAACACATTATATGCACTGTAAAATGAACACCAAAGGGCATGGACTTTTCAAGAAAATTAATTTGTAGAGTATACCGTTTGATCGTGCGTCTATATCCCGACCCCGACTTCCACCCCCCTTTTTCCTCCACCCGCCTCAATCTCTCATCCATCTACACACCGTGAAGCAACCGAGTTGGAGAATTAGGTGTTACATACCACCACGAACTGTCGATGAGTAAAAGAAACAGCAGAGCGGTCAGCTTATCTATTCTATTGTATGAGCTAGCCCGTTTGTCGAAGACAGGGAATATTCGTTCTGGCACCGAGCGCAGATGACCAAATACGTCACCGTATCTCTCTGCCGGTAAACGCAGCGCGGCCGGTTGACGCAGCGGTCCCAGTCGCTCTGCAGCTCCTTCACTTGGTTATTGCACTGGCGGCATCGCCAAATGAAGCGGACGTATGAACACATTTCCCTTCCTTCCTTCCTTCCGCCCGCCGTGTGTGTGTGCCTGTGTGCCTGTGTGTATGTGTGGTGTTTTTGTTGGTGCTGGATTCTCCACGCGTGTGTCTTTCCTTTCTCTGTGTAGTTGGTGTGTTCCTGCAAGGCTTGTTCTGTTTCTGTTTCTGGGAGAAATTGTTTAATACGTCCGTAGCAGGTGATGATAATAATAATGGAAGGACAAAGGGCAAAAATGTCTTAAGTATATATAGTAGAGGGTTTGGCTTACGTAGGTAGCCTTTGTACAAAAGCGCGGTCGGCATGAGTAAGGCGACTCGTAGTATTATGCGCCGATTTAGATATATCCATCCATGTTGTCGTAGAACGCAAGGTCGGCTATTTGCTTTCGCATATGTCAAGACCTGCCCTTAGCTTGGCATGATGAGGGTGCTTGGTTGCTGCTCAATATGAAGGCTTTTGAAACATCAAGGATCGTTACACAATTTGACAGACAATATCGTTGATGAAATAAGTAAGAGATTATGATTTTGACACTGTTGTGACCTCATAACGTTTGCGTAGTAGTTGATGTAAGTGGTCAGGAGCAAGCGCCCTTCACGAACTCTTGATGTAAGTTGGGACGAAGCTACAATACGAGAAAGCTCTAGAACTCCGCATGAAACAAGTCCATCCGTCACATAAGGAAGCATCATAATCTCGTCGATGAGCCCTTTGAACCTAACTCTAGCTGTCTTATTCATAGAGTGACACAATGTTCTTTACCGTAAACCCATCCAAGACCTCCCTTCTAACCGGCGATCCATGCCATGCCATGCCATCCATCCATCCCCCCTGGGTCCGGATCATTGTACATGGAAATCCCCTTTTCATTCCTAACGTCATGTCATCATACGGTACCATTCTATGCTATCACATCCTATGTAATACCACGTTTTCAAGCCCCATTCCACAACTATTCTCTCTCTACTCTAGCTGCGTAGTACTCCCACCCTTCTTCCCCCCTTTCCCCTTAGGCCCTCCTTTGAAGTGTTTCTTGCTTCCTCCAAGCTGGATCTCGCTAGGATCGAGGCCCGTCTCGAGGGCGATCATAGCGCGGGCCTTGCGCCCGCTGAACTGCTTGGCGCGCGTCTGCGCCTGGTCGCGGCCATGCTGCGTGTACTTGTGGTTGAAAGGCCTACTGAGGTGACCAGCGTTGCCGCTGCCGCTCGGTGCAAAGAACGCCTTGTCGAGGCGCTTCGACTTGGCGCCTGCCGGGAGCGCAGCAAACTCGGGATCGGCGGCGACGGATGATTCTCCGTCGTCGACATCATCATCATCATCATCCCCGTCGACTTGGAGTTGGTCTAGGGCGGCGAGTAGAGCGGCCCGTCGTTTCTCCGGCAGGTGCGCCGAGTCGTATAGCTCGCGGTTGAACTCGGCGGCGTCGCCTCCGTACCCCGGGGGCGGCTCGACGTGCAGCAGCTTTCCGTTGACGTAGTCCTTGAGGACAATACGCGCGGCGCGCGACTCATCCGGCTGCCCAACACCCTGAGTCTGGAAGCCGCGTGCCTTGGCGTAGGCGGACAAAAATTCGCTGGCTGAAGGTATGCCTGTACCGCCTTCCTCGATCGGTCGGGTGTCGATATGTATGCCGTATATGGCCTCTAGGAATGGCTGGGGTACCCTCTTGGTGATGAGCCCAGCCGGCCCAGTGTACTCTCGGAGCTGGTCAATTGGCAAGACACCGTTGCAGACCAAGTCGGCTTTGGTGGTGGCGAAGTTAGGGAAGACTAGACCAGGACAATCGCAGAGGACAACTTTCTCGCTGAGATGAATGGTCTGGAAATGCTTCGTCTTTCCTGGAGTCGCCGAGACGGACACTTTCTTGGCACCGATTAATGCGTTGATGGTTGATGACTTTCCTACGTTAGGATATCCCACTAGACCAATTTCTAGCTTTCCTATATGTGGATTAGTATATAATGATACACAATGAAGTTAGAAGGCGTGGATATAGACTTACCATCAGAGTCGGGGGCATGCTGAAGGAATATATCCTCTAATTCCTCAACTGTTAATATCCGTGTATCGTCGTCAGTGTCGACTTCTAATGGTACACCAGCACCTTCGTCCTCGCTCTCTTCGTCGCTTTCAGATCCTTCTTGGTCCTCATCTTCTGATGATTGTGTCTTCTGAGTTCTGGGTATTGTCTTCGGGTTGGCACTCTGTCCATTGTCGGGCTCTTCAGGTTCATCTAGAAGGTCCCGTTCCTCGATTAACTGTTTGGCCAAACTGGCAGAGAAGAAACGATAAGCGATCTTGTTGTCTTTGAAGTATGTGGCCCACTCTCTCCTCTGTTTTGTCGACATCATGTCTGCCTTGTTGACTAGAAGTAGGTTTTGCTTCTTCGGGTCCACATCTTTCACATAATACTCAAGATCTTCAGATCGGAACATCAGGGGGTTTCGGGCATCTACGATCTGGACAACGAGATCTGATCGTTCAATGACACGCCACAGCTGTCTCCAAACTTCCAAATTGCGCTCGAACGGAGTCATAAGCAGATCTTGGTTTTCCTGTAGTTCAGCCAAGCCTCGTCTCCAGTTAAGGAAGCTTTCTCTCTCTAGGACATCCAGTTCCTGAGCTGTGGTGTTTTCATCCCATTTTGGCCTTCGCGGCACGGATAATCTAGCCCTATGTGCTTGTTGCTTGCTTAAAATGTTGCGCTCTTCTGCGGCTGACAGCAGGTAGGGGTTTCTCTGGTCTGTATGTATGATCTTGACGTTGTTCATCTTCTCTGCAGTAAAGTCGGTACCAGCTAGCTCAGCAGTTGCTAAGAACTCATCCATTGCGCTTTGTTCTGTTACTGAGCGCATCTTAACCCATGCTGCTTCTTTCCGATCGTTTGTGATATACTATATGATTCATCAATTAGTATCCATTATAGAAGATGATATAATGTTGAATCTAACCACATACTTCTTCGCCTGTAGCGTGGTTGACTCTCGTGACTCCTGTTCCTTTCTTGCGATCAGAGCCCTTTCCCTTGCCGAAGCGATCGTTCATCAGGGTATTCCCGAGCCCAACGGATTGCTTAGACTTGGCTTTCGGCATCTTGAACGAATGATAGCCAAATTGTGTGAATAGAAGTATATAATTAAATAGTTCTCAGGATTGAATACTTTAAATACTTGATTTATTCTCTAATTACGAAAATATAAAAATCAAGTAATTGTATAAGAGATGGTCAATTGACTGAACTGACCTGAAGTGATGGGATGGGACCGCTGAATAATGGAGGGGCAAATTATTTTTGCGTCACTGGTCGCACTCCCGCTCACTGATAAGCCTCGATAAGAACATTACCCCACCAAACTTTTTTTAACGGTTCGGTTTAGTTAGTTGAAAGTCGTCTAATCGTCCCGGGGGAGGCCCAATGCCACTTTAACTATTCCTACCTACGTAAAAGGAAGGCTACGGGAATCCTCTCATTATCAAGGGATTTATTTCCATACGACAATTCAACAAGGTATCTCACATATAATCTAGCCAAGATGCCTAAAGGAAAGTGGATGTAAGTATTAACATGACCTACATATGTATGTATGTATAATCTGAACATATCCTCTAACACACACAACCCTCCGCGACAACAGCGACAAGAAGACGGCCCAGCACTTCACCCTAGTGCACCGTCCGCAGAATGACCCCCTGATCCACGACAGCGACGCGCCGTCGATGGTGCTGAACCCGACGAACGCCCCCAACAGCCACAAGGTGAAGAAGCTGGACGACCTGGCCTCCGAGCTGGGGTCCGACGCTGTCCGCATCCGCGCCAACGAGGGCGAGGCCGCCAACCACGGCGTGTACTTCGACGACACCGAGTACGACTACATGCAACATCTGCGGGATCTGAACTCATCAGGTGGCGGTGGAACTGGAGACGTCGTCTTCGTAGAAGCCAAGCAGGACAAGGACAAGAACAAGAACAAGGGAGGAAAAGGCAAGCAGAGTCTAGAGGACGCATTGCGCCAGCTCGACGTTGAGGATGTGGAGCGCAAGAAGCGCGAGCTCCTCGATGAGGATTTCCTGCCCTCGAAGAACCTGCGCCGCATCACGTACCAGGCCCAGCAGGACGTGCCCGACGCCATCGGCGGCTTCCAGCCCGACATGGATCCGCGCCTGCGGGAGGTGCTCGAGGCCCTAGAGGACGAGGCCTATGTTGACGATGAAGAGGACGATATCTTCCAGCAGCTGGCTAAGGACGGGCGGGAGCTCGACAGTTTCGAGTTCGAGGAGCAGGGGGATTTCTTCGACGACGAGGAAGATGGTGGTGGTTGGGAGTCCGACGATACGGCGAAGCCGAACCGGGAATACAAGGATGAGGTACCCTCTCTAGTCCCGATCGCCAACCCAGCAGGCGGAGAAGGCGGAGAAGACGCACACAACGAGAACTGGCTTGAGGACTTCAAGCAGTTCAAGAAAGACCAGAAACAACAACCTGCAGCACTAAAGAAGAAGACACCCCTGCCGCCACCATCCAACTCCGACCTGCAATCGTCGCTCTTCACAACGACGACGAACGGCGGGCTGCGGCGCAAGAAACGCAAGGGCGCGCTGACGAACCAGTCGGGGTACAGCATGACATCCTCGTCGATGGTGCGAACGGAGCAGCTCGGGATTCTAGACGAACGGTTCGAGCAGATGGAGGCACGACACTACAATCCGGCCTTCGACGAGGGCGGCGAGGACGGCGAGAGCCTGATATACGGTGGTGATGACGATGACAATGATGGCACCGCATCCGCGGTGTCGGGAGCGACTGGGATGTCGACGGCGTCGAGCGTTACGGGCGCGACACGGCACGACTTCGACGATATCCTGGATGACTTCCTAGGCGGCTACTCGATGCACGGCAAGAAGCATATCAAGAAGGGCGGGTGGAAGAACGGCGTCGAACAGTACGATGAGATCCGGCGGGAGCTAGGCCCCGCTCACACGAGAGGTCGATATGGAGCCAGCAGTAGTGGCGGCAAGTCAAACCAGCAGCAGCAATCGGGTGCGAAAGGGGCGGCTGCTCTGGCGTTTGGCGCGCCTGCTGCGGCTTCTTCGAGGTGAAAAGGGGGTGGGTGAAAATTTACGATCTCAAATGAAATGAAAACAAAATAAATCAGGGAGTGTTATGTGTGCGCGCATCGGTAGCGGATCACATACGCGGGATGGAACTTACCAGGTAGAGAAAAGATACCCCTAATAAATATAGCTCGCGATCCTTTCAGGTTTGGGCGACATAAGTATTATTGTATATGTCACCCTCCCCCGTGCCACTACTACTAACTCAGCTTGTATAATTAAAATTGCGTGTTGCATGAAACAAGACTAAGGCACTTGATATCCAACATCACGGCAATTTATATACGCATACAAAAAAGGGAAGTAGATATCTTCATCAATTGGTTCTCATTGTACTCCTACATACGTAGATACCTTACACACCCGTTTCATAGGAACATAGGGTAGGGCGGTGCGGCGCGATGTAATGCGATATGATGCGATGCGATGCATATGTGTAATCTTACAGCTGACGACAGCAAGTAAACATCTCGATGTATATGTGCGCTCAGGGTTTTACCAAAAAAGTCAAACAAGATCAACCTAGCCGGAGAGCGGTTTCTCTCAATAAGGAGTGTCCTCTACACGAGGTTGAAATCAGTTGCGCTCGACGACGGTAAAGGGCGAGGCGATACAACGAGTTTTGTACAAGAATTTGGTAATCCAGAAGGCGCAGAACTCGGTGGCCGCATGATAGCTATTGATATGTCATAGGGAGTCGGGTAGAGTAGCAGATTAAAGATTCTGTGTCAAGGCGAAGCGGCTCGACCGATCAACCCGGTATCCAGAAAGCTACCTCCCCGGCGTTTATCCTGCGTGTGCCGTCGCATTGCGTGAACGATCCAGCCTACTATGCGCCGCACGAAGGATGCTTCGTCCAACGCTTCATCTAGCTTATTGTCTCGTACGTTCCTTCCAGGGCCCCCGTTTAGCCCGCCCGATTCAAGGTCTCTCTCCTAGTTGCGGTGACCGTTGACCGCAGCCGCGACGTGGGGTGGGTTCGGGGGGCGTTCGGGGCCGTAAGCGCCAGGGATAGCGCCGGTAGGAAGTAGTTCTTCCTCGGTATCATCGTCATCGAACTCGCCTTCGCTGACTTCTTCCTCGTCCTCGTCATACTCGTACTCGCTAGCCTCATCATCGCCATCGTCAAGCTCGCCAGCTTCGGAGCCGTTCACTCCCACCGCTGCTGTCGGCATAGGTCCAGTTCCCTCGACGCCGGAAGACGTTGTTGGGGCGTAACAGCTCTCAACGGTGCCCTGCATCCCCTGGGGGATACCGCGGCCTTGCTGCTGCATCTGGCCGATGATGCTGGTGAGCTTATCGTTCTTTTTGCGGATATCGTCGAGGTCGCGGATTAGCTTCGTACGCTCCTCGGCTAGCTTGAAGATATTCTGGTTGAGGGCGTCATGTTTCCGCTTGTAGTTGTCATTCTCCTTCTCCAGCTTCTTAGTCTTCTTGGACATATCCTCCATCTCCTTGCGAAACGTCAGGAACAAATCGTTACTATTGTTCAGCGTATCCTCGACCTCGCCGGCTGTTAATGCTTGCGCTCTCCCAGAAGGAGGGGGGCTATAGCTGTAGGGGTGATGATTGCGATGACGCTTATGCTTGAGCTTAGACTCCAAGTTTGCCATCCTGCAGGGGGTTGGGAGTGATATTGATAGTGACGGCCCATTGTGATAGTGATAGTGGGTGGTGGGGTAGCATAGTGTTGAAGAAAGAGACCACACATACCTGCTTAAATTTCTCGACGTAAACATTGAGTTGGTTGCGCAACTCCGTCTCGGTCTTGGTGAAGGTGAGTACTTGGCTGTTCAGCTGGTTCGCGCGTCTCGCTTCGCCCTCGGCAGCTTTCTTCTGTTCCTCATACCGCGCCATATTCCATTGTACCTCGATCTCCTTAGTACGCATAGCTGAATGGAAATGCAATTCTCGCAGTTCGTATTGATCGATGAGGGATTTGAAGCGTGCTTTGAATCTGTATACGACGTCAGAACGAGTCTGTGGAGGGATATAGCGAGATAGCAGAGCAGCATACAGTTCTTCTGCCTTCATATAAACCACTTGCTTGCGCGGATTGTCTTTTTCTTCTTGGTACCCTTCTAACGTCTCCAACACCTTCTTGAACCGATCGTCAGATGAAGTTTTCAGTCGGTCATGCGCATCATTTAAGGCTCGATGTTCGTTCTAGAACCCCATATAGATCAGCTCAAACTCCGCAAGTTCCGAATAGGCCGCTCAACGCAAAATACCTTCAACTTGTTGTTTTCTTTCTGTAATTCTCGGCATAGTTTCTCTAGCTTCTCCTTTAGGCCAATTTGCTTGCTCAGGTCGGTACGGCTTGTATCCTTTTCCTTCTGTAGTTGGTCTGCGCGCTTTTTATTCTTGATATTATCACGTTCTAGGCGCTTCATGTTTGCGAATAGTTCTGACGATCGTTTGGTAAGGAGGTCGATTTTGTCCATTTCGTTCATTTTATTCATCTGATGGTTGAGTTCACGATTTGCCTTCCGGACTTCGCGATCTACGAGCAAAGAGAAAGGTCAGCCATGATCCAATACCTACTAACATCAGCAACGATAAGCTGAGTCCTAAGCTGTGGTGTTTCGGTAGACAGGAAGCGACGGAGCAGAGCACGTGGTAAGCTGCTGCGCGTCTATCCGCACAACCACCACGTATGCTAAAATGTGATAGTAACAACATATGCTCTAGATCGTCTATTGGTTGAACTTTTATGCTGATATATATATCTGACGTCCAGCGTCTTTTCCTCCATATCGACATCGAGTCATAGTTGGACATGAGGTGGTTTATGAGAACGCCATACCACGCTTTCTTAAGGACAAAAAGAAGGCGGGGAGTGAACCTACCAATCTCGGCCTCCTGTTCCTTCTCTGCAGCAGTGTCAACCTCGAGTTGGGAGATCCTGGCAGCTACAAGTTTCGAGGCTTCGCTTGAATCAAGCGCCTTCTTGCCCTTGCTCTTCTTGGCAGCGGCATTGGCGGTCATTGCGGGGGTTGGTGTCGGGGCCGGTCGGGGATCTTGTACGGGAGCATGGTGGTGGTGATGATGGTGATGGTGGTGACCATTCGTCAAGGGCGGATCGTCATGCGCATGAATAGAAGATGTGCCGTTAGGTAAGGATGCAAGCGGGGCAGGTGTCGCCGAAGCGGACCGTGGGTTCGCAGTCGACATATTCTTCCTCTATCCGAGCCTGAGATATACGTGAATGTGAATGTCGACGTGGGCGCGGAGTAGTGGCTGCAGCTGCACTGTGACGAATAGCAAGTCAGTTAGGGCATACTTTGTAGTTGATTGGTATATAACGGCAATTACCTTAATATCTTCATGAGAAATAAACCGTCGTGCTGTATTGCTGGGAATTTGTTCTAAATAGGTAGATTGTCGCGTTGAGACTCGGAATGGTATTTCGTAAGGGCAAATGTCTCGTGGTCAGTGACGGTGGTGGGTGGTGGTGTTGTCACTTGAATCATGGATGAAGACTTTGACGTTGGGATCCAGTAGCGCCGCATAATACAGTGGTAGTAAGTCTTATTTAGCAGAGATGTAATCGGCTTCGTGCACTAGAAATTAGGCTTACTTAGCTAAATTACTGGGTAGGCAAGTAGGAGGTAGGTAGGTAGAATAATTTACTACATAACCACATAGTTACATACATACATACATCCATTAGATGGGTAATGACGGATGATAATAGGCCAGTTGCCCGACAATTTACGTAGTTAGCCCTTGTGCTTACATATACGTCAATACATATGTTGCTTGATATCAACAATACCACCAGTCATACCCCTATTAAAGTCTCCTTACATGCTGTAACCCTGGCTGCCTGGGTTAGGTAATTGGCAATATAGATACATATATGTGATATGCTTATTATCTGTTTAGAACAACTCGGTTGAAGAATAGGAACTATTCATCAAGCAGTCATTATGACTATAGAAACATACACAAGATCCCTCAAGGTACCCCTTACAGTCTCAACATTCAAAAGTACTTACTATGTTCGTTTGGCCTTAGTATAACGTCACCATATCACGTTCTTTTGAAATTAAGGATGATTTACTTGCCTTATGCCCCGAAGACAGAAATAATGCTGACAAGAAAGAATAAGCTAGAATGCAAAAATTTAAAAAGATTAACGAAGGTGGTGGGACTTGAATCCACAACTTGATACTTACTACTCACTACTTACAAGCTACCTAGTTAGGTAATGGGAGAAACCGCATCTACCTCTGACCATCTATTTACCTTGACGCGGGGGCAAAAAAAAAGGGAAGAAAAAGGTGATGAAACACATTGTAACATGTAAAAAAGAAAGCTTGACAAGAGTGGGATTTGAACCCACGAGGATTGCTCCACCAGGAAATTGCTTGTTAAGGTGGCCTTAACCTGGCGCCATAACCAACTCGGCCATCTTGCCGTTGGTTGCCTTTGTTGGTACGTTTTGTTTTTATTAAGGTAAAAGTATAAAACTCTAGTTAGTGGCTTGCAGGACTCAGGAGGGCTTCTTCGTCCAAGGTGGAGCCAAACAACCATTGATAACCGATATGAATTTAAAAGATGGACCCAGGTAGCTTTTTAGTTTTATTTTGGAGGTGTAGGATCCTGCGTCATCCAGTACAACAATAACTGATTATTAACCATCTCATGAGAATTCTTAATCTTTAACGAACTAGACTTAGTCCTTTCTTTCCCCTTGGTTGCGGGTTCCTCGACCTAATGTCATCCTTATAGTTTTGAAACTATCCTTCCCCCCTTCTTTTCTTCTTTTAGACGTTCACTATAGATAGATCCTCACTCCTCACATTCCGGCAGCGTAACAAAATGTTGCGCAATACAGTCAAAAGTGCAGCGAGGAAGGCTGTTACTGAGCTTTCTCAATATCCCAAACCTGGGGATAAGCTTCATGGCTTCACTCTATTACGGTCGAAACATGTGCCCGAGCTCGAGATGACAGCTTTACATCTGAAGCATGATAAGACCGGTGCCGACTACCTCCATATCGCTCGCGACGATAGCAACAATGTATTCTCTATCGGCTTCAAGACAAACCCACCCGATGACACAGGGGTTCCTCATATTCTCGAACACACCACACTATGCGGTAGTGAGAAATATCCCATTCGAGATCCTTTCTTCAAGATGCTACCAAGAACTCTATCCAACTTCATGAATGCATTTACTGCCTCCGACCATACCTATTATCCCTTCGCTACCACGAATGCCCAGGACTTCCAAAACCTCATGTCTGTCTACTTAGACGCCACCCTTCATCCTCTTCTCAAGCAGACCGACTTCACTCAAGAAGGATGGCGCATTGGACCCGAGAATCCCCAAGTTGCAGCCGCTGAAGGCGGGGAGGCCAAGGCCGAGGACAGCAAACTGGTTTTCAAGGGTGTTGTGTACAACGAGATGAAAGGTCAGATGTCAGATGCAGGCTACATCTTCTACATTCGTTTTCAAGACCACATATTTCCCTCGATCAACAACTCAGGTGGCGATCCCCAGAAGATTACAGACTTGACCTATGAGCAGCTGAAGAGCTTCCATGCCGAACATTATCACCCAAGCAACGCGAAGTTGATGACGTATGGCGATATGCCGCTAGCGGACCATTTGAAGGAGATAGATGCACGGATGGACGTGTTTGACAAAATTCAAGCTGATGTTGAATGCAAACAGCCTATTACTCTAAGTGATGGCCCTAAGACGGTGAAAGTCTTTGGGCCAATAGATCCTCTGGCTGATCCAGATAAGCAGTACAAAACGTCAGTATCGTGGATTACTGGGGATACCAGAGATGTTCTGGAGTCGTTTTCCCTGGCCATCCTGTCTTCTCTCTTGATGGATGGTTACGGATCTCCACTCTATAAAGGGCTGGTAGAGAGTGGCCTTGGTACGGACTGGAGTCCCAACTCAGGCTATGACAGCTCGGCGATGACGGGAATATTCTCCATTGGCTTGACTGGGGTGGCCCAGGAGAACGTCGAGAAAGTGAAGGGAGAGGTGCAGAGGATACTTAGCGAGGTCCGTGGAAAGGGCTTTGAGAAGTCCAAGATCGACGGCTACCTACACCAGTTGGAGTTAAGTCTTAAGCATAAGACCGCAAACTTCGGTGTTTCCGTATTGCATCGACTCAAAGGCAAGTGGTTTAACGGTGCTGATCCTTTCAAGTCCCTGGCGTGGAACGATACTGTGGCTGCATTTGAGGCCAAACTCGCTGAAGGGGGATATCTTGAGGGATTGATGGACAAGTATCTTCTGAAAGACAATACTTTTGACTTTACAATGGCACCTTCCGAGACGTTCAGTGCGGAACTTGCTAAGGAAGAGGAAGATAGGTTGGCTTCGAAGATCGTTCAAGCAACAAAAGACGCAGGCGGCGAAGAGGAGGCACGCAAATTCTTCGAACAGCGAGAGTTGGAACTACTCTCTGAGCAGGGCAAGTCTAATACTCAAGATTTAAGCTGCCTGCCCACGGTCTACGTTAAAGATATTCCGAGGCAAAAGGAAGCTGTTGAAGTACGGGACGAGACCGCTCATGGTACTACAATTCAATGGCACGAGGCTCCTACCAACGGCCTCACTTACTTCCGCGCAATCAACACGCTCGAGAATCTCCCTGACGAACTCAGAGTTCTGATCCCGTTATTCACCGATTCCATCATGCGCTTAGGAACAAAAGATATGACCATGGAGCAGCTGGAGGACCTGATCAAATTGAAGACGGGAGGTGTATCAATTGGATATCACTCCACCCCTTCCCCAACCGACTTCCATCAGGCTTCGGAGGGTTTAGCCTTCACTGGCATGGCGCTTGACCGGAATGTACCAGTGATGTTTGATCTGATCCGCAAACTTGTCTTGGAAACCAATTTTGACAGTCCCGAGGCTGCACTTCGTATTCGACAATTGCTAGAAGCCTCAGCCGATGGCGTGGTGAATGACATCGCTTCTTCTGGTCATGCATTTGCTCGGAGATATGCGGAGTCTGGTCTGACTCGCAATGCCTACTTTGGCGAGCAAGTTGGTGGTCTATCACAGGTAAAGTTAACTACTTCGCTTGCCGGCCGATCTCCATCAGACCAGTACGAGGATGTGATTGAAAAGCTGAAGCAAATTCAAAAATTTGCCTTGGCTGGAAACACGATGCGTACAGCTTTGACTTGTGGATCCGACAGTTCCCAGGAGAATTCAAAGGCATTGGGGCAGTTTATGATATCCCGCCCTGCCGAGCCAGTTTCATTTTCACCGTCGAACCAAAAATTCACACGAGATATTAAAGCCTTTTTCCCGCTCCCATACCAAGTCTACTACGGCAGTCTCGCCCTTCCTACCGTCTCATATACTTCCTCCTATGGCGCCCCACTCCAGATCCTCGCACAACTGCTCACTCATAAACACTTACATCACGAGATCCGTGAAAAGGGTGGAGCCTACGGTGGTGGCGCGTATATGAAAGGCCTGGATGGTCTGTTCGGCTTCTACTCTTACCGCGACCCCAACCCACAGAATACGCTTTCCATCATGCGAAATGCTGGTCGCTGGGCCCTCGATAAAGAATGGTCTAGCCAGGACTTCGAAGAGGCCAAGATTTCCGTGTTCCAGAGTGTTGACGCTCCTAGATCTGTCAATACCGAGGGTATGGACCGATTTGTCTCTGGCATTACCGAGGAGATGAAGCAGAAACGACGCGAGCAACTCCTAGATGTAACCAAGGACCAGGTTCGCGAAGTTGCTCAGAAGTACATCGTTGACGCCCTTGCTAGGGAGGAAGAGAGAGTTGTCTTCCTTGGTAAGAAGCAGGATTGGGTCGATAACTCTTGGAATATCCACGAAATGGATGTCAATGGTGTGGCATTACCTGAGTCGTGATTTGCTTTTACCATATAACTGTTGTATATATGTATAACCACTTGTACAATATTGTACATATACCCTTCTCCAGCATACCGAGGGCCATGGAATATAATGCTCTCAGGCATGTAATCATGCTAAATCCCCCCTAGCCCCCCTTTTTCCCACAGAATTTCTTTGACATGTGCTACTATGTGCTAAATCAACTATACACACATAATTATGCCAACTGCATTCAGCGTTCAGATACGATACGTCTTCATGTTCAGAGCTCTCCTCACGGGGAGACTCTAGAACCCCATAACATGGAGACCACAGCTACGACGCGAGAGTAATTTCATACAATAGAAGTCGGGTTAGTTGATGTCCCGGAAGGGACGGACACAGACCCAGCTTCTTCTATCCGCTCGTTCTTTCAGACTCGGATTCCTCAGATTTGGAACTTCGGACTATAGAACAGAGTACATACTCTATCCTAGTTAAAACCTCAGCAGATCCTTAGTAAAATCGATAGGTATGTGTGTTCCCTTGACTTGAATGTCGCTAGTGTGTCGACATCTGTGAAATCAGTGCATATATTGCGGTTTAAGACTACCAGTGACTGCCTACGTACCTGGATAGCCCAGAGCTTCCTTGCTACCTGCATGTATGTACCTAGTTAAGTATCTTAGCGTTACACTTTGTAATACAACATAACTTTAATCCACACGTCGTTTCTAACGGAGATCTCCAATAATGAAATTCTCTGTTCTTGTTAAAAAGAAACATTCGACAATGGTTTTATACAGAAATGTCGCATAGCAGACAAAAAGACAATATGGGCAAAAAAGAATACAACATGAAATAGCTTCTAATAGATGAATTACATATATCTAACGTACATTTTACCAAGTCAAAACAATTCGTCCATTCATTATCTAAGACACACCCCCCCCCCCTTTTTTTTTAAACCTTTCATACCTTCTCATCCCTCTTGAGAATGAACTTCCACATCGCCTCAGCGGCGGTCTTCGCGCCGTCCATGTTATTTATCGTGTCGCCCAGCTTCCTAGCCTTGGCCGCGTAGCTGGGGTCGTCCAGCACGGCGCGCACCGCGTTGTGGATGGTCCTGGCCTTCCAGAACTGGCGCTGGATGCGGATGCCCGCGCCCGCGTCCATGACGTTGTCCAGGTTCGTCTGCTGCTCGATCTGCAGCGCCACGCCGACGATGGGCTTCCCCGCCGCCACGGCCGTCTGCACGGTCCCCTGCCCGCCGTGGATGACGGCCACGTCGGCGAGCGCGCTGGCCGCCGTCGCCGGGATGAACCGCTGCGTCACGAGCAGCCGCGGGTCGCCCGCCGCCACTTCCTGCGCCTTCTCCACCGAGCAGATCGATGGCGACGCCAGCACCACCGCCTTCCAGTTGTCCTCCTTGCTCAGCCGGAACGCCTTGATCGCCTCGAACAGGAACTCCTCCGTCCCCGAGCTCCCCATGGTCACCAGGATCGAGGGGCCTGGACCCTTCGTCATGTGATCCACGATGTCCTTGTCGAGCTCGCCGCCGTTCGTGGCGAAAAGCGGGCCCGTGATGACGATATTCTTAGGCAGCCGGTTCGCGTAATCGGCGTGGAATATCGGATGGTCGTTGACCAGGTTCAGGTCGGCCATGTTCATGTCGAAGAGCGAGATGGGGCCCTTGTTGGACCAGCCGCACTGAGCGGCCGCCTCGCCCAGGTTGTGCTGCCAGAAGATGGGCGCCTTCTTCACCATGACGCCGCTGGCGAGCCACGCGAGCCACCGCCGCGCGGGCCGCGGCAGGCGCGTCACGACGGGGATCATGTCGGGCAGGTCGCGGATGAGGCCGTGGCAGAAGGCGCCCGGGTGGAGCGGGACGGGGAGGAAGTTGATGGTGCGGATGCCGAGCATGCGGGCGGCCAGGCTGGCGGGCGCCCACATGCCGTGGAAGACGACGTCGGGCTGGAGCTCGCGGAAGGCGGCCAGCTGGCCCTCGATGAACCCCCGCGCGATCTCCGCCGACCCGAAGAACTCGGGGAAGCTCCACCCCAGGTCGTGCGCCACGCTGATGCCCTTGACGCGCGGCTGCGCCGCCGCGATCGGGAACCCCGCGTCCGTGATCATGTACTCGAACCGCGACCCGCACGAGAGGAACGTGATCCGCAGGTCCAGGTCCGGGTCCGCGCCGGCGGGGCGCTGGTCCCGCAGCGCGACGGCCATGGCGATCGCGCGCGTCGTGTCGCCCGCATCCTGGAAGGCCACGCTGACTACCACGTGGATGCTGTTCCGGTGGACCATAGTAGGCTATAGGTAAATTAAAAGGCAAAACAGCGCAGTGGTCGTCGCAAAGGGGAGTGGGCAATTAATTCTTGTTCGAAGTCTCCGTCTGTACACACAAGACTAAGTGTATATATATGGGAATCAAAGCAACACAACAACACTTGCGAAGAACGCCATTTATCGCATGGCTTGCCTGGGTGTTTATTAAAATAAAATAAAAACCGGGCACATCGTATGAGGCAGCTATGTATGCTAGAACCCGAAAAGGCTTGTAAGCCCCTTTACGGGTTTCGCCTTGTAGAAGTCCGACAGCTGGACGCACGATGGGTCTACATATTCTTCGAAGAAGCCAATGATTTTGCGCGGCGACGCTGACTAGACGCCAACGGTCGGCCAAGAGCGAGGGATCCGCAAACCGCCAAGGGTCTACGGGCCCGAAGAGTGAGGGATCACACAAGGGTTCCCACCCATGTCCGAGGCCGCCACCCAACCCGATATATAGTGGGGTTACACAGCAGCAATCGAGGCTGACGGCTTGAGAGATCGCGGAACATCCCATGGTAATCATATGGACTGCCGTTTAACTATGTATACGGCGAAAAGGGTATCCGAATGCCGACATAGGACCTGTACTCTTTCACATACATAGGTACTTTCCTACCGTGGAATTATCAGAGTACTGACTATATAGGCACTGTCTGTAGATAAAAGTTGGCGGTTGTTGACGGCAGTGCTGGAAGCTACGTGGGGGTATATTGGGGATATATTTGACAACACACAGATAACTTCTAGTTCCTAGATCTTTCGAGTGAGGAATTTCTCGATGACTTATAACGCATACCGTAGCTTGAGAAAAGACTACACGGGGAACACCGAGGATACTGTCTCAACGATGTCTCTAGTAGATGAAGAGGGCTCGCGTTTCAAGACTGAAACCAGATGCAGCCAACAAGAATACCATATAGTATTTGTCATTATTCCTATAAGTCTATAGTCTATATCATTCAAGGTCGTCAAATATTACTGTTAGATCTACATAGCTACAATAGATATAATCGCTCCTACGTGCTCTACTTCTTCTCTCTTACCTCCTCGCCAGGAGGTGCCGAAGCTGACTCATCCCGTGTGACCTTCTCCTCCCCTATACCCCTCGTATTACTATCCCCCCTCTGCTGCTCCCGCTCCACCAAGACGGAGGAGCTCGACGACTCCTCGTCGCCCTTCGCGTGCATGTCGTCCTTGACGCTGCGCCACTCCATGGCGAGCGCAGCCGGGACCCCCAAGCACGAGACGATAAGCGCAGCGAAGAACGGGCCGCGTGTCAAGCTGACATTGTACGCGTCGAGCACCTGCGGCAGGAGGTCCGCCGGGACGATCTGCTTCAGTTCCGTGGCGCCCGACTGCACGACGAGCGCCAGGTCGATGCCGTCGCCCATCGCCTCCAGGGCGCTCGTGAACTTGTCCAGGAACAGGTTCTGCCCGACAGCCACGAACACGGCACCTCCCAGCGTCTGGCACACGGCGAGCAGCGCCGTGCCCGTGGCGATATCGGGCGTGGGGAGCACGACCTGGACCGCGAGGTTGGGCTGCTGCATGGTGAAGCCGACGCCCAGTCCCAAAATAACCTGAAACCCGATCCAGGCACCAGTCGGGCTCAGCGCGTACCAGGTGATAAGTAAGCCGGCGCCGGTAGCCATGAGGCACGAGCCGGCGACCATGAAGGGGGTGTAGTAGCCCAGACGCTGCACCAGGCCACCGCTCGCGACGGATCCGAATACAACTGAGAGCACGAGCGGGATGGTGTCGACGCCTGACTGCATAGCCGAGACGTTCTGGATCGCCTGGAACCACAGGGGGATGTACGTCGCGACGGTCATCATCACCGCGCCCACACAGAACTGCGAAATACCACCCATCACGACGCTGCGCTGCAGGAGCACGCGCCCTGGTATAGTAGCAGTCGTATTTCGGGTCACGTACTGCCACACGCAGAAGGCGATTAAGAGCACACTGAAGACGACGAGGAGCGCTATAACGCGCGGTGCATTCCAGCTGTATTCGGCGCCACCCCATTGTAGAGCAAGCAAGAGGCATGTTATGGCGGCGAGGAACAAGACCGTCCCCAGAGGATCCAGATCCTTCGCGGTTTCCTTCCAGTTACTTGTGGTCTTTCCGGGCCGACCTCGCTCTTTGAGCCGTAAGACCAGTAGAACGACAATCATGGTGAAGCCGCCAATCGGTAAATTAACGTAGAAACACCAACGCCAAGTAGCCCTCGAACCGGTGAAGACGCCACCGAGCAAGGGGCCCACGACACTCGCGACGCCGAAGCAGGCGCCGAAGAGGCCCTGGAGCAAAGGGCGGCGGTGGAGAGGCACCGTCTTGGTCATAATGAGTATAGCGCCCGTAAAAACGGCGCTGCTCCCTAACCCCTGAATAGCGCGACCTATGATGAGAACTATTGACGAGGGCGCGGCACCGCAAACAGCCGATCCGACCTCGAATAGCACGATACCCGATAGGAACACGGGCTTGGAGGGGAAGAAGGTGTAGATGCGCCCATAGGGAAGGATGAACCCGCACGCCGTCAGCATGTACGCCGACGTGTACCAACCGATGTCCCCGATCGACCCGAACTCGTCTGTAATGGCTGGGATTGCGGGCCCTAGAATCGTCCGGTCTAGTGCTACCAGGAAGATAGAAATATATAGCGAAAACATAACGAGAGCAGTTTTGGCCGGGGATGGATAGGCAGGAGACTGGGTTGGCGGTACCTGGCCACCCTGGATCGGACCTGGTTCTGTAGAGGTGGGCGAGCTTCCGTCTGTGATCCCGGGCCCATCGGTATTCAAAGGATGCGGGGAGACATCTGGGTTTGTGATAGCATTATCGTGGTCGTTGGGCAGGGGCGATCGTGAGAACGAGGGTTGCTTAGATGGGTGCAGCGATTCCAACACGTCCTGCGTAAATGATAGCCGGGGGTGTATAATCTCCTCGGATAGCGGTAGCGAGCCACCATTGCTGTTTCGGGACGACTGCCGCGTGAATTCCCCTGCCGGACCGTGAACGTGCGATGATGCCGTCGTGTCTATGCTGATATGTCGTTCGTGGGGATGCTGGGCTGACTTCATCTCAGGCAACGGCTCTAATGTAACCTGGGTTGAGTCTACTGAGTGTGTCATGATGGCTGATAATTGCTAGCTTCTTGCCATCATATCCCTATACTAGACTGTTTCGTAGATATATAAAACGTGTAAAGGTCATCGTTCCTGTACCGTCTCCATGGCTATAAAACTGAGGGGCCTCAAACTTTTATGAGAATGTTCAACCCCATCATCCACCATGCGTAGACGGAAATTTCCATCGAATTGTCGGTACGCTATCATCCGTGGGCACGTGTCCCGAGAAGGCCTTCACGACATAAGCATGCCCAACCACACCCTGGCTGAGCTAGTTAGACGATCGGTCAACACCACGAGAGCCCGGATATGGGAAGCCCAGCACCGGAACATAGGTGGGGTTCCGGACTTACATGTCACAAAGAATGCAGATCAGCCTATGGAGACGCCACATCGGCGCCAGAAACCAACTTGACCGGAAGTATTGGCCTTTTGATTGGGATTGCCTGATAGCCGTATGCAGGTTGGTCTAACACCATTTTACATCCCTCCAACTGTCAATGTGGCACGATATCGGCCAGCACAATACGACGGCAGGGTACGAAGTATGAGACAAGCAAGATTAATAGCGACTCGAAAAAACATTATGGCGCTAAATGAATATTGAACTATTCATATTTGTATGATACCAGCATGGGGTGGGTTATGACTTGGTTCTTTAATACCAGGCCAATAAGGGGTGCAAGATAAGACGGAATATGCCGGTGGTTAATTTCTTACATACCCGAAACCTACAGGTGACGCAACAGACACATGCTAAGTGAAAGCAAGAGCCTCTCTGAGAGGTGAAGCAAAGACCACATTCCCCTTCTCGGCTTGGACTTTCTTCCACGAACCTTTCTACTCTCCGACAGCTAACCCACAATATACATCGTCAAGGATGAGAACGTCACCTATCTAAGGAGGAAGTGAGCTTTGATCACAGAGTCCCGGTATCCTTATCGAGGGTTTTTTTGCCCAAAGCTAGGTAGTTGCTAATCTGAAGGTAGAGTCGCAGTACCGGATATCGGGGCACCGTGAAGGCTGTTTCTCCATCTGAGGGCTAGTAAGCATCGGGCCTCTGGACCAAAACCAGAACCGCGAAATGATCCAAGTAATTATCTCAGCAGACTGGGACTTGCTCAACGAGTCGTTCGATTCGGCATTGTCTTGGTCCCGAACCGCCGTCCAAACTGCCGTCGCCGATATTTTGTAAAGTCGGGGACGGAATCGAACATATGGATACAGAAAAATAGTGAAATAACCAAGACGATAATTAGGTGATCTGTTATCGTAATTACCTAAATGAGTTAATGACATCCATTTCCCCTTTTGAAGTTCCGCCGAAGATGTGTCGTGTTTGGGATTTTTTTATTAAACAGTAGAGGTTCGGACATGATGCTTCATACTTAGCATCCTAACCTGTTGAATGCATGCGCGTCAATTGACATTGAGATATCATCCATCATTCTTATTGGTACCATGTGGTGGTGAGTGCGTAGACCTTTCGCAAGGAGGCAGGACTTTTGCCATGCCGGGAAACCTCCTTGTATGACAAGTTGGTTAAGCGGTCTGTAAATCAAATATGGCGGCATGCACTTCCTCCGGATCATCCTCAATATCGTCGTCACCTTCGGCGTCTTCGTTTTCTGTGACATCCTCTGAGTATTGCGCGTCTCTAGTAACATCGGGATTGTCCTCGATATCACCCGCAACTTCACCTTCAGCATCATCCTCAATTTCACCCTCGGCGTCACCCTCAGCTTCACCCTCGGCGTCACTTTCCATTTCACCTGCAACTTCGCCCTCAGCTTCATGTGTAGCATCACCATTGACTTCGGTATCAACTTCATCCATTGTTTCAGTTTTTATGTGTCCATCCAAGTCGCCTCTTTCGTTCTGGGAGATTCCCTCGGTTGCATCCGAATCGTCGTCCGAGTCATCACTCGAGTCGTCCAGCTCAATGAGCTCCGGGGCGGCTGGCGGGATTGTTGCTTCCAGCTGTCCAGAGGCTTGCTGGGGATCATCAGGTGTAGAACTGCTGGGTGGAAGAGGCAGTGGCCCCATTGACATGCCACTAAGAGGATTGTAGTCCTTCACACGTTCTAGCTCGGATGCTGGGAGATATTTCTCCCTCTTCTTCCACCAGTGGGTTATAGTAGAGTGTGGTATTTTCCAGAAATTCTCAGCATCCCGCAAGGTAGGTGGGCGATACACGACGGCGCCCTTATCCCAATACTCTCTTCGCTGCTTTGCCTCCTCCATACTAAGAGGGGCCATGCCCTGTCTCATGCGAGTAATAGGAAAGTAATGGTCGCGTTGATCAAATCCACGAGCATCGGCAAGACGGTGATGTATCAAATACATGAGAACGTCGGTTTTACGCTTCTTGTTGTATGTCGTCTTCGGGCGTACGATGGGCTGTGGCGGAGGAACTCGGAGATCGCATCTCTTTCGGCGCGTTCCTGGGAAAGGCTTAGGTCCCCTTTTGTTCCTGGTCTTGTAGGAGCCGGGGTTGTATTTGTACCCTAGAGGAGGCATTTGTACGTATAGCTGTAGCTATGGCTATAAGCTATAGCTATACACGATCTATAAAGGACGGATGACCAAGGTGTAAAAGAGCATCTTCTATCTGCTGTAATGATTGCAACTGATTCGGGAGTAGTTTCGCAACGTGAAGCTTTAAGGTTGATTGGATGGAAAGGCGAGGCTATGGATTTAGCGTTAGATTAAATCAATCTATATATGTTTTAGCTTCATTAAAATGGTTTATTTAATTAACTAGCCTTGTTCTTGTGTTAAACAAACTTAACCAGAACCGAAGTGGTCTAGCTATGTAGTTAAGCTGAACCTTTTACAATGTCCGTCTCAAATCTTATACCGCATATTTGCATAGGTGGTTTACATGCATGTATTCTAGTAGGTAGCAAAGGGTAACACCCGTTCTTCCATACAATCTTACACCTTTCTTGCCGGCAGGAGCATCACAGACGACTTTAATATCTGATCTGATTCCAATTGGACGCGACGCACCTGGGAAAGGCTACGCCGAGATGTCACCTTCCATGCAAAGGTGTCATTTTTCACGGAAGAGAACGTTCGGTGCATATGTCGATCTTCTTTACGAGAGGGTCAGTTATTCGGTACATTGGTAGCTAAGCTTTTGCCAGAAGCTTATCTCAGGCAAGTGTGCAACACAAAATCTCGACCGTGAGGAGAACCTCCAATCGGCATCTATCGCTGTATGTACCCCAAAATTGCAAGAGTGGCCTTCTAGAAGGAAATGTGCACGGGATCGGACATTCATCCGTACGAAGGGTGAGATTGCAAATTCTATCAGCCCAGCTGTGGCGAATCAGATCGGAAACGTTAGAGCCATCGGGGTTGCAGAGTTGCAGCGTTGCGTAGGCCCGCCATCATGACATCGCCCCGATACAGAGTCCATGTTTGAAAGCGGCAAGCCGTAGGATGAGGTAGGAGCCGCGGCAGACTGATGTACATTTGCCTCACAAAAGAAAACACCACCCAGGCAGGCCAGAGATGCACTGCGTAGATCTATCTAGAGCAGATGTCGCTCTCTGACAATAGCCTTAATTGTCTCCGGGTTGTTTCCACGAAGATCTACAGCGGGTTATAGATACCCAGTCTGCCAGTGTCATCCAGTATACTTGAGCAGTCTGTACCCTTTTAATTAAATTAAAACATTCAAGTGCTTTGCAATGCGTAATATGAATCCTAAGAAATGCAACACACTCAACATGACTAGGTAGAAACTCCGGTTGGGCGGCACGGGAAAGGAGGTTAGATCAGAGGAGGTCGTCTATCAATGCAACCACTCTCTTATATGCTTCGTACACTCGTATCAGCGCCGGTAGAACTTGGGCGGGTGGTGGAACAGTTCAAATTGCGGTCAAGGCGACCTTCGGCCTCGGGTACACAAGTTCAACTTGCTGAGTTGTCATATTCCGTGCTCAAGGTTGCATCGTAGGATGGAGATCAGGAAAGCTGTTCAGTGTTGGCCGAGGAGAGAAGGCTTTGTACTGTACCCATATATGTTATGTAGGTTGACAGGAGTGGAGAAGAGTGAGTGCCTTGCAGCTATGTAGATGTATGTGTAAATATCTAGACAGATGAATCATGGGGTAACTTCCATAGGTTATTTTCCTCTTGTGCATTATCTCGAGATCGGTATGTGGGTATAGGAATCGGATAAGGAGGGTATTGCCATCCACCACCTGACATACAATATTCGGATGACGGCTGGCGGACTATTAACTGCTCTGGTGGACGGAGCAGATCCAAGGAGGTCAGACCGATGGAAGAGGATATATGGTTTTGATTGCACGGCCTCAAAATACACACTTCTTAATATATCATCATACCTATTCTTTCTATATCCTCAGATTGAATTATGGGTTGAAATGCATATACCCTTTGACCCTTTTCCCGTATACCAAGTCTAATGACCATACTCCAGGTTATTAGTACAACAACCCATCTGAGGCTAAGATGGTGTTTCATGGGGTTATTTTGCCGATGCCCTCATAATGTTGTATACATTTTCTATTCATTTTCTATTCCTGACAGAACATGCTTGATGGCTCAGACCCCACTTCATCAATTGGCCGCTAAAATGGCCGACTACTATGTAGATGCAGATAGCGTTGCACAAGTTGTAGAATACAAGGAGACTATGCATTAGCAGTGTAATATGCAGCCAATGGATTCCAACATTACCCCTCGCATGCGCCAAAATTCTGCACTTCTGGCCCATGGGATTCTTTTCCTGTATGTGTTCTCCGCTTGGAGGTATCGGTCAAAAACCCTCGCTCGCATGCTACCTAAAACCATGCACACGATCTGGGCCTGTCAGTCATCAGTCATCGGTGCAACCATACCAAAACGAAACAGCCAACCAATTCGATAGAATTTCATTTTGAGGCGTTTAACTAGATGATCATATTTCTATACATGTATAGTATGTATGTAAGGAACATAAGCAAGATACAATACAACACAATACAACACAATAGAATAGAATAAAATAAAATAATTCACACAAGATGCTGCACTTTTTAGTATATTAAAGGGCAGCCATCCTGCCTTCTCTTCACTATCCCCTCTCCCATAGATTCGAAAATTTTCCCTTTCCCCACCTATCTGTTTCCAAAAAGGCCTGTCTGCCTGCTTAGAGCGGATTGACCGCTTGATCGCTCAAGTTCCATCGCGGCAAATAATCGAGTGAGGGATCCATTAGGCGCAGCTAATTCGGTACGTCATTGCTGGGAAAAGTGAAAAGTGGTCCCCCTTCCAAGTACCTAAAATCACATGCCCCAGAAATTTTTATGTCCACGCCACACATCTCATTGGCTAGAGTAAAACTTAGTACCTGCTTCTGGAAATAGCTTGTCCAAATTTTGCTTTTGAGCTCGCAGAATAGAACAGAACACAAAAACATCCTTGACACACCAGGCACACAACAGAGAAATCTTTTGCTCGTAGCAGAGCAGACCACTCACTCACTAGTCTTGTCACTCCGGCTATTCTTCTCCATCACCTTCACCACCAACATCACCTTCACCACCAACATCAACATCAACACCAACACCAACACCAGTTTACTTACTACCACAACACCATCACAATCACCAAAGAACAAAAAAAAGGAAATACTCCCAATTATCCCTCCTTCACTGTATATGCCTATATACAGTTGGTCGCATACAATTTTTACCTAACGTGATTGCTTTACACGTCCTCCCTATCAAATACCTTTTGACTTAGCCTTTGGTCTATTCAAAGGCAAACTAGCTACTACGGCTTCCGAGGCCGTAAGAATCGTCTCTGACCAAGATTTCAGCCTTCGAAAGACCTTCCATATCATCAACTCTCGTCCACCACCCTCTGCTGAGGTTTCCTAAACAAAATCAAGCTCCTTTGTTCGACGCAAACCCCAAACCAACCCCCGAGTTCTCCCCCAACAACCAACTGCCGCATAGGACGAGTTCTGCGGTTCTTCCTCTCGCCGAGGGAGAGTCGAGGAGGCCTCGTCAGATCGCTGAGGGATCAGGAAGCTATCGTTTTCGACCCCCATAACACCAGAGGTATTAGATATCTGGTATCCTACTTTTCTCATCGTATCTATCTACCCTTTTGTTAGGTTAGACAGTACGATACAAATCAACCAGAGTCGCCTCTGAAGTGACGTCTACACAAACCCACAGAGAAAGTCTCCCTACAATCCCCGTTTGCCGCCTAGCTGAAGGATATGGTTATGGCAACAGCTGCCGTCGAGTGCATTGCCCCGGTTACTTACGAGAATAACCGCCATTACTTTTTGAAGAATACCTTCTTCGATAATTACCAGCAAAATGGCGCTAAAATCGCGAAACAAATGATCGGTGATGCTCTCCGTAACCGCGTTGAGAATATCGATCATGAATCCTGCGACCCCGGAGATGAGGACACTTTCTTCGTCGGCGATCTTGGCGAGGTCTACCGCCAGCATATGCGGTGGAAGAAGAACCTTCCCCGCGTGAAGCCCTTTTACGGTATGTCGGCCCGTTGATTCCATCCCATCAAATAGACTTGATGACTAACTTGTCCCGATAGCGGTCAAGTGTAACCCTGACCCCAAGGTTATCCAGCTTCTTGCTGGGCTGGGCACTGGCTTCGATTGTGCCTCTAAGGCTGAAATCGAGCAGGTGCTCAACATTGGTGTTGACCCTGCTCGTATCATCTATGCCCAGCCGTGCAAGACCAACTCTTACGTGCGCTATGTCGCCAGCCAAGGAGTCAAGCAGATGACATTTGACAATGCCGATGAGCTCCGCAAGATTGCGAAGCTGTTCCCCAACGCAGAGCTGTTCTTGCGTATCTTGACTGATGACTCCTCGAGCTTGTGCCGCCTGAGCCTGAAGTTTGGAGCATCTCTGGATGATACTGATGGCCTCCTGGCCCTCGCTAAGGAGCTTGGACTTAATGTCGTTGGTGTTAGCTTCCACGTAGGCTCGGGCGCTTCGGACCCTCTTTCCTTCCTGAAAGCAGTTCAGGATGCAGATGTGGTCTTCAAGCAAGCCGACGCCCACGGCTTTGACCTGCACACCTTGGATGTCGGTGGTGGTTTTAGTGGTGACACTTTCGAGGACATGGCATGTGTTCTCCGTGAGTCTCTCGATGAGTATTTTCCACCACACGTTAACATCATCGCTGAGCCTGGTCGATACTATGTGTCTACGGCTTTTACCATTGCCTGCAACATCATTGCCCGCCGTGCTATTGATAATCCTGCAACGGGTGAAACTGCCTACATGACTTATGTCAACGATGGCCTCTACGGCAACTTCAGCAGCATCATGTTCGATCACCAGCATCCTGTTGCTAAAGTCTTGCGCTCAGGCAGACGATGCTACTACAACACGCCTTATGCAGATGCTGTTGCTGAGGGGATGAACAATGGGATCGAGTATTCCATTTGGGGCCCTACCTGCGATGGGATTGACCGCATCACGGAGAGCATCCGCTTCAACCACGAGCTTGATGTTGGTGACTGGTTGTACTTCGAAGACATGGGTGCCTACACCAAGTGCTCGGCCACCAAGTTCAACGGCTTCAGCGACGCCCATGATGTAATTTACGTCTGCAGCGAGCCCGGTGCCCGAGCTCTACTCGGACACTGATGCTCACAAGGCAAATCTACTTTCTTTTCTGGCTCACAGCACAGTGATATAGACTTGGGGGATTGGTTTCATTCTTGCAAGAATAGAGAGAGACGGATATGCCGTCGTGGTTTTAGTGGAAAGTCATCTTTCGTTATCACATAGACATTTGGGTCAGTCAGTATAATAGTATAATTGACTGGATAGACGAATCTTAGCAGCCGTGACGTTCGTTATGTGACCACCTTTAATGACGCCAAAGCCGGGCAGGTTACAGTTAGAAATTCAAGTATATACGTATATTCTCTACATGAAAGGCGGGCATATAGGCACTCTGGAAGTTACAATCATTCGTATGTTAATTGTGCCATCTCTAGTCGGTTGGTACAGTGTTGCCTCTCCAGCCACGCACCCTATGCTTCGAATAGTATTCTCTCCACCTCGCAGATCAAGGCAGATGGATACTAATAGAATCACATGGCCTAGGTACCAAGAGCAGCACAGTAGGGCCACAGGTGCTGATTTCTATCAATAGTGGCTCTTGATCTAGCTAAGTATTTCATCACAAATGATACATAGCACGTAATATTGGATTAAAATAGGGATCTGATATAAAAATCGCGCTAACGTTTGGGTATCATTCAGAACGCCTGATGAAGCGACATGAAGTCATGAGAAGCTATATGAAGCCAAGAAACACACATTGCAACGCAACCCAGAAGCCAAGCAGGGACCCGAGCTGATACGTGCTAGATATCGCGCCGTTCAGGCCCTTAATCCCGGTGCTTCCTCCTCCGCTGCTCGCTCCATCTTCTACGACCTGTCCCGTAGATGCCAAGACCGTCTGTCCGGTGCCGTATTGGATGTTGTAGACCGGGGTCGAGGTCAGGCTCTCCAACGATCCTAATGTGTGGGGGCACGCGGCCTGGTTCGCGGCAGGCCAATCCAGCGTGCAGGTCTCGTCGTAGCCCCAGCTGCAAACCGAGTCGACAATGTTATACAAGACGTAGTTCTGCGCGACCCAGCTGTCGGGCTGGTCGAAGCAGCTGATCAGCAGGTTCGTCCCCGACGGCGCGCTGAACGGCAGCTTGTTGCCATCGGTGTGGATAAGGTCGGCGCACTCGGACGGATCCAGGTACTCGTAGTTCATAGCGACGGCCCCGCCCGTCGTCGGTTGCTCCGTGGCCGAGTAGCCCGTGTATAAATAGTTCCAGGCATCATAGCTTATGTCGTGCGCGCCTTGCGAGGTATCAATGCGGAGCAGCTTGACGGAGCGGCCCTCGTAGCTAAGCGACACGCATATGTTGTTGCAATCCACAGACCCGGGCCAGTACGCGACCCGGTTGGTATCGATCTTACACCCCAGCACCCCGGCCGACGATGAGAACTGCTCGTGAGGTGTAACCCAGGCCGCTCCTTCTCCGCTACTAGTATTGTCGGTATCGGCCTGAGACGAAGCACGGACGAGCGCCGCGATCAACAACAGCAGGCTCGGCGTGAAGGACCGCATCGGGAAAGCAACCGATTGGGTAGTTAGGTGCTAAGGAATTCGATTCGTTATAAATATTTATGTAAATGAGCGACTGGTGTTCAAAATAGAAAAGAGCGACATGCCACGCGCCCACTGGCCGGGCTTAGAACCGTATGGACATCTGATAATGCCCTTCTTCCGTCGTGATGGTTTGGAAGTTAAAAAAAAAAGAACATCACACGAGTGCGATGCGATCTTCATGCGCGCGATGCGACGTTGATGATAGGCGTAAGATTAGATAACCCCCTATCGGGCCACTAATTGCCAGTCCCAGCTAGCTCTAGGGCCTATTACTGCAAAGGGGATGAATGCCAACACACCCTTGGTTATATCGAAAAGTTTGATAATTCTAGATTTTGTATCCAATGTAGTTGTGTGAACCTATCCAAGAAGTCATACTGTAATAATACCCTTTACATAATAAAACATCATATCTATCGTGTAGACTTGAGAGTCTACTTGGTTATCCTTGATTTATCGTAAAACATGTCTAATTGCATCTCATCCATCCCCAATTCCATGCCATGTCGTGATCGGCTTTAAGCCATGATCCGCCGCTCTAAAAAAAATTTCCCAGTATCCCAAAAAGAAACGCCTTTGATCTATTGATCTCTGACTGATCTGACGATCGAACCATCCGGGTGTATTTCCCAAAAAACCCTAGTTAAATCATAACTTATACCACCGCCGCAGCGCTGGCCTTGTGGTCGATGAAGACCGGGTTGATGCCATCTTCGTCGAAGTGCATCTTGAAATCATCTCCGAGCTGCTTCTTCAGTGCCGTCTGGACTGCATCTAGCACGTTGGGGAACACGCCGAAGTTCGCCGGGTTGTTCTCGTCATTGTCGCCGCCCTGGAAGACACCCGTACGGACCAGGCAAGTGTTCCACCCGTACATGTTGCCACCAATGATGTCAGACGCCGGGTTGTCACCGACCATGTAGATGTTTTCGGGCAGCTTCTCCTCTCCGTGTAGCTGCTCCATCCAGGAGCTCATGACCTCGTCGGCGTACTTGTAGGTGGCCAACTCGGGCTTGCCGTAGACAACACGCTCAAGGTCTACACCGGTGAGGGCACGGTACATAGCCTCGAGACCGATGCGGAAGGCACCCTGGGACATGCGGGGAATGGGGTGCTCAGTGGGACATAGCAAGTCTCCCTGCGAGAAGTAGATGGGGATACGCTGTGAGACAGGATCCTTGGCGACGGTGCCGAGGCGGCCGTTCTCGGACCGCAGCAGGTCCATGATGATCTGCATGTCCGTAGCGTAGTCGCGCGAGTCGGAGAAGACGAGGATAGCGTCGATGTTCACCTTGGTGAAGTCGCGGGGCCGCGAGCTAGCCCGCTCCTCAGCGGTGAAAACCCGGTACGGCGCGATCGTGGGGTCCGACGCAACAATGTCGTTGGGCACCACGATGTCCTTGAAGCCGTACTGCTCTGCTACCTCACGGCACTTGTAGCCCTCGCCACCGACGACGATCACCGTGTTGTAATACTCAGCCAGGGCACTCATGGGCGTGTGCGACTGGATGAACTGCTCCGTCGAGACGGGGTTCCCCAGGATCTTGGAGAGCTGGTCGCACCGCGGTTGCTCCGGCTTGCCGGAGCCGTTGGTCAGGAAGATGTGCGGGATCTTGATGCCCAGCTCGTTGTCACCGTTCAGGATCTCGAGCGCCCGCTTGCCCTCGGGGATCAGCCGGTCGCCGTGGACCAACACACCGTCAATGTCGAAGGCAAACGCCATGTTCTTAGCCTTCTTCACCATTCCTTCCGACATGGACTGCACCTGCGAGGCGAGCAGAGCGCGCGTGGGCTGGATGGCCGGCATGCCGGGCCGCGTCGGACGACCATCTTCGTTGGGGTAGTGTACAGACGACAGCCGCGACTGTCTCTTGGATCGGGGGATAGGTAGGGATGCACCGAACGAGTTCCGCGAAGACCTCCTGTCCTTCTGCGAGGGCGACACGCTCAGGTTGTGCATGTACTTCTGGGCTTCTGAGATGGAGGATCTCGTGGCCGGGACCTCGATGGGACCCTCGCCGTCCTCCGAAGGGATCGGGATCCCATGGGTCTTAGGGGAGACACCGAGAGACCCATTAGCACCATTGGAAGGGGCTTGCAGTTGCGAGGGGTCGTTAGGTGCCTTGACCTCGAAGTCAGAATCGTCAAAAGCCGGCATCTTGAAAACAGTTCTAGGGGTATTTATTCAGTGGTGGTAGGATAAGGTGCAAGCAAGTGTCGATGATAGTTCGATAAAAGTTAAAATGACTTATCAAAAGGGGGGTGGGTGGTCGTCCAGTTTTAATATCGAGGGGGAAGAGCTTCCTTTTAGCCACCGGACTAACGTAGCTTGAACTGTTGCCTCGGGTAGGGCGGTCCATGACTTATCCATGACTTATGAAAGTTCTTGATATACTCTGGAGACAGAGCAGAATACGCGATGATACTACGTAGTACCAAAGACAGCACGACGGATACATACAAGATACCGTTCCGGAGCCTGCCGGCGGTATAGTGAAACAGTGCAGGAACAGCGTCAATCATTGTCACTCTGCCGAGCATCCTGGCTCCGAGAAGAACAGAAGTCGTACCATCCAATGGAAGCCATATCATCCCTGGTGATCCTCAGGGCTGTCACCGAAATGCATTATCTAGCCGTCCTACTATTCTCCATATACGTGCAGAAGTCTGTCCTGTTGAGACACTCGGCTGCCGCTGAGTCGAGAGATGAGTCCGAGAGTAGAGCCGCAAATGGAACCGTGCGTACCGTGGTCCACTAGCCTGCTCAAGCTCCGTCGTCCAGCAAGGCTTGACATCATCGAGGCTCCATCCGAGATCCATATCTAACTCAGAAATGTGGGGGGCCGACCAGAGATTTTTTGGAAAATAGTAATTTTTTCTTCGCTGCTTCTTACTTGTCAGCCCCTCGACTCCATAACCTCCAACCCAAGACGTCACCGTGCCGTGATACTTGGCAACCCTATAACTAGCTCTGCTAGACCTGCTACATATGTAGTATGTAGTAGAAAGTTCTCATCAAGTCCCTACATGCTGGTAATCACATCCCGGTGGGGCCGGCACTGGAGCACCGTGGACACCCCCTAACGTGGACTGCAGCGAGCACACGCATAATGTCAGAATGTGAGCACATAATTGCGGAGGAAATCAGGTCAGATACTCGACGGCCCGGTCAACGAATGGGGAGTACATGGATACCTTCGGTTCTGGCAAGCTGTGGCTGGACTGAAACGAAAACTGAGCGGGTTCGATGCCATATCTCGTACCCACTTCACATGTCAAGACTAGTAGTTGAGACCCTGAAAACTTGTTGGAAAATCTCCGTATCAGGGAGCCATTTTATATTGTGGACATAACTAGGTGATAGGCAATTAAGCGGTCAGATACTTAGGTACGTTTCGTTTCGTTGAGGAAAGATTTTTGTTAGTTTTCGCCTTAAAGGAATCTTTATTGGGGAGCAATGATGTAATAGCTTAAACCTCTTCCTTTAAGTCCCCTTTTTCTACAACTACATACATACCCACTACCACCAACCATATACGTAGGACTTATCAAATCTTCCAACAGAGAATCAAACAACGCACTCAATCCACCAAATTTCATTGTATTTATCACTTTATCAGAGTTCAGAGATAACATGGCATCCCAAAGAGAACCGGTCTCTAACAAGACGACCTTCACACTTAGCAATGGAGTGAAGGTTCCTGGTCTAGGCTTCGGCACGTTCGCCAACGAGGGTGCTACGGGCGAGAGCTACAAGGCCACCAAAAAAGCTCTCGAGGTGGGTTACCGCCACCTCGACTGCGCCTGGTTCTACAAGAACGAGGGTGAGGTCGGAGATGCAGTTCGGGACTTCCTCAAGGAGAACCCCTCAGTGAAGCGCGAAGACCTGTTCATCACGACCAAGGTCTGGTTACACCTGCTAGAGCCCGAGGAGGTCGAATGGTCGGCGAACAACTCGCTCAAGAACCTCGGCCTCGACTATATCGACCTCTTCCTCGTCCACTGGCCCATCGCGGCCGAAAAAGACGAGAAGTACATGCCCAAGATTGGTGCTGATGGCAAGTATGTCATCAAGAAGGGGCTCACCGAGAACCTGGAGCCGACATGGCGCGCCATGGAGAAGCTGCACGCCGACGGCAAGGTACGCGCCATTGGAGTCTCGAACTGGACGATCCCGGGCTTGAAGAAGCTGTTGAGCTTCGCCAAGGTGAAGCCCCTGGTCAACCAGGTCGAGATCCATCCATTCCTGCCCAACGAGGAGCTTGTCCGGTTCTGCCTTGACAATGGCATCCTGCCCGAGGCCTACTCGCCCCTGGGCTCGCAAGACCAGGTCCCGAACACGGGCGAGAAGGTGCGCACCAACACGACCCTGAACGAGGTCGCCGACCGGAGCGGCCACACACTTGCCCAGGTCCTGCTTGCCTGGGGTCTGCGCCGCGGCTACGCCGTCCTGCCCAAGAGCTCCACACCCTCTCGGATAGAGAGCAACTTCCAGGTTCCTAATCTGAGCGACGAGGACTTCGAGGCCGTCCAGAGCGTAGCTAAGGGCCGTCACACCCGCTTCGTCAACATGAAGGACACCTTTGGCTACGATGTCTGGGCCGACGAGGCTTCATAAGGGAAAGAAAAAAAGAAGAAAGCGATGTATTCCTGCCGCTGTGGTATTGTGGCATGGGATATAAGGGGGTGGGTTGGATAGGATAGATACCCTGAGTATAACTCAAAGGAGCAGTTGAAAAGGGGGTTGGATTATGATGTTATGCATGAGATCACTCGTTGGTTTACAATAGCTTAAATGAGACTAGAATGTGCACACGCACATCATATAGAGATTATGAATTACCCAGGAGTATACCTTGCCGTGAACTATTAACAACACGCCGAAAGTTGGATGTCAAAATTGTAACCATTATCTACTTACCCCTCTATTTCGACGTACAATGTATGGGTCGACACGGGCCTTTGTGCGGGGGATCTGCTCACGATGTTATTTCGGATAACTAACTATTTAAGATAACATGATAAGATTTCTTTCACCTTGAAGAGTTTAGTTAGTTAGGCAGATCCCCCAGAAAAAGGCCCGTGTCGACCCATACACTGTACGTCGTCCTGCATCCTCCCCGCTAGAGTACCTCACGATCTGAAGGGGGTGGAGAGGACCGTGTTATTAAGTACCGTCACATTTACAGTATCAGAGTATTTATTATGACCGGACGATCAAGATTGTAGTAGTTAGCAGACCCCTCCAGATGGGTATATTTCCCGTTTCCACCCGTTATTACATACATATCGGTATCCTTAACCGTTAACACTAGGGCTAGCGTTTCCAGCTTAGTGGTCCTGGTTTTCGATGGCCGGAGACTAGGTACCCAGATGAGACTAACTTAATAAAAAAATTGACGCGATAAATAAGGGGCCGATGTGGTTTGTAGGTACAAACGTATGGACATACATATCAAGATGCAAAGCGACGCGTCATATCGGACGGCAAAAAGATGGGGCAACACGTAAGGAATATATAGTTATAGCTTCAAGAAATCTCGATGAAATATGAAGGACTTTACGTAAGTATCACGAACATTGACGCGGCTATTTTCATTTACACCTGTCTGCCTATGTAATGCCTCAGTGGAGCACTTTGTGTTACCTGATACTCTAGGAGTAAATACTAACTTGAATGGAGTGTTTGATGTATTTAGTTACATTGCGAAAATACCTCCCTTGAAGTCTATGTACAAGGAATTGCATTATTACCCATCAAGTATATCTATTAAACAAAGCTCTTAAACTAATGCGACCTGTTATAAGCGCCTTCTTTAAATCGCATTTGATATTAAGCAGAGGAAAAGATCAGGCCATAGAAAAAAGTGGGCAGTGTTTGAAATGTAAAAGTGCCTCACTACAGTAATTATCCGGGTAGCAACGAAGCAGTAAGATATTCAGGTGTTGAAGATAAATAGGTAATGGACAGGGTGCCAAGAAGAAGACGAAGAAGAACCCCTTTTTAAGTTACCAGAAGAGCATTTAGGTGAAGTGTCGTAAGGATAAATAAGTCCTGGTTAGATCATACTGTTACATAGGAATATTGCGAACTTTCAGGTCAGATGTTGTTCTTCTTTTAATCTTTACTTTTCGAAGATATTGAATAATCAAACATACCATCAACTACCACGCCTTTCTAGTATTAGATATTGGTCTATTGTAACATGGTTTCTAATATGACAGGGTACGTCTTTTACTTGGTGTTATCCTACTTTAGAATTGGTTGGTTGAGCGTCAAGGTCAGGGTAACTCTGTGTAGTCAGACATCGCAACCACAGGCCGGCAAAGGACATAGCTATATATACCGTAAATAGAACTAAATCTTCACATACGACCATAGGATCTGGAGAACACGGGATCCCGTCCGCTCTCCCCTAGTTAAGCCAGATACCGCCGGATTAGTAGTTGGGTCGGTGACGACCAGCGAATCCCTGGTGTTGTATGTTTTCTTTTTGTTTGTTTTTTTGCGAAAATTTTTGACATGCAACGTGTACTTCCTTACTTGAACCTACTTTAATACGTATACTGCGAGATTTAAATTTGTATATGTAAGCTTATAGGTCTCTATGTTGCACGTAGTATGTGTACCATTGTAAGTAGCTTACAAGGTGGCAGTTCATTTTGAGTATACATACCCCTATTTCATTATATAACAAGCCTCCTCCCTAAGTCACACAACGCTATCTTTTAGATAAATATCACGCTTCTTGATATTCGAGTGATGATTGGACCAACTCCAGCCAAGCATAAGAGTAATAGTTGAAATATATACCAATCGAGGATCTTGATGAATATTTCTTTTGTACACTAAATAGCCAAGATGTTTATGATTTGTAGTGTTTCCTAGAGCAAGGCATGACTGATCCCGGCTACCCCCCTTCAAACATATTTATTCCATATAGTTTCTCTCGTCATGAACTTTTGACAAGTGTATAGCTATCTAGGCTGCAGGCCAGTTCTTGTTGAAGGGCACGATTGCGCCGTTCATAGTCTTCGCAATATCGCGGTCGGCCAAAAAGACACAGAACTTGGCCACGTCTGACAAGTGGACGTCCGTTTCGCCCGCCGTAAAGCAAGGGAAGTTCTTTTGCATAATAGCCAGGCCCTCCATGTTCATTCCCTTCGTGAACGCTTCCTGAATATTGGTGGCTTCTAGACCACCTAACTGTAGCATGGTGCAGGTGATGCCTTTATCCCCGTAGAACGCTGCCGTATTACGTGTTAACCCGAGAACGCCGTGCTTGGTGACTGTGTAGGCTACGCCTGCATTGCTGCCGCTGACGGAAGCGTTCGAGCCAATGTTGATAATTGTTCCACCTGACGGGGACTGGGCTTCCATGGTCTTCACGGCAGCTTGCGTCGTCAGGAAGGGTCCCGTAAGATTAATATTTAGCAGGCGGTCCCAGGTCTCGCGCGAGCACGTGCCGGCCGGGTCGAAGCTATCCATCACCGCAGCATTATTGACGAGGATATCAAGACTCCCGAACTTCTCCACAACCGCTTTGAACAACTGGTCCACAGCTACTGACGAAGTGGTATCAGCCTCACGAGCGAGGAACTTGTCTGGGAATCTGGGCGAAAGATCTGAAGAAGCTGCATCCAAACGGTCTTTGTTGATGTCACAGATAGTGACGTTGGCACCAGCTTCGAGGAACGCCCTAGCGATAACTTTCCCCAGGCCGCCGCCAGCGCCTGTAACGACCACAGTGGTGCCGGATGGGATTTGACTTGTCATGTTGGCAGTGGTGCGGGGTGTGAGGCAAATGATTTAATGCGATTATTCGTATGATGGGGTGGTGTTTTTACATGAAAGATTCCATGAATGACTAACAGTTGGTAGTCTCCGTCAAGTGGATCTCTCCTGACTAAATGACGCAGTCTAGATCAAAATAGAACCACTCCATATTACACAGAAATCTTGGACTCGAAGCCGAATACGACCGTTACTTGGCAGTTGTTAGGATATGAACTAGAGTACTTCGTAGCAGAAGTGATGAATATACTTCTGGGCAGCATGAACAATCCGCTTAGGCAGATCATTATATAAAGGGGTAGAATTAATTATAGACAACATCTTTATAACAGTTAATTGCTTAACTCCCTAGGCATATCAATATTCTTGTATCGAACTTGATTTATTAATCATTCGCATCAGTTGAATTGCTTGCGGAGCGTTTTGCATCTCTTAAACGGGGTTTACATCCTGTAGAATAGCCCCATTATTATGATGGGACTAGTATCTGACAAGGGGGCTAAAGGCATTACCTCACTGTTCTATATACTAGAAACTGTTGGATAGGGGAGAGCATGCCTTCAATTGTCATCATCACAACTTTTCAAATACGTTACCTAACTGGTGAAGTTTGAATCCACAAATGGGATGATCTGGCGTCTGGATGAGGATCTAACCAAATACCCAGATATCCCCCTATCAAAAAGCTTCCAAGCTGCTGATCACTACCTTTCATCGTGATGAAAACAATAGATATGTAGAGAGAGAAGTCACTTGTTCTCAAATAGGATTATACGGGTACATCTTGGATGTGAGCACTTCCGTGACGCTATGTAGCAGCTTGACATAGGGGCCGTATAACGCATTCTCTCAAGACACTTTTAAGTGAATGGTTATGAAATCTAATCCCCAAAATATTATGACTCCTGTCTAGGAGTTACACTCGAGTGTACGACAAGTTTTAATTGTCAAGATTGGTGACAGTTACTCTCAGAGAAACAGTGACTAGGGGTGATAACTCTCCCTCTCTTAAGGTGTTTCCGCGAATAAAGGTAATACTAATGTTTAGGAAAGGTAGAAAGCAAGGACTTAGTAACCTACGCACTATTCAGACATCACACCTCAAGTCGGTTATGACAAGAGGTAGTACCAGAGTTGGTTCAATGATCACACAGGCTCGCCAATCTAGCGGCGCCGAAGTTTACATCACTGGTTGAAAACTAGAAGAACTTTAGAAGACCTCAAAATTCTATAGCACCGACTAGGTAGCATTGTAGTTTAATCTGGAGATAGTAGTAAGAAAGATGAGGCACTATTGTTTGCGAAAGAGATAGAGGGTATGGAGTCAAATGGTGCTTATCTTCTAGTTAATAATATAGTGCCGCTAGAGATGACGGGACCTTGATCATATTACTGAACGTGTTATACTAGGATATAGACCCTAGAGAGTTAATGTTTCTTTTATTTCAATAGCGGTGAAAGGGCCTGGCAGTGGTTGATCGGTCCTTATTAAGCGTGCTTTGTACCTGAGCCTCGTGTTGGCTTCTATTTTCAGATGTCACTGTGAGTAGTTCTCGCCGGAATGCCTTGGAAGAAATACGGAACACACCAAGTCAGTCGATTATTTGGAAAGTTCGAATATGGAAGGAAGACTTCGAACTTGTGTAATTAGGTTAACATGAAAAGTCAATAGGTTTCAATGAAGAGGAGTAGGTAGATATATATACTCTACCCAATGAAGACACCCTTAGGTATAGGGGTAAGACAGGTGGCATACATAGGATGACTATAATGACTATAGAGCCTATAGTGGGGTATTGTGTATGTACTGTCAATCTTGCCCCACCCTACCCATTACCCGCATGTGCCGGGATAGATGAGGTCACCCTGACACCTTTCACCTGTTCGTTGACAATCAGGTCTACCAAGTATATTTCGATATCAAGTGCGGTTTCTACTTAGGTAGCCGTTTGCTATTGGCCATACTAGCGCTAAGAACAGTTTGGAATTGAACTGTCAAGGGTACGGAATAAGATAGATACAATGGCAGGCTCGCAACCGCTCCGCATCGGCTTCGTGCCCGAGCACTTCTCCACCCCGATTCACTTTGCGCAGAAGCACTTCGGTCTCTCTGCTACGCTGAAGCCGTTCCCTTCCGGCTCGGGTCATATGATCACGGCCCTGAGAGCTAGGGAGATCGATGTAGCAATTGGTCTTACCGAAGCGTGGGTTGCAGGTCTTGGGAAGGAAGACACTCCGGGCGATGGGGGTTACCGGATCGTAGGGACGTACGTTGAGACACCTCTCTGTGAGTGTATTATCTGCCCTTTCACTTAACAATATATGCATACATCCGCCTGCTCACACCCATCTCTTCGTCCTACCTGTAGGCTGGGCGATTTCCACCGGTGCTAAGAGGCCTGAGATAAACTCTATATCTTCGCTTAAGGGCGCTAAGATCGGCATCTCGCGTTTTGGGTCGGGGAGCTACGTGATGGGGTATGTGCTCGCAAACCAGCAGGGCTGGCTGTCGTCCTCTGAGCAGCCGTACTCAGACTTCGTGGTGCTGCACGACTTCGCCCGACTGCGGGCTGCCGTGAATGATGGCACGGCCGACTTCTTCATGTGGGAGCACTTCACGTCGAAGCGGTACTACGACAGCGGGGAGATCCGACGCGTAGGCGAGATCTACACGCCGTGGCCGAGCTGGCACATCGTGGCTTCGACGTCGCTTCTCGGCGGCGAGGGTCGTCCGACGGATCCGAGGCTCTCTGACGCCCTGGCCAAGCTTGACCAGGGCGTCGCGTACTTCGGCCAGCACCACGACGAAGCCGTGGAGTACATCAGCACGCACCTAGACTACTCTGAGGCGGATGCGCGCGAGTGGCTGAAGACGGTCGAGTTCGCGACCAAGACCGAGGGCGTCGATCTGAAGGTGGTCCAGAGCTGCATTGGCATTCTGAGACAGGCCGGCGTGCTGACCGAGGGCAAGGGCATGCAAGCCGAGGAAATGCTGACCCAGGGGCTTGGTGCACAGTTTCCTGGGGGCAAGCCGTACGAGTAAATAACCGCCGGAGAGTTAAATCCAAGAGACGCGAGATATCAAATGAAATCTATGATGATTAGTACGTGGAATATGTATGCATCCTGTAGATTATGTTCCACACGGCGACAGAAGCGACCCCGTGCAACCCGTCAACCCCCTTTGACAGCGCCGATCCAAAAAGGGTCTTGGACGGGAGTGCGGAAACCAAGCCGCTACTGCTGGGCGGCCCCACACAAGCATTCGGCGTCATCACTTTAAATGTAAGATAAAATCAGCTTTATCTATGTAGCTGCTGGTTTCCGTCCTAGTAGTACGTGGAGTTTCACTTCATTCCACTCAACCGAACAGGGGCTTTCTTGCTCGGATCTTTTCTTCGATTTACTTTATTTACTCTTTACCTAGGTTCTATGTGAAGTGAAGTCTCAATTCCCTGCATAGTCGGAGATATAGTTACAAACACCTGCTGCTGTGCCCGTCCGCCCGCCCGCGATGCCAACCGTGCGCGGTGTGTGGCACCGGCCATGGTCGTATCCTCCCCTCGGCAGGCTTTTTAGGAGCCCATTCTCATCTTCATCTCGAAACCCCCGATTTACGCCGTCACCACTCCGGGGTAGCAACAACACCAACAACCTCAGGCACAATCTGCTCTCTATGCGAACAACTCGAACGACCAAACACTTCGAATCGACCAACTCCAAACCTAGCCCCAAACCCAACAATAACAGCAGCAGCACCTCGTCTGCTTCATCCGCCTCCTCCTCAGAAACAGCCCACCGCACGCGCCTCTCTAAGATCCTCTCTAGCGCCCTACGCTGGACGCCGCGACGACTGCGGCCGTACGGCGAGCGGCTCCGCTCGGCGCCCCTCTCGCATGTCGTGGCGTTTCTAGTCCTGCACGAGTTCACGGCGATCGCGCCGCTGCTGGGGCTCGTGGCGCTCTTCAAATGGGCCGGGTGGGTGCCGACGGCGGTGGTGCTTGGGCCGTGGGCCGAGTGGGCGCAAGAAGGGCTAAAGAAATACGGCGCGTATTTCCGCCGGAAGGGGTGGTTCGGGCTGCGGGAGGGGGATGATGTGGCAGGTGAAGAGGCGCTGGAGGGTCGGCTGGACGAGGAGGTTGTTAGTATGAAGAGGCGGGAGAGACAGAGAGAGGAAGAAACCCTTGGCGAGGAGGGTGAGATGAACAGCAGTAACAGCAGCAGTAGCAAAAAAGCTTGGCGGAAGGTCAAGGAGGTGGTTACGTTGGGGAATTTAGAATCAGGTTACAATACGGGTATTCAGATCGCCGCGGCTTATACTATCACCAAGGTATTGTTTCCGGTGAGGATTGCGTTCAGTATTTGGGCTACTCCTTGGGGCGCAAGGCTTCTTTCGACTGCGTGGAAGTCTGTGAGGGGCAAGTCATAGTACGAATACTGAATTTAAACTATACGTCGAGATTCGCATGCATAGAGAATTTGTAGAGGTAGAGTAGATCATAAAAGAGATATTACAATGTCATGTCGGCATTTAAGGTACTTACTCTGATATTACGCCAATATGCCAACCGATATTACATCAATGGGCGATGCATTATACATATCATGAAGTTAGTCTAGTGCCTGAGTAACATGTTAAGAAGCTTGCAAGCTCATCGTGTCTATATTTTTTTCGGTGGTGGCATTTAGCTTGTACTATTCCCTACATGTTCGGATCTTCCTAAACTACCGGGTGTGTTTATTTTGCGACTAAACTGCTTGTCAAGGGTGTATTTACGGCTTCTCGTAGATCCAAGGGGCGGAAGCACTCTTCCAGGAGAGGACCTCCTCCTCCTTGAACCACAGAGCGATCTCCTTCTTGGCGTTCTCGACGCTGTCGGAACCGTGGCAGACGTTGCGGCCGACATCGATAGCGAAGTCACCCTGCCCTACGAGTCAGCAAGTTGTTCTGTATAATTTCGAACAGCATTCGAGTTTTGCACTGAGAATTAATACGAAAGAGTACTTACACGGATGGTGCCAGGGGCAGAGGCAAGAGGGTTGGTAGCACCGAGAAGAGCTGTGAAACACAAGAGTCAGAACCGGTTGAGCTATGAGAACTTAGTAGTATAGAATTTGCACGTACTTCGGCCAGTCTTGACGGCATCACGACCCTCCCAGACCATAGCGCAGATGGGACCGCTGTTCATGTCTATGGTATTTATTAGTTGGAGAAGGTTGTATGTACGGTTAATACTTAAACATACACTCGACGAGGCCAGCGAAGAAAGGCTTGTCCTTAAGATCAGCGTCTATAGTAAAAAGCATAGTTAGCAACGGTACCAGGAGATTAAGAGCCAGGTCCTAGAGGAGTAGCTTACAGTGCGCCTCAAGGTGAGGCTTGCCGGGGGCAGTCAGCTTGATGGCAACAAGCTTGTAGCTATCGAGCAGTCAGTAACCCAAATAGATTCGAAATAAAAACCCGGGGAAGAAAGTGGAAGGCGGAGGGACTCACCCTCGGTTCTCGAAACGAGAGACGATGGGACCAACGAGTCCACGCTGGACGCCATCAGGCTTGATAGCGATGAAACTATATGATTTAAAGGTTAGCTTTTCTCAATGTTACCAACCTCGATCCTAATTTAAGGAAAAAAGTTAAGGTACGTACGTCTGCTCAGTAGACATCTTAGGTTTTGAGTTTTGTTCTACCGCCTTTTCGAGGATAGAAGTTGTAGTAGTTGTGAGGATGGGAAGAACTAATTCTTCAGGGGCAGTAGAATGAATAGATGAGGAAGAGAAGAGGCCTGTTATAGCACTCTTGTAGACTTGATAATCGTGCTTGACACTGCGGGTGAAATTCCAACCGGGACGATCGTGAATCTGCCAGGGGAGGAGAAAGAGCAGGAAAAAAGCAGACCAGGCGATAATAAAAAGATAGAGGGCGGGGTGTTTGGGACGGCCGCCGTGGCCATGGCGGGGTTGTTGCTGCCCGGTACTAGCGTTGTCTAACTTGGTGGCTTTGGCACTGTGTTGTTGCGCCCGAATACGCTCTGGAATACCGTGTGTTTTATCCATAGTGCGTAGGTACCTTGTTGAATTCCAGGGGTGTGTGCTGTTATAGGTACCTGAGGATCAAAGTTTTGCATGTGCTGTTTTCTCCAGTGCTGAGAGGTAAGCAGAATTTTATTGTTCCTTGGCATTCACAGACTTGGCTATTTGTCAACGACTGGATGAAGGAATGAATGCAAGTAATTTGCGTAGAAATATACAAGACGTTAGGTTCCGAAACACTACACTCTCATGCCTGACCACTACACTAGGTACACACTTCGTACCTAGCAACTGATTTGAAGTGATTGTTGAAGTTGAAGGGGATGATGTGTGGATGTGTGGCTTAAGCTCACAAATCTGTGGCTGACTACTTTACGAAGTATGTAGCTCTGGAGAGCTGGTTGGCAGATGGCACACGTAGATCCCAGGTGCTAGCTAGGGATAAGTTCAGGGGTTTTTAATGTTGTGTCAGTGTGTCAGTTGCTACAACAGCGGGGAGAATCCGCAATTGGATTCCGAAGCTTTCCCTACCTACTTCAGGCCAGCTCAACCCACCAAAAAAAGACACTTATACTTATCATCACGTAAACCACCGTACATACAACTTACCTTACCAGTGCCAGTATAATTCCAATTGCTATTCGTTTACACGAGGCAATTGGTTTAGTTTAGGTCAATTCTGATGACCTTCTCCCGAAGCTTGATATTAATGACTTGATGATCTTATCCTACCGGATTTTCCTATAGCGTTGTTGTTTTTGTTCTATCCCTTTTCTCACTTCCGCTTCGGCGGTCTGAGCTATCAATACTGCTAAGATGTTGAGCTCAAACCAGCTGTCCTGGAGATGGGCAGCTTGCCTCTGCCTTCTAACTTTATTGTGTTCCCTTTTCACCCCAGCTTGTATGTGGAATGAGTATCCTTAATCCATCTTGTGTTTCAATCTCAGTCTTATCTGACCAAGTTGCTTAGTGACGGTAAAGGAGAATGACTTCAAGAAATGCCACCAGTCTGGCTTTTGTAAACGGAATAGAGAATACGCCGATAATGCTGTTGCCCAAGGCTCGTCATGGCAACCTCCCTACACGATCCTTCCCGAACAAGCCTCGTTCAAGGATGGCCAACTTCAAGCCCCGATTCTGAAAACGATTGATGACCAAGGGACCACCATCCGCCTCCCTGTCACCGTCTCCTTCCTCAAATCAGGTACTGCGCGGGTCACTGTCGACGAAGAGCTGAGAAAGGAGAAGAGCATTGAGCTTCGACACAACAGCATTGCAAGAAAGGAACGATATAATGAAGCAGAGAAGTGGGCAATCATCGGTGGCCTTGATGTTGATACCAATGCCAAGGTCTCATCCGAAAGCAAGAGTGGTATCAACATTCAGTATGGCCCGAACTTCATTTTCGAGGCGGATATCAAATATGAACCATTTAGTATCGAGTTCAAGCGCGATGGTGTCGCTCAAATTAAGCTCAACGATCGCGGCTTACTGAACATGGAACATTGGCGACCCAAAGTCGAAAAGCCTACTCCTGAAAAGAAGGAAGGCGAAGACGGCGAGGAAAACAAAGAAGAAGCCGAAGCTGCTGAAGTGACTCCCTCCGAAGACCAGAGTACTTGGTGGGACGAGTCGTTCGGTGGTAACACGGATTCTAAACCGCGGGGACCTGAAAGTGTTGCTCTTGACGTCACTTTCTTCGGCTACGAACATGTATATGGCATACCGGAGCATACCGGCCCCCTGTCACTGAAAGAGACACGAGGCGGTGACGGCAATTACAACGAGCCGTATAGGCTTTACAACTCCGACGTCTTCGAGTACATTCTCGATAGTCCTATGACACTATACGGAGCTATCCCTTTCATGCAAGCTCAGCGAAAAGATTCTACTGTTGGTGTATTTTGGCTCAATGGTGCTGAAACCTGGGTCGATATTACCAAGGCGAAGGAGTCCAAGAACCCCTTAGCACTCGGAATCGGAGCTAAAACCAACACCCACACACATTGGATATCCGAGTCAGGTTTGATGGATATCTTTGTCTTCCTCGGCCCTACTCCTCGCGACGTTACCAAGAACTATGCGGAGCTTACGGGAACCACCGCGTTACCCCAAGAGTTCTCTATCGGATACCATCAGTGCCGCTGGAATTACGTCTCAGACGACGATGTGAAGGAAGTCGACCGCAAAATGGACAAGTACCACATCCCGTACGATGTCATTTGGCTTGATATTGAATACCTAGACGATAAGAAGTATTTCACTTGGGAACCCAACATGTTCAAGGATCCTATCTCGATGGGGGAACAATTAGATTCCCATGGCAGGAAGCTAGTTGTCATCATTGACCCGCATATCAAGAACACGGGCAAATACCATGTTTCAGAAGAGCTCAAGTCCCAAGGCCTCGCCGTCAAGAACAAAGAAGGCAAGGATTTCGAAGGTTGGTGTTGGCCAGGATCATCTCACTGGATCGATGCCTTCAACCCAGCATCTATCAAGTGGTGGTCATCCCTATTCAACTACGATTCGTTCAAAGGTACCCTGGAAAACACGTTCATTTGGAACGACATGAACGAGCCTTCGGTGTTCAACGGGCCTGAAGTGACTATGCCAAAAGATAACATCCATCATGACAACTGGGAACACCGCGATGTCCACAACATCAATGGATTAACCTTTCACAATGCTACTTTTGAAGCTCTTCTATCACGGAAGAAGGGCGAACTACGCCGGCCATTTGTTCTGACCCGATCGTTCTATGCTGGTTCGCAACGACTTGGCGCTATGTGGACAGGAGATAACCAAGCCAGTTGGGAATACTTGGCTGCAGCGACCCCTATGATCCTTGCCCAGGGGATTTCAGGCTTTCCTTTCGCAGGTGCTGATGTCGGTGGCTTCTTTGGGAACCCCGAACCCGACTTGCAGAGTCGCTGGTTCCAAGCTGGCGCCTTCTACCCGTTCTTCCGAGGTCACGCTCACATTGATGCCAGACGTAGGGAACCGTACCTGCTTCCCGAACCTCATAGATCAATCATTACGGCGGCTTTACGGCTCCGCTATAGTCTCCTCCCGGCCTGGTACACTGCGTTCTATCACGCAAACCAAGATGGGAGCCCTATTCTTCGACCGCTGTACTGGACGCATCCTTCCGAAGAGGGCGGTTTCGGTATCGACGATCAATTCTTTGTTGGTACAACCGGTCTTTTGGTCAAGCCGGTCGTCGAAAAGGACAAGACTACGGCAGATATCTACATTCCTGACGACGAGCTATACTACGATTATTTCACTTACAACAAGCTCTCAACGAGCAAGGGCAAACACTTGACTGTCCAAGCGCCCCTTGAGACTATTCCCATATTGATGCAGGGCGGCCATATTGTTCCTCGCCGCGACATCCCCCGACGATCCGCTCAGCTGATGCAATTTGATGATTACACACTCGTCGTTGCAGTTAGCAAGAACGGAAAGGCAGAGGGCGAGCTGTACGTCGATGATGGTGACAGCTTTGAATATGAGAATGGACAATACATTCATCGCCTATTCAAGCTCGAGGGCTCGTCGTTAACATCCACTGATGCGGAGGGTCGTGACGTCAAGGAGATCAAAGAAGGAGACTGGTTGAAGCACATGGGCGATGTTGTCGTAGACAAGATTATCATTATTGGGGCACCATCTTCATTGGCGGGTAAGACGGAAGTGCAGCTAGAGACCGAGGGCGAGAAGGCCCCGGTCATGGTTGACTACCACAAAGCAGAGGGTGGAAAGGCTGCCTATGCAGTCCTCGGACGGGTTGGTGCCAAGATTAGCGCGGACTGGAAGATCGATTTTGCGTAGATCATAGACACGAACGATGTAGGCATCGAAGTAAGCTGTAGAGTAACTGGATGAGATATGCGTTGTTCATTGCATAGGTGATGTCCTATATCTGGAGTATAGTAAGCGTAGAATATAGGACTCTATCAGGGCTTGCGCGAATCCAAATATACCAAACGATATCGAATAACTCGAGAATTAAACCATTACGGCATATACAAATATATTCTTACACATATTACAAGAGATGGTCTTATCATATCGACTGTACACTGCTCTGCCTCCGCTCGCGACCTTTCTCCCCTCCCCTCAAAACATCCGCAACCCACTCCCTCGCTTCCTTCCCTTCCCTCAATCCGTAGCAAGCCGCAAGGGGGAAGCAGTGCATCTGCCCCTCCCACACCAGCCAACGGCCCGGCACCTCCGCTTCACGACATCGCTGAAGGAACACCATCGAGTCATGGGCCTCCACATCGGCCGTCCCGATCACACCGTCAATGCGGATCTCACTGGCGCGCAGATTCGCCAGGTCCGCCAGGCCCGGGCTCAGGTACCGGTTCTGGCCGTCGGTAAACGAGCCCTTCGACCATGCCACTGCAACATCTAGAGTCAGCATTTCTGCTTTGTAGATATTCTAGCGTGATATGGGAGGTGTTCGGGAGCAAGAACTCTCGAGCATGCCCCTTTCGGTAACATCAAGTACTGTAGCTAGCTTTAAAATGATCGAAAATAACCACGGAAATTGCTTACCGGCCGCTTCATCCGCCGCACCCTGCCCCATCACCTTGTCCCGCGCGTCTGCATCCGCTCGCGATGCCGAGTGCCGATTCGGTCGCAGATCTGTAGGCGGCGAGATAACCATGATAGAGCGGAGCCGCCGCATCACCGACGCGTTCGTTACGGACTTGGATTCAGGTAATCCTGTGCTGAGAGTGCTCTTGTGTTGCGGCCCCGAGCCCGGAACTCCAGGTCCCTCCACTACAATAACTAAAGTTAGCTACATCCGTTTCCACATAGGTAATGTAACGATGGTTCGGAAGCTCGAAGTCACATGTTCTAAGTATGAGAACTTCTGTGGATGAAGAAATATACTCCCGAAAACTCGCTAGATACCTAGGTGTATGAGGAATACGGGGAGTTGCTTACGCGTCGCTATCCGGTCCGCTACCCACAGTCCCAATGAGAGCGCCACGTTGGCACCCGCACCGTCGCCCGCCAGCGTCAAGGTCCCATTTACTGGTGCCGCCTCGACGAGAACTTGCTCCAGCCACCGCCTCACTATAATAAAGATCTAGAGTTAGCCAATTGTTTCTTTACGGATATATTGCAAAGTGTGAGATGTGTGAGATGTGTGATTTGTTTTGGTGTCCTCGTTATTCCCCACATGACCCCTTATACAAGTAACTTCAAATCCTAAAACTAATTGCGAGGAGGGCTGATGAATCGAGATGTCACTCACGTAGAGGCAGCGAGTCACGCGCAGGGGAATGGGGAGCCAGAGGGTATGAAACTAACACCACGTGCGCGACTGTCTCAGCCCGTTCGGCTGTGGACGTATTTCCGAGAGGGGGTAGCGATAGTGAGGAGGCGAGCTGAGCACAGAACTTCCAGTGCTTGGAGGATGGCGGGGCTCGGAACCCGCCGCCGGGGAAGTAGTAGATTGTGTGTGGTCCTCTAGGGGTATCGGCCCCGCCACCGACGGCTGTACTGGCTTTTCGGCTGGATAGTGGGTCTGATGCCGATACCGAAGAGAGGGAAGAGGAGGGGGAGAGAGGGGGGAGCGTAGGTGCGAATCCTGTAGATGGCGGTTCGAATTCGTAGAGCCATATGACTAGTTGCATATTAACATGTTGTCCTTGAGCGTAATAGCTTGCTTTCTAGAAAGTTGTAGCGTAGGTGATGATGAGACATGTAATCAGAAACCAAGCGATGTTTCCAGCAAGGGCACCCAGGATCCAGGGGCAATTTGTTTTTATACATACCATCAGGCACGGAGAATGCATAAGGATTTGCCGTCCCATAGTCGGAGGGCGAGGAGGTGGAGGGAATCTCAGCCTTGCTCTCCTTAATGGTGATGCCGTGGAGCCGACGCGGGTGTTGATATAGCCGCTGAGAACCCCCTGGGTACCTCTTCTTATAGGAGACGAGATGCGGACGTAGGGGCCATAACACGGCGATGCGAATGATTTTATAAATAAGGGAGAGGTCGTCACGATGAGTCACGTTCACAACGTCCGGGATAAACACCGGGTTGAACTCCGGATTCCTACCATTGGTGCCTCGAGACATCTCTGTTGCACCCGGCATGCTCTTTGTTCTTAGGCTATAGTTGAGAGATAATTATCGGACTATACAATGTAATACCTATAGAAATTGTTGAATTCTAATATGCATGAAGCAGAGGACTACAGGCACAAGCAATCCCCAGACACGGGGTTTTATATTACTACGCAATCCAGCGGCGGTTCACGAGTCATGGATCATCACAGTGACCGGTTTGTCTTCAGAAAAATAAACCTAGCGCAATATAAGAAACACAGGACAATGTTGGCTTCTGCGGGAGGTGAAGATAATGTAAAACAATGACGTGATGATGAGAACCGGTTGATAAAGTGTGGATATATGTCGTCTTAGATTAAGCTACACTGCTACACTAGGTTCAGGACGCCGCAACTGACCTCAGAACCTAAACACTTCTGGAAATAGGGTTTGGACTAGTTTTAAAGGGGCGAGTCCCTTTCTCAACACCTATCAGATGGGGCATGGCCTACGTCACAAGGATACAATCAGAGCAACCTCCTTCTCAGCAGCAATAATTTGAAAGGAGATATAACAAATGACCCGGTGCATCACTCGTTGCTAATGGTTATAATTTCCTGTGGAAATAATGGGTTATATTATAGAATCGGCATCTTGAGTTACTGCCTTCACCCCTGACGATATAAATTCAGATAATACATGATAGTAGAGGGCCCCTATGGAAGACTATCCATTGCTCTCTTACCAGATCACTTCATATTCCATGGAATATCAGATATTGCCACATACTCCAATGACGTCTGGTCCAAGGTTCACTATTCCCCCACGCTATATCCGAACTTTCGTGATTTGTCTATAATAGCGTGGCGCGTGCTACTATCAGATAACGTGGTAGGTAAGGCTTTCCTGTCTATAGACGCTATGCTAGTTGAATATCGAATAAGCCAATCGTAACAGAACATCTGAAATATTTAAGATCAGGTTGCCACCGAATCTAAGAGCCCAGGTGAATCACCCGGTGTGATTGACGTCAATCCACCCCATCAGCCGTCCCAATGAATTGGATTGCGCTGCTTGGACCCTACCTGAGCGGACAGACTGGGATGCTCATGTATCAAACCCTAGGAACCTTCAAACTCCTAATCATGTAACTAGAGAAGGCCTTTCTTCAGCTATATTAGCTTGAGACTTGAATAAGGATGTCCGCTATGGTATCAGTATCTTCAGTGCATGGAAGCACATCCTAACAAACCAGTGATTCACGGCTAGCAGCTATTAGTTACCAGGTAGAAGCCATTGATTCGTACCGTGGAATTGCTTCAAGTATATTTGGGGCTTCGCTTTGGAGTGAGAGTATTAGAGACGAGAGTGTTATGGGGTGAGATAGCAACACGAAAGCGGCTCATATAAGTACTTTGAGAGCCAGTTGTATCAGTGGAACAAGGCGTTTCTGTGTCTAAATAGGTCTCCGTGGGATTACAATAAGGGGTTTCCCAAAATGAGGATCGAGCATCCTACTTAGATAATCATAATATTGGTTTTTCGATTAGGCTAGATTAAAGCACTGCTACTGCTCAGCCCCTTGGGGATTTTATCAGGAAGATAGTGTGACGTTTATTTCCCAGTATTATGTGTACTCAAAGTATCCTTTCCTTGTATGGTTGCCCGGTACCACTCGTAATTCGTCTCCTAACTGACTTTCCAGAAAGGAAAGATGATAATTATCAGCATCATCCTAGCTAAGGTCAGGAGTAGCGAAGTTTACCCTAGATCTTGTTTTCCCCTATAGCCTTGGACATAAGGTCTATCTACTATAATATGAGCATTTGTTTGGAGGACTAGATATATATAGGCACCATACCCCAACCTATACTCAATTTTGTTAAAATATACCCCTTTAGGTCACTAGCAGAATTTGAAAACACAGGATTCTTGATCTCGTAGTGTCAGGAAGTTGTGTCACCGGGCGATAGGTAGAAACAGAGCTTAGATGTAGGATAGAAGGACCATAAGCGCCTAATATTCGTAAGGTCTAGGCAGCAGATTCCCCTACATATCCTCCGGTACCTAGCCACTAGTCAGAAGGGCCTGACACGTAGATAAAAGTCGCTTTTCGCGGTATTGTCCCCAGAAACACTTACTAGTGCCCCATGGTTAAGCCTGTCCTAGCCTTCACTTTATTCTATCAAATAGTTTACATTGCCTTTCGTCCCGAAAGATGTATAGTGTAGGGCGTACCTTGTTGCAAACACCTCATGTTCACGTACACTAAGTCCTCGTTTACCATGGCTGTCCACAAGTACGGTTTCAATACCATATTCGGGTAATACGGCACGTCTTCTCCACGGAAACCTTGTATTCCATTAATAACCCCAATTAGGAGGGTCTCCAGGGCGAACTGGTTGCATCCTAACATGCCGAAACCCCTAGTGTTCTAGCACTGTCAAACATGCTTTGAAAATACATACTTTACACATGAAAGTGTATGATGATGTTTGTTCAGCAATGTTTATATCTAAGAATTAGGACATGTCAGCTTTTCGATTACCTTTTATCAGTTCCTTATTATGTCTAAAGGGTATTAGGACGCGGCATACGCAAAGCTGTATGCTGAGGCTAAGTCTCCAGTAACGAATCTTTCCATGTGATTTACTAAATAGATATGATAGATAGGCGAAACCAGACGGGATACAGTTAAAACCACTGGTAGCGGTCCATGCCATCATTGCAAGGTGTTACGCCCCGTTTGAGACTGGACTATTTATAGTGACTATATATATGTTGTCATGTTTTCCTTGGCTAACTAGCATAGCTCAAACTGGGTGGAAACAACTGTATGTGCGATTCGTTAGTAGTAAGGTTACAAATTATGTGAAGTTATAGCACAGCTATGCAGGAGCAATGATAGGCGGTGAGCCTCCTGCACTAGGCACAACCTTCCCTAGGCGATGAAATATTATGGGATTTTCAGAATTATCTCGGCTACTCGACGATGGTGTTGGTATCACGATCCAATGTTGTATATAATGAAGAAGGTTACCATGGCACGCCAACCACATCAATTTGCAAGACTTTAACCCAAATCTCTATTTCAGGAGATCTCCCAAAATTGTTTAGCGAATCATCGTCGAGCCCCGTGTTTAAGTTATAGGGAACCAATACTAATGATTAATCTTATTGATCTGCCTACATTCGTCCTGTTCTATGTCGCCTCTGATCCACCAAGTTCGGATCCACAAAGTTCGGTGCATTTCGGAAAAGGTGTGGCCTAGTGACAGGAGTAGTAGCAGGAGTAGTGTATGCTAGTTGAGAAACGCTGTTAGGAGGACGAGCGGCCATCTCTGCAAAAGAAATACTGTTCTGACCGACGGGGAAAGCAGCTGAATGGGACATAGGTGCCGATGTCCTAAACGATGGGTCGGAGTACGGAGGTCTAGAGCTATCAAAGTACCTGTCGTATTGATGATCATAGTATCCCGGAGGTTCGTGTGACTTAAAAGTCTCGGGTGAGGGCGGGGGAATACTAGAAAGGGCTGCACGACTTCTGCTCATTTCAGGACCGATGTTGAAGCGTACATGATTCGTTCGTAGACTCTTCGCCATTCTCCAAACCTTATATACCTCACCCCAACGGCTCTCGGGGTACAAGGAATAGGCGAGCTCTAGGATACCATTCGAATGACCTTTGAAGACGTTCTGCTTCTTTTCGAAAAGCGTCTTTACCCCTCTAATCTCCTTGTATAAATCGAGCTTAACGATGTCCAGTTCCATATTGTGGTCGACTAAATGCCATAGACCTACACTTTGGTCATGCGGCGACGCTCGGGGTACAAATATTTGGTTGACTATAGGTCTCTTGTGCTCACGGTTGATAGGCGGCGTCATGAGGAGGTCCCAAATGATATAACCGTCGTCGACCTTGACGCCCTTATGTGTCAAATAGGAGTCGATAACATCAAGGATGCGATACGACTCCGTGTCATCGACATGCATTCCAGGCATTTCATCATTACCGCCAGTTACATGATCAGGGTTTTCAATAGGGAAAAGCCGACTAATCATCCCAGGGACGAGAATCCTGCGATATCCATCATATTCTGCAGTGCCCACGACCCTGTTCGCTTTCGGCAGATCCATAGCCACTCGCAACAGCCCTTCTACTCGCCCAGAACGGGATTCAAGTTTAACAATTGACCTACAATACTGGATAATCATAAAAGCACTTTCTAAGCTGACATAGCGCGGGGAACTTGGGTGGAGGATATCGAGGAAGGATGCAATCGACGGTCGTGGACCCCGGCTGCCCAGGTTGAGAAACTCTTCGCTGACGCCGAGATAGATCGCCAAATTGAGACTATGAACAAGGCGTAGCGCCCAGAACCTAGCGTGATGAACAGTTTCCATTACATCAAACAAGCTAGGTTTCGGGTCACCGGCACAAGAGGATCTTTTGCAGAGAGCTTGGAGCATGACGATCGGTATAGTCTGACGGCTGGCTGTATGCGAAGTTACTGCCTCTCCAAAAAGCTCCATCACTTTATAATGTTGGTGATCACCCGTGGCCTTCAAGATGGAGAAGAGTTGGCTTAGAAGCCGCCATTCACCGTCAGAAAGAGGCATCCCCTTCACCTCGCAGTGCTTCTCAATCCAGGCCGCAAGTTCATAGTAACTGCTTGCCATAGCTTCTTTGTTTTCTGCTCGCTGGTATAGTCGCTTGGCGGTACTGGCTTCCAGTTGTCGGAGTGCCGCTTCTCCCGTCAGTACGATGCCGTTTATTAGGTCTAGCACACGCTCTTCATCGTCCGATATCTTCTCGCCCTGCAACTCTTGCGGCTTGTAGATCATGTCATGTTCGATCTCAGACCACACATGCATTACCAAAGTTCCCACCTGTATCTCAACTTCAACGTCCTTCCAACTGTGGCTTCGATCCGCTGGGATTTCAGTATCAAGGAACCTTACAACGAAATGGGTTGCCTTGTAACCAGTAAAAGTCCGCGCAAACTGACTATGACCCTGTGCCGATATGGCAGTATTACCGTTGACTTCTGAGGAGCCAGGCTTTGAGTCTTGTAAATGGTTGATTCGTTCCTGCAGACTTCGAACATTCCCTCCGGAACCCTGAGTCTTATCTGACTTTCGAGTAATTTTGAACTTCTCGCCTAGAATGGCAGTTACTCGTTCCACATCACCTGGGAAATAGAGGGAGATACGGACACCACCAAAATCATGCAGTGCCGACAGCATCTGGGCCGGATTCTGAAACGGTTCCATTTCGTCCTCCTGAGGCTCTAAGCCCGACTCATAGCAATAATCTAACCATTTTCGATTCCTATCTCCGACCGCATCACGCAGGCGTGCCCTCACAATGCGTTCCTGGTGTCGGCGGCGAATGCTACCCTTGGCTGAATCCCATTTTTTAATCCGGTGCGTGATGGGTGAATGACGGATGTTGGAGGCAGTCAATGACTCGGAACAGATGTTGACAACCTTTTCGGTGCATAGCTTCAGAGTATCGACTTTAGACTGAAACAGTTCATGTAACTTGGTCAGATTTTCTTCGAGTTCCCAGTCGCCGACGTTCGACTTCTGACTATCACGGAGTTTGAGCGGCACCCCAACTGAAAAAGGTTCCATGGCTCAAAGAGTGAGTCAATCGCTATTCAATTATTTGCTGTTATTTTTCTGCCTGGAAAGTTTTTATTAATGTGCACTGCTAGATTTCTTGATCTCTTAAGTTGCGCAGGGGCCGAAAGCCCCTCACCCTTAACCTCCCATGCACGGCCAATAACCGAGTCCAATAGAATGCCAAATAAGTACGCCTCCAGTGCAAACTATTGGCGATCTCCATGCATGTCAGATGTACAGTAACACTCAATATTCCGTATTGGATTTGTCAAAATCCGCGGAGTGTGGATTCTCCGAGTCCACCATGGTTGAAAATATCAGGAGCATCTTTGGAGTATTGGGAACTGTACCCGGGACAAAATGCAATTATTACCTTGCCAGGTGAGCCCCGCTTCTGTCAATGAATAGAGGCTATGAATAAGATACCCTCTCATTGGGGAACCTAAAATGGCACCTGGACCTGGCCCATCCTAGTTTGACGATTCTATAGCCAAGCATGGCAACGTCTTATAAGGAGTATGTACGCTGTATGGCATCTCGAAATCCTAGTTTGACAGCTCTGTCGGAATTCCTCTTCCACCAACCTCGGATTTTATTCGAGAGCACAGTAAGCTGCATCGAGATCGATGGTGACGGAATAGCATCGCCTCATCAGAAGATTAGTGTCGACGAACTTATCCTAAGAGTTAGGACTGCTAAGAGTCTCATAGCGATCGTCGAGAATATACACCCTAACAACATCGAAGCACTTGGATCGTCTCTCGATATTGACCCTTTCTTCTTCTGTGGCCATATCGCGTCGTCGTACCAAGACGTTGAAAAGACGCCTCCTCCACCGCTTATGTCTATGCTGCCATCTCGAATTTCTTCGCGAGATTTTGTCAACATTCACTTCCAGAAGGTTCTAGATTTAGGCGAGGAGTGTGCTCTCCATCATGTGCCATATAAGTTCATAGCGCCAGGAAACATTGCTAGGGAGGTTCGCCGTCTCCCAGCTCTGTCAGGACGAGCTATCGGTCTTCTTCGCGGTTGTATTTCAATCCTGAAGAAACAACTCACGGATGACAACTGGATATGTAAATGTCCCAGTATCCTTTCTGCTCTTGCAAGTGCTGATGTGTAAAAAGGTCTGATACTTGTCGACCCGACAACATCTGATATTTCGACTGCAAGGGTTACCAAGGATAGCGAAATTTCCACCACCACGATCATTCAAGTCCCAAGGCGAATCCATGTCGAAGATTTCTGTGATCTGCCGACATATACTGCATTCCGTGCCTCCGAGGGGTCATGCCTCGACCCAAGAAGCCAAAATCTGCGCGAGGATATGCTGCATCTCTTTCAAATGCCGCCTCCGGGATGGGAAGCAGGTGAGCACACTGAGTCCTTCATTTCCTTTCAGGGGCTTTTCAGGGCCTCATATCTACTACATGCTTTCTAGACAGCATCAGGGCACCTTTGTAGCCCCCATTCTTAAATGATGACTTCACTGACCACTCTGTAATATGGTATAGGTAGGCCTAGCGTCTTAGCTCTAGCGTACTATCCACACCGGATCGCCGCGGCCGAATGGGCGCTATATGTGCTACTTATGAGTAGGTACGTCAAATACTATGAGTCTTCTTTCAATACGGTCCAGACGCGTATGAGCGAGTTCGAGCAGGTGGTTGTGCTTGACCTGCATCGCTGGCGTCGCCGGGTTAAACAGAGCACGCATAAACTGCAAATGACGAGGGCGTTCGTCGAACACTGGCGCATAAGAGAACAGGCAATATCAGCTTGGGATGACCTGGTCGGAGACTTGAAGCACCTAGAAACACTGATTGATGATCATTCCCGGTCACTTGACGCATTGAACCCCATCATTATGGCGCTGGTACAACTGCAGGACACGCGCAGGCCCATCTCACAAGCAGAGGATGTTAGGCGATTGACCTATATTGCGTTGATATTCATCCCTTTGTCCTATATCGCCAGCCTTTCAGCATGGCAGAGCAATTTGGGCCCGGTAGCGAAGGTTTCTGGATATATTGGGCAAGTTCGCTGCCGGTAGCCGTAGCTATCGTGGGGCTCTCGTTTGCCGTTAGCAAGTTTCATAAGCTTATCGTATTCATCTTAGACGTCTTCCAGAGACGAGGATAGAAAGAAGAAGAAAAGAGGAGAGGGGCACAACCGCATCACCCCTTTTTTCTAAGGAGAATTATTTACTTCCGTAGCTATTGACACTCCAATCATCTGCATGAAAATAGAATGTCCCTTGTGGCTGGTGATCGTGGCTCTTTTACGCTAACTAATTTGTAGTTTATGCGATCCACATAACTACCTAATATTTCATACATACACGTATATTGTACTGCTTTTACGTATAAGTATCCACTCAAGTTACCCCTATCCGACCCGAAACCCACCGAACTGCCTAACTAACTATGATCTCAAACGGTAAGGAGATCGTAACTGTACTGCGCTAGACCTTTATGGTTTCAATTACGTAGAAAGTAGGTATTGTTCTCACTTCTTACTAACAATCATAGTCAACAATGCTAACTAAGTTAACAAATTCATTTCCGGGTGCTAGGGTGGGTTGCAGTCGGTGCGGAATACCTATCGGAAACTTGAAGCTATCCACGTGGGTTGCACCTTGTTGACCAACAGTATTCATAAGTTCCCCCATGTTTTTCATAGCAAGGGGTTCCCTTGCTGAGCGCGTGCGATTCTTCCCTAAACAGATACCGGTTCCGTTCCAGTTATAATAAAAGATCAGCCATGTCCTCACTACGAGCATCTGGTCATATTGTCCATCCCGTATCTCTGGTGAGTTCAATAACATCATGTGGCATCTTTTTAAAAAAGCGGCAATTTTAGCTATATTTGCTGCCTCTGTGAAGGCCGTATCTGAAGTCGAGCTACCTATCTTGGCCCGGATAGACGAGGCCGATTCAGACTGGACCGCCGTCATCTACGATGCCGAGAACCCAAGCATAGTCGGCAATGATGGTGGTGCTGCCTCCGGTGGGTTTCGTATCTTCCGTTTGAACGGCGAAAATCCACTTCCGGAAGCCAAGCACGAGACCCCCGGCCGCACCAAACTTGTTACCACAGTCTACGATATACAAGAACAGGACATCATCGTCACCATTGCTCAGACCGACTCGTTCTTTCGGCTGTACAATGCTTCCTCGTTCGAGCAAATTGGCCAACCATTAGCCAAGACCCTTGGAGATTGGTCGGCACTCTGCGCTTGGAAAAGCCAGACTAGTGGGGAGCAATACTTGTACCTGTTTGGCAAAAGTCAGGCGGTTCAATTTCTCCTCCGTGGCCAAGAGGGATCGTTAGATATCACAGAGATCCAGACATTCGAAACGCCCGTTGAAGCCTCGTCGTGCGCCGTTTCCTTATCGGATGAAACGGTTTTCTTTAGTGGGGATGATGATCCGGCTGTATATGCTTTCGGAGCCGCTGAATCGACTACGGTACCGAGCATCAGCGTCCTCGGAGAAGCTACTGACGACGTCACTAGCCTGGCAGTTTACTATGGAAACAGTTCAGACTACCTGGCCGTTGCGCAAACGGACGTCGTTGCCCTTTACGACGTTTCATTCACGCTTCTAGGGTCATGGAGGCTTACCGGGGATGAGGATATTGAGGTCCAGGGTCTTAGTTTCTATCAAGAGACAACGCCAGCATATCCAGCTGGAGTCATGACCTACGCGATTGAGGGTGAGACCGGGACTGGATTTGGAGTCAGCTCGCTAGACAACGCTTTTGGCGCACTGGCCTTGGAAGCTAACACCGCATATAATCCACGAAAGAAGCCCTCTCAGCCTGGGACAACAGTCTGTTCCGAATGCAACAATAACGGATTTTGTGAAACTAGCGGCTCTACGCAAAACTACTCTACGCAAAACTGCTCTGTAAGCTATCCCCGTATTACCTCTTATGCTGCTCTTACCTATTTCATAATGGATCTGCTCCTGATTAAAGGCCAAACATGAAACATGAGCTTCTCATAGTATGCTTACAAGGGTTTCAATCCCCTAATTTACATGAAGAAAACGCTGCTAACCGAAACCCCAGTGCTTCGCAGGTTATGACGGCAGTAGCTGCGATCTGTTTACATGTCGTAATGAATGTTCAGGGCACGGCGATTGCGTCGGCGCTAACCAGTGCGAATGTGAGGATGGTTGGGGCGGGCTCTATTGCGCATTCAAGGTCGTGAAGCCTATCGCTGAAACGGATGCTAATGGGGGAGATGGGGATGACCCGGCAATTTGGGTGAACCCCATTAACAAGGGCGACTCAAGAATCATCACAACAACCAAGTCGGAAGTCGGTGCCGGCTTTGCGGTATTTAATCTGAGCGGGTCTATACTTCAGACAATGACAGCGGGTGAGCCTAACAACGTTGATGTCATCTATGGCTTCCAGGCCGGAAACAGCAGCATAGACTTGATATATGGGGGATGCCGAGCCGACAACACTTTATGGCAAGTCATATAAAACTCCTGAACCTATCAAACGGGATAGCTAACACGTTAATAGTCTCTTTGAGGTGTCTTCTAATGGCTCACTTCAGGCCATCGCTGGAGGTGTTCAGCCGACTAAGGAAGACTACGAAGTATACGGAAGTTGCGTCTATCGCTCTCGTGCCACTGGAAAGCAATATCTTTTTGTCAATGCTAAAACGGCTGAGTATCTACAGTATGAACTGACATGGGTTGATGATGCTCTGCACACTACCCTGGTCCGAAATTTCACTGGAGGCTCTGGCGGTCAGGTGGAAGGCTGCGTATCCGACGAAGCAAATGGTTGGGTCTTGATAGGCGAAGAACCTTTTGGACTATGGAGATATGGTGCCGAGCCGGGTGACGATGCTTCCTCGGGATATCTCATCGCCAGCATTAACGACACTATGTACGCTGATGTGGAAGGTGTTACCTTGATTGAGGGAGCTTCCGCAGACGAGGGATTTATATTGGTCAGCCAACAGGGTGTCAGCGCGTACAACGTCTACCGCCGGACTGCACCGCACGACTTCGTTGAAACTTTCACGATTTATGAAAACGTGGAGAAAGGCGTCGATCAAGTCACAAACACAGATGGAATCACAGCAATAGGCACGTTTCTAAGTGATGCTTTGCCTAAGGGGCTAATTGTCGTCCGTAAGTTAACCCCCGGAGAAACAATCCCTTGTTTCTTAACGTCGCTACGAACTTGCCTTCTCATACGGCGTCGACCCGCTCAGTTATTGACACATGGCTACATACAGATGACGACGCGAACCAACTTCCCTCCGGTGGCACCAGTGATGAAACAAGCTTCAAATTGGTGAGTGCAGAGGATGTCATTCCTGAGCAACTACTAAGCGAGTTGGATCCCAACTGGGACCCGAGAGCCACACTCACACGACGGAGGAAGCTATGAGACCATATAATTTTCACAGTCGAAAAGAATGTCTCAGAAGGGATTAGGATTCAAACTATCTAAACATTGAAGAGAATTCAACCAAACATACCAGCGCCTTAGTGTACTAATAAACCTAACCTACTCGACTATTTATTGACTGACTGAGAAATACACATGAGAATAAACACCAATAGAATATTATGTACAAAATACGGGCATATCAAATACCCCTTTCACCGTTTCATACGTCAAAATTTGACCAACTTGCTCTTCACACAAACCGCTTTTGCGAGGGTTTGGATCGAGCCACTTGACAACAGCTCAAGCACCTGCAGTGTAGCCTCGAACTCACGCGTGATGAAGTTCCGAATTTCAATCGCGACAAGTGAGTCAAGGGGATAGTTAGAAAGAGGGCGTGTGATATCGAGGTCTTCCAAATCCATCATCATCACAGCAGCCAATTTGTGTACCAAACCGTCGCAGACCACGTGTTCTGCCTCTTCCATCGACCCCGCTGCTTTGAGAGCTGCGTTGTAGGAAACGGTCTTGACTGCTCCAGACGAAGCTTCGGCTGCAGCTAAAGCTTCAGCTTCCTCACGCAGGTACTTGCACTTGCCATCTTGCGCCCAGAACTGCCCCATGTCAGGGGTAATGCGCATCCCAGTGATGGTATGACTGTTGCAAGTCGTCGCCATGCGGCCACTTATGGCTGCACCAAGCAGAGCAAGCACCTCGGCCTCACAGATGGAGTCGCCACCGAGGTTTTTTGCAACCTCGGCTGCTTTTTCCAAGTCTTCTGCCAGATATCCCGAGTCAGAAACAGCTGTCAGGTCCATCGTGGATGCGGGCAATCCTAGAGATAGCCGGTGCCTAACGAGAGCGTTTAAGAAGGTATTGGCGGCTGCATAGGCTGCTTGGCCTCGGTTCCCGACCATTCCAGCTACCGATGAGATTGCGACGAAGAAATCAAGCTTAGTGTTGCTTAAGGCATTGTGGAAGTTCCAGCCACCTTGAACCTTCGACTCGATGACGGTCGTGAAGTCGCTATAAGCCATTTTCTCGAATAACACATCCTATAAATAGTTAGGCCTTGCTTCTTGAAGGAAGGGGGTTACTCTAGGACTTACATGGAGCACCATCGCACCGTGAACTACACCCTTTACGGGTGGCAAGCCTACTAAGCCCTGATTGATCAAGCCTTCGACATCGGTAGGATCAGCGACATCACAACGGCGGACTACGACCGTAGCGCCGGCCTCAGAGGCTTCGTCTATCAGCTCCTTCACCTTCCCAGAAGCTGAAGCACTCCTAGAAACCAGGACTATATGACGTGCTCCTCTGTTGATCATCCACCGAGTCATGCTTCGGCCTAATCCACCAGTACCGCCGATAAGGATATAGGTTGCATTCTCTTTCAGGAGTTGACGCGGCTTCTTTGGTGGAGTTGCTCTAACTACATCTTCGGCGTGAGGTACAACGACTAGTTTGCCATGTGTTTTTGTACCGTGAAGTGTCTTGAATGCAGATTCGACTTCGGAAATAGGGAAAACCGTTATTGGGGAGATCGGTCTAACCTTTCCATACTTGATGAGCTTCGACACGTTGGAGAGAAGACTCTTCATCAATCTCGGCCGCTCAGTAGCTAAGGCCATCATATCAACCGACATGAAGCTAGCATTGTTGTCGAACTGGGCCATCTCAAGTCTGGTGCTCGCCGAGGTGTCGCGAGTTCCGATATCTATCAAGCGACCGAACGTGTTGAGGCAGTGCCAGCTCTCCCGGAGACCCTCTCCAGCGAGGCAGTTGAGGACAACATCAACGCCCCGGCCGTTGGTCGCCTGGCGGACCGCATCGGCGAACGAAGTGTCTCGGCTATAGAAGATATGATCCTCGGATAGACCGTATTCTGCCATGAGGAATTTCTTTTTCTCGGCGCTGCCTACAGTGACGAATAACTCGGCACCGATCATCTGGGCCAGGGAAACGGCCGCTTGCCCCACGGCGCCGGCTCCTGCGTGGATCAGGACACTCTCTTCTTCATGTAGTCGCCCAAGCTCAACGAGAGAGTAGTAAGCCGTGCTATAGGCCAGTGGCAGTGTCGCGCCTGCTTCGAATGTCATATCCGAAGGTAGCTTGAATGCGAACGCAGCCTTAGCACGGACTGATGTCGCGAAGGCGCCATGTGTGATAGCAGCAACCCGGTCGCCAACCTTGAAATTCGTGACACTGTTACCCACGCCAGTGATGATACCGCTAGCTTCAGTGCCAAACTCTACGTTAGGGAGCTTTCCGTGTGCTGCTGTGATGTCCCTATGGTTAACACCGACGGCTTGGACTTTGATCTCAATACTATTGGCCCCAACTGGAGTCTCAGCAATGTCATCGTCGGTGAAGTGCAAGGTATCCAATGCTCCAACATTTGTGAGTGCCATCTTCAGTGGACGATTATCTTCGCCAAATGGCACAGTCTGGAGTGCAGATGGCTTCGTCTCGCGGTGAACAGTCTCGTTCATGTCAGTGTCGTGAATAACTCGCGGGGTGAAGAAACGCCCCTCCCGCTCCATAAACTCCATTTCGCTGTTGGACGGGTTATTCCGAACGAAAACAGTTTCGAACACCTTCATGACAGCATCTGGGATTTGTGGTTCAGATAGCTCAGAGCGGCCATCGAGGTCCAGAGTCGCAAACGGCAATAGAGTTTCAGAACGAATGGTCCTGCTCAGCCCAGAGACTAAGTTAACATGGGGGTTCGTTGAGTTATCGTAAGCACCCTGAACAACCCAGAGGACACCACTCACGGATGTGAGCAGCCCCTGCAGCGCATTAAACTCTTCTGATTTGATATTTGCAAGAAGAGGCTTCTCTAGCTCTGCCAAGAAGACGCAAAGTTTATTCTCGGCGTTGTGGTTGAGCAATGTGCTAGTGTTCGGCATCTTACCCGTGAAGCGTTCAAGGAGTCCAGCTACGTCCTGCGCAAGTCGTGTCTGCACGGGGCCGTCTCCATGCACTACTTCGATGTCCACATCAGGCAGGGGATGTTCACTATAAGGCGAACCATTGGTCACGACCTCGAACCCGTCACTAATAGGATCAAGGATTGGTTCCCATTCAAGCTTGTAGCATAGCTGACGGTGTGACTCCTCCGCCTGGACATCATGATCCAGAATCGGCGCAATATTCAAGCCATCCAGTCTGATGAGAGGCTCTGAATCGACGTCCTTCGTAGTACCAAAAATGCTTATCTTCGCTGGGCCTGGGTTATCTGAGGGGATGATACCCTGGCTGTAGGCCTCGAGCGTCTGGCCTGGCTCACGGCATTTTGATACATTCTTCGAGACAGAGAGTCGCGATATCGACGAGGGCAGATAAATTGTTTTGACTCCTTGTCTCCCCGCACCTGTTATAGGCCAATACAAGGAGATCAATGACTCTAAGAAGGAAGGTTGGATGATCGATCCAGCCACGTAATGGTTAGGCATCTCCTTTGCCACATCCCGAACCACGAGACGAGCGTGGGCGCACGTGTTAGAAGCGTAGCATTCCTCAATACCCTGGAACGTTGGGCCATAGGAAACGCCAACTTCCGATATATCATCATACAGTTTGTCCACGGGAATTTGTGAGGAAGCTTCTTGGTTGATAGAAGCAATGGTCGACTGTAGAAGCGTCTTTGAGGTCTGAGTACGTCTCACATCATCAACGCCATTCGAGTCGTCACTTTGGACAGCGATCAACCCTTTGCAATGTTCCTTCCACCCCTTGGTCTTCGTCCATGAGCAGATTCGGAACTCATCCCAGTTTTCGGAGGAAACCAAAGTTCCTTCCTGGTGAGGCCGAAGAGTTGTCGTCATTTCGACGTCCTCGTCAGGGATAACTAGCGGCGAGAGCACAGAAACATCACGGAGCTCGTACTTGTCAAACTGTGTGCCTGCTTCTTCTACCCTCTGCTTAACAGCTTCAAGCGCCATGGCGAGATAGCCAGACATCGGGAAAATAGTCAGGGATTGAACCTTGTGGTGTTCCAACCAGGGGAGGTCGTCCAGGCGTACAATGTTCCTCCAGGTAGGTTCTAAGTCATTTGAATAGTTTGCGATAGTGCCGAGTATGTCGCTCCGCGGTGACGATCTAGTCTTATGTTTCTGTGTCATACGAGATTCGTGCCAATACGTCCCTGAATAATTCCATGAATACCGCGGCAAGTCGGTAAGCAGTGTCGGGATCTTGCCTGGTTTCTGGAAGTTGATGGCTCCAAGGTTAAGATTTACCCCTTTACAAAACAGGGCGGCGGCAGCGTCCAGTGCAGTAGTCACCGCGTCTTTCTTCCGTAGAAGGGCAGAGAAGCAGGGGATCTTGGCTGCGTCCCCACCAACAACTTTAAGGATTTGCTTGAGTGGTCCTTGTAGAGCGGCATGAGGGCCGAGCTCAAGGAGCATATTGACACCAGTCTTCTGGCCCTCGGTAGGTGCCAGCATACTTTGAACGGCCTCATCAAAGCGGACAGGGCAGGTAAGGTTCTGTACCCAATACGTCGGCTCAAGCTCTCTTCCGTCTAGGAGACGACCTAGGAGCGAGGAGTGGAATGCTACTTTCGTGGACACGGGGGGTTCGACTGATTTGATTGATTCTTGGTATTCCTTGGCGATCAAATTCATGTGGTGTGAGTGATAAGCCGTATCGACAAAAAGCTTCCTATTGAATAGCTGCTGTTCTTCAACGAGGTTCTTGAGTTGGTCGATGCCTGCCTCGTCTCCAGAGATCGTAAAACTGCTAGGGCTGTTATAGCAGGCTATCTTGACTTGGCCTTGGCCCTCATTTACTTGGTCAATGAGGGGTTCAATGTCCTCCTTGCTTCCTCCGACCGCCATCATGGAGCCCCTGAGATCTGAATATCGCTCTTTGAGAACAGGAATGAGGCGCCCTCTATGGTAGGCGATCGCCATGCAGGCTTCAAATGTTAAGATGCCTGCAGCATACGCTGCTCCAATCTCACCGCTTGAGTGTCCCGCCACAGCGGTTGGGTTAATTCCCCACGATCGTAGTAGATCAACGAGAGCTAACTGAACCGCAGTGCAGGAGGGCTGGCTAAGATGTGCTGCGCCAACAGCTGAAGTCTTCTCGTCTTTACTCAATTCCTCAAGCAGGGACCAGCTCGCCCCGAGCGAGCTAAGGCAAGCATCAGCACGGTCGATAGCATCTGTGAAGACAGGATATTGCTGGTAAAGCTCTCGGCCCATGCCATACCACTGGGCCCCTTGACCAGTGAAGATGAAGCCGATTCTGGGTTGGTCTACCGGCTTCCCCGGTGAGACATTATGTCCATTTATGGCCTCGATCAAGTCAAATGATCTTACGGCAGGAATGGCCACCCTCCACTGCAACAAGGATCGTCGCTGACCGAGAGTGTATGCAACATCTGCCATCAAGTCCTTCTGGAACATCTCGGGTCTTTGCTCCAAGTAGATGACCAGGTTCTTCAGTACACTCTCTAACGAATTTTTATCGTTGGCTGAAAGCACGAACAGTCTCCTTCCGGGGTTGTCTTCCATGAGATCTGCGTCGTTCTTGGGGCCTCGCTGTGTGAAAGGTATCCGCTCGATCACAACATGAGCGTTGGTTCCGCCGAATCCGAAGTTGTTGACGCTGACATATTTCTTATTCCGTGGCCATGGACGTTGGCTCACCGGGACCTTATTTCAGTTAGCCTTTGTCTTGTCCGGCAATCGTCTTTCTGACTAACCTTCATGTTCCACTCCTTGAAGGGAATCTTCTCATTAGGATGCTTGAAGTCATAATTAGGCAGAATAAAGCCGCGCTCTAGCATCATCGCTGCCTTGATAACGGACACAATGCCAGATGCGCCCTCTAGGTGACCGATATTTGACTTCACAGAGCCAATATATAGAGGGTCCCTTGTAGTTCGACCCTCACCAAACATTTGATGTATAGCGGTAGCCTCAATGGGATCGCCGACTCGCGTGCCCGTGCCATGTGCTTCCACGAAGCCACAGTCACGAGGACTAATGCCGGAATTCCGGTAGACTTGGCGCATCAGTGTTTCTAGCTTCCAGGGTTAGCTGATTGTTTACATTATTACTTTGGAAGACTGACCTTGTGCGTCTCCACAAGGCATCGTGATGCCTGGTGTTTTCCCATCCTGGTTGATACCACTTCCTGCTATAATAGCTCTGATCGAGTCATTGTCTTTCTTGGCCTGCTCGAGCGGCTTAATTATGACTACACCACAGCCCTACTGCCAATTAGCTTTCCGCAGCCTCTAACCTGCTGGGGGTTTCATTTCATGTGATAAACCCTAACCAAGAAGGATTCACTAGATGGTCGGTCACGTAGGTAGTGATGCCAAGAGAGAAAAGGGGGGAGGTTCATACTTCACCGCGGCCAAAACCTGTTCCTCTACTATCGAAGGAAAAGGACCGACCAGTATCCGAGAAAAGTCTGTTTCAATAAACTTAGCACAGTATTGATATAAAATTCTGATCGAATCTCTTACCTTGATTTCGAGAAGGATATCCAGAACTCTGGTAGCATATTCAAGTGACATCCACCGACGATGGCTATTTCTGATTCACCAGCTCGCAGGCTCTGGCATGCTACATGAAGAGCAACCAAACTGGATGAGCAGGCAGTGTCGGTAGTGAAGCTAGGGCCCTTGAGATCAAAGAAATGGGAAAGCCTGTTAGACTGCATAGCATAGGCACAGCCTTGTCTTGTCAGCGTATATCACATTCGCTAGGAACAGGGATATCTACCAGTGGCTTGGTGCATCGGAATAGTGTCCGTGTCTCTGAACATGTGCGACTCGTACTCGGGAAAAGAGCCCCCTATGAAGACACCAACATTTTTCCCAACGATGTCTTGTTTCGGGATACCGGCTGACTCGAGGGCCTCAAAGGTACACTCGAGAAGCAAGCGCTGCTGTGGATCTATCGAGATGGCCTCCTTTTCCGTCAGGCTGAAGAAAGGGGCATCGAATGCGGCAAGGTTGGTGTTTAGGAAGTGGCCACCCACAGGATTGTGACATCCTGCCTTGCCAGGGTTTGGGTGTTGGAAGCTTGCAGTATCGAAACGCTCCTTAGGTATCTGTGAATATCCACTGCGAGCTCGTGCACAGAGCTCCCAAAACTCTGCTGGGCTGGCAACATTTCCCGGGAGCCTGCATGACATGCCCACTATACCGATTGGCATAGGCTTCTGGCTAGGCGTCGGATCCAGGCTCTCTGTTTGCCCATTAACATGGCCATTTGCACTAGCGATGCCATTTTGCTTAGGGACTCCGTTTGCATGCGCCAATGGTTTATGATGCCCATTTGGTGTCGTATGGTCTCCATTCTGCTGCAGTCCGTTTTGTGGTGCGATGCCATTGGGGGGTTTGACCCCTAAGTCATCTTTTACCTCATAAGAAACATCATTGTGATGGTTCCCATTGAGATGGACCTCGTAGTCTCCTATTAAGGGGCTGACTACCTTATCTGGCGTGTTGCTAATGACGGCGGCAGGTGCCATCTCTCGAGACACAGTTACCAAATGATGGTAGAGTTACACCTTCCCCAAGTATGTAGTATGTGAATGTATTGTGTGTTCTAAGGGGGCATACTGGTCAAGGTTGCCACGGGATGTCAACACGTAGATCTACAGCGGGATCATAAAGATACTATATAATACAGACATGTGGGCGTCAAGATAAACCCTTATGTAAACCGGTTCCCGGGATATAGGAAGATCTTTCCGTGCTGAGAACGGAGTAATTGTCGTCTAAGTGGAAACTAGTAAACCCGTTATCCTTAAAATGACACCGGAAAGTACCATTCTGGAAAAGGCAGATATGGGTATTATCGTTCACCATATATTACAGCTATATCTTTCCAATATGTGTCATTTCCTTATGGACCGACTCCCAAGACTTGAAGCAGGTCATCGCAGTCCCCGCCAGGATCCAGGGTGTCTCCCCCCGGGATACACCCAAGAATAGACCTGAGCAGACAGGCACCTTGTTCACCTTGGAAGGTTGTAACGAGATGACAAATTTATGACTGGCATGGTTAGATTATGTCGTATATTTCGTGGCGTATCGCGTTCTATCGTGAGATTTATGTACTCCTGATAGCACGGCCCGCAATGCAGCAAGGAATGGGGGCTCTGCATGACGCCGATATGCTTATCTATGATACATGGGTTAGTACGTACGCGTTCGAGAGAACTAGGAAATTGAGCCTATCTTGGTGATAATTCGCCATTTTCGGTTGCGCCTGAAAGATTTTGCCTAAATGGATCGACTACAGATCGGTTACCGATGATTCGTCGATGCGTCCGTTGTAAGGAGAGATGTTACATGATGTGAAGTGTTCGTGATTTCCTGGGAAATAAACTCGCATATGCGTGTAGTAAACATGACGAGATGGGGAAAAATTACTGTAGATTAACATACGTCAAGGGACTGGATCCCAAAGCGAGCGTTACGCGCGTAACCTGCCGGTATAGTAGCAGTAGCATAGCATAACTTGGCCAAGGCCAGATCCCAATGCACCGTGGCATTTCCCGTTTTCCCCTGACAGGAAGTATGAATGTTGCAGCCAATATGCACATATTGGAAATGCAACCCTGCGGGCTTGGCGGGCGGCATTTGGAAGCCATCGTGGTGGGGGCCCTGATTGTTCCGGCATATAGTTGCGGCTACATGAATCGACCGGTATGTGGGGTCTCTCAGCCGGACTCAGACGCCGATACAGAGACGGTACAGATTGTAGATCTTATACCTAATCAGATATGAACTTTATTCACGTATGTAATATCAGTTGCTTTATCCGGGAGGCGATCCGGAAGGCAATAAGACACCTCTTAGTCAAACTAATTATAGGACCATCCATGCTTCTTCCACCATATCCTATTCCAGCATTAACATCTTCATTATTATATAGTCAGCCTATATTTAAGTGAAGTACCTGGGCTGAAGATGCTCCGCTCCAAAACAGTGACATCTCTTGGTAGAGAATCTGGCCGGTCGGAGAATTACAGACCTATTATACGGTTACATTGGCCATTTGGATGAAACGCGGACCCTATAGAGAGTCCCAAGCCTCTAAGAAGTCTTATCTCTCCCGTATACCAAAGCAATATCTATCATAATTTCACATGTTTCCGATTCAGTAGTCTCCAGTCGCCCTCTCTTTTGGATCAACATCGACTGAAAATTAATCTGTGTCCACGCCCACAGAGCAAGTTTTCATGACACCAAATATGAGGTTTCTATGTCTTCCTGGTGCCTATGGGAGTGCTGAAGTAAGTCGAATAATTCTTCGCCTAATGTAATCGTCTTTCTAATGTTCATCTAGAAGTTCCACGTTCAGCTAGGTAACACTTCTTTCTTGATAAAATGCCGTTTAACAGTACTTTCGTTGCGTTAACACACCAAAAGCTCCCCTTGTCAACGAACTTCAATCCGACGGTTCAGCATCATTTCATTTCATCAACGGTAGTTGTGAGGCTGTGCCGCCTGAAGGCTTCGAGGACTTCTTCGGGAAGCCACCGTATTATCGGTTTATTGAACCAGACGAAAAGAACACACAAGATACGGATGTTCTGTCACGTGTAAGTGCCCATGACATGTCATGTCTTCAAGCTGTCCCTCATAAGCCTCTTACAGGCCAACTACTAATTCTAGCTTCTTAGATCCGGGATTTTCCACAATGCGATACGCCAGAAGACACAATGCGGGAGCTCATGAAGGAGGGCGTTGCTAGTAGTGTTATAAGCACGAATCGGTCCATCCAGTACCTCTTTGATATCATGGAAAGAGAGGGACCCTTTGAGGGCATAATTGGCTACTCTGAAGGGGCTACTGTCGCCGGGACTCTGCTGCTTGCGGAGCAGAGGAGGTTGGAAAAGCTCGGCAGAGAACCAATGATTAAATGCGCCATATTCTTTGCTGGCTGGCCACCTTTGGATCCCACGACATTTGCTATGGTTCTTTCAGACGAATCCGATCTTATGATCAATATTCACACCTGCCATATCAGTAAGTCTCGACAATACCAACTGAGTTGGCCTCTTTACTAACACGATAGAAGTTGGATCGCTTGATCCTTATGTGGGAGGGTCGTTGGCACTCTACAATGCATGTGAACCAGACACCGCTTACCTTTTTGACCATGGGAAAGGGCATACACTTCCAAGAGAGAAAGGTGTCATCAAGGAGTTGGGCGACGTAATCCGTAATATGATTGCAGACGTGTCAGAGCAATAAATTCAGTGGTAGATGATGTATGGCAATCAAGCATGGTAGATAGTACTGTGTATATTAGAACTGGTGTTAAGTCAATGATAGGTGGTTTATTCCTCGGTCAAAATACTCTTCCAGTAGCCCTATCTTCAAGTTCCCTGCATATATTACCATGCCGTAGCATTAAAAACATGATGGATATCAAGCAGTTTGCATATCAATCCCTTCAATGAGGGTGCCGTATTACGGCCTTACTACGCTGCTATCTTGCTCGGGACCACCCATCGCATGCAACGCCATTATCAAAAATAAATAATGTGATATAGGTGGGACACGGTACATGCATATGCAGGGTCCATGTTACCCAACTGGTACTTGGCGGAGGATGTTTCCGAAGACTCCCAAAGACCCCAGTCCCAAGCCCAAGACCCCTTGTCATTTACCCGGGACTACCCACAACGGATGCCGTGCGACGTAGATACCTCGCGCAGTTATCAGGCTTTTCCTCTGCATGAAGCCCCTAGATGGTTTTCCAAGGGGCCCTAAGGTTGTGCTGTTCAAGTGCATCTATCATCTCAACTCTTAACTGTTGCCATATCTGGTAACTCTCTGCCGTGGTGCAAGTTGCACTTTTAGCCGTCCGTCATGGAGGAAGACGCAGAGATAAGAGAAGAATCACATCGCATGAGCAAGGGTAAAGATATCGTTGATTCCTCATCCCCAACAGATACCAATCCAAATCCCGATGCTTTAGACGAAATGGAGTTTACGACCGGAGGCCCCACAGGACGAACTTCGGTGTCAGCCGGAGCTTCAGCGACATCGTTATCTGGATACAATTCAACAACGGAGCTTCTAGACAGCTCAAGACCAGCTATCGAAACAGTTTCCAAGGTTCAAGTGGGCTATCCGGAAGCGTCGGTGCCTGTACAAGGAAGTTCTCAACCCCGACGTAAACAGCGTCACCCAGGAGCCTTAAGGTTATCTCTCACTTCATCACGCAAAGCCCCTGAGTCGAAAGGAGGTACTACATTGTCACCAATACAAGCTACCCCTATCAAAAATAATGATATGGCATCAACTCTGTCTCAGCCTAAGGCCGCCCTTCCCAGCCCACCTAAAGATTCGGTTACGAAGCCACCTGGGAAACCGAAGCAAAAGGGAAGCATGAGGACCTTTCTTGTAAGTAACGTCTCCTTTTCTGTGGGGCACTATACTAACCAAATGGTAGAGGATATTCGGATACTCGACCTATTTTGAAAGACTACTGCTATGTGTGTCGGCTTTGGCTACAATTGCGGCCGGTGTTGCCTTTCCAGCCATGACCATTGTAATAGGTACGGTTGTTACAATCACGTCAAGCTAGTAGGGTGCTAAACATCACTATGTAGGTAGGCTGGTTGGCAGCCTTGCCCATGTGGACCCATCATGGTCAGTTGAAGATATCAAGGACATTCTCTCAGGCCTAGTCGATCAAAGCGTGTAAGTTTATGGGATCCATGTGTTGGGGAAGGTGCTGTACTAATCATTGTACAGAGTCCAGCTACTCTATATATTTATAGGGAGGCTGTTTTTAGGGTACATTGCCATTGTAAGATCAATTGCATACTTTAGGATCAGACATCCAGCTAATTAATGGTCAGCTTGGTTTTCAAATGGCCAGTCTTCGAATATCCTCAAATCTGAGACTAGCATACATCGACTCCCTTCTAAGTCTACCAGTTTCCCTGTTGGACATTCAACCGCCGGGACAAACTGCTGCCATCATCACTGCGACGACAAACAAACTGCAAATTGGTATTTCGGAGAAGCTCGCACTCCTAATCCAAAGCATATCCCTCGTTGTGTCTGCTCTCATCATAGCCTTCATACACAGTTGGAAAATGACCTTAGTCACCTGCAGCGGACTCTTTGTAGTTACAGTCTGCTATGGTATTACCACTCCCTTCGTGGCGAGATCTATGAAGCAGGTTGAGAATGCAAATATTCAAGCTTCGTCGGTAGCGACTGAAGCGATAAGCTCTATACGGATGGTCGCAGCGTGTGGGGCACAGTCTAAAATGATGATCAAGTATAATAAATGGGTAGATGAGTCTCGGCAGAGAGGTCTTCGCTTGTCGAGGGTCATTGGTCTCCAGCAAGCTATAAGTATGGCTTCCTTCACAAAAATATTTTTTACTTCCGGCTGCTAATCAAAGTATAGTCCATTTCAGCGCTCTAGCGTAGGAGCAATCTCTCATACAAACCTCATATAGTATCATAAGCTAATACTGTAGCAGGACCTTTGCTTTGTCGTTTTGGTTTGGAGTGAGAATGTTTGTCAACAATGAAATAGACACCGTTGGGACTTTACTTGTGTAAGTGTGGCCCCTGGATGATAAAAACATATTCTGTAAACTAACCTATGCATTAAGCGTTTTAATGTGCCTGATGATGATCGGTACAAACGTATCCAGTATTGCTAGTCCATTGTCCGCTGCCTCTCAGGCATCTAATTCTGCACAAATCCTATTCAACGGGATAGATGCCCCAAGACCGAAGGTGACAGGACTGAAGCACCCCGAAGTATCGGCATCTAAAGACATCGTCCTATGGAGTGTCAATTTCACTTACCCAACAAGACCAGAACTCAAAGTCCTCGATGACCTAAAGCTCATCATCCCAGCAGGGAAGACCACCGCCATCGTAGGACCTTCAGGGTCCGGAAAGAGCACCATTGTCGCACTCATAGAGCGGTGGTATGAGTTGAATGGGGATATGGATCAGAACAAGCTAGTCAGTCAAGCAGCTCACATATATTCTTGTATTACGTGACACTAATCTTGCCGTGCAGGTTTTGTTTTTCCGAAATGGCTTGATTCGTGTGGGCGAACACAAACTACAGGATATAGACCTGAAATGGTGGAGGTCTCAAATCGGACTGGTTGAGCAAGAACCGTTCCTCTTTGATGACACGATATTCGAAAATGTTTCGAATGGCCTCATCGGTACAGAATGGGAGGATGCCGATATTGAAAAGAAAAGAGAGTTGGTTGAAATTGCTTGCAGGGAGAGTTTCGCAGATGAATTTATTGCTAGGCTTCCAGAGGTAGGCATCGACTCCATAACAACCCCGTTGCTCAAGTAGCTAACATAGATCAAGGGCTATAACACTCGTGTAGGGGATGCTGGTATTAGGCTTAGTGGCGGTCAGCGTCAGCGTCTAGCAATAGCTAGGGCCATCGTCAGAAATCCCAAGATCTTGATCCTCGATGAAGCCACAAGCTCCATTGACAACCGTGGGGAAAAAGTAGTACAGGCGGCACTGGACAAGGTATCCAAAGACCGTACTACGATCATGATAGCACATAGATTGTCAACAGTAAAGAAAGCTGACAACATCATCGTCCTGGCCAAAGGAAAGGTTGTTCAATGGGGAAACCATACCAGTCTGATGGCTACTGCGGGTGGGCCTTACTGGCTGCTGGTGAACTCCCAGCAGCTGGAGATGGACGAGGCGGATCAGCATGAGGATTCACCTGGTGTGTCTGAGCATGAGAAGCGGACTATTGATCTCATGACCCTCGACAAGGATCAAGTTGAAACACGAGGAAGCGAAGGAACAGAAACAGAAGAGGCGGAGTACCAGCCAAAGGGCTTGTTCAGAAGCTTCGGGACGTTGCTTCTTGATCAAAAACCCCACTGGTACTGGTACGCCATTATGTTGTTGGGATCTCTGATCACAGGAGGTAAAGTAACTGCTTCTAGACTTGTCAGCCTTTCTAACCAACGATATTAGCTACTTCTCCCTTTCAGGCATATCTCCTTGCTGCCATCATATCCTCATTCGGACTCCAGAAAGAGTATCTGACTATTACCACGAACTTTTGGTGCCTCATGTTTGTTGTACTGGCATGCGGAGCTGGTATCGGGTACTTTTGTCTAGGATTTGCCGCGACGAGGGTTTCCTTTGTGAGTAGCCAGTTGATTACTTCCCTGACACAAAACTAATACTTCACAGAATGTCGCATCTACCTACCAGCGTGAGTATTTCCAGGGAATCATTTCGAAGACGATATCCTGGTTCGACGGCGAAGGCCGCTCGATCGGTGCCCTAGCAGGCTTGTTAGCCAATGACCCCGTCCAGCTTCACCAGCTACTCGGTGTCAACATGGCGTTTGTGGCTACTTCGGTTTTCAGTGTTACCGGATGTCTCATAATCGCCTTCTATTTTGGTTGGAAACTCACACTAGTCGCACTGGCCTCTGCAATGCCCTTAGCTATGGCTGCTGGATTCTTCCGAGTCCGGATCGAAAAGGCATTCGAGAAAATGAACGTTGAGGTCTTTTCCACTAGCGCAAAGTGGGCAACAGAGTCCATTGCGGCCAACAGAACAGTGACGGCGTTAACGATGGAGCAACGTATATGTGACAGATACGAGAAACTACTCCGGGACCACGTCAGAAAAGCATTCATGAAGGCACGATGGACCTCGTTTGTCTTTGCGGCAAGTGACAGTCTGCCATTACTATGTATGGCTTTTGTTCTTTGGTAAGTAAATGCGGTTGTTTGCATTGGAGCTTGCTGGTTGACTATTTCTTAGGTATGGCGGAAGCTTGGTTGTTGAAGGCGAATACTGGAGTTTTCAGTATTGTAAGCATCTCTTCAACACGATATACATTACGAGACTAACAATCCTTTAGTGGTCGTGTACATCGCAGTCATTCAGGTACGTAGTATGCAATAGCATCCTGTGAGATGTACGAGACTGATTATTCCTCTCAAGGGTGCCATCGGAGCCGGACACTGGCTAAGCTTCATCCCTAGTAAGGTTCTATAGATTTCTTCTTGATGCAGCAAATCTAATGTTTGGCAGATATCGCGCAGGCAACTGCTGCAGCTAATCGCATCCAAGCTATGAGAATCAGCTACCCTTCTGATGATAGGACAAGTGACCTAGCTGAATGTCAGAACGACAACTCCAGTGGAGTGAAGATCGAATTCTCCAATATCTGGTTCAGATATCCCGCAAGAGACGCCCCAGTGCTCAATGGGTTGAACATGACGGTAAATCAAACCCATGCGTTTTTAAGATGTATACCTAGTATTAACGAGCCTTAGATTGAGAAAGGTCAATTTGCTGCCATCGTCGGGCCGTCTGGTAAGTTAAGTACGTCGGACTTGCTTGCCACTTGTACTAATAGTCAAAGGCTGTGGAAAGACCAGTATCATTTCACTCCTCGAAAGGTTCGTACTCTCTGTTACTCCCTCAGCTAATTTTGGCCTCAGATTAACATATCTGTTTGTAAAGATTCTATAAAGTCAACTCGGGTGTTATTACGTACGATGATCGTGATATCGAGGACATTAGACTGCGTGACTATCGCAAGTCTATATCTCTAGTTGCTCAGGAGCCTAATCTCTTCGATGGCACGATCCGTGAGAATATTCTTATTGGGGTGGACTATACCGAAGATTCCGAAGATAGAATGTTTGAAGCCTGCAGGGAGGCAGGAATTCACGATTTCTTGTTATCCTTGCAGGAAGGCTATGACACTATCGTTGGGACCAAGGGTGTCCTTCTTTCCGGGGGTCAAAAGCAGCGGATCTCAATAGCCAGAGCCCTCATTCGGCATCCCCGGCTTCTCCTCCTAGATGAAGCAACGTCAAATCTAGACTCGGAAACAGAGAAGCAAATCCAAGAGACATTCGAAAAGACGAGGAAAGGAAGGACTATGATTATAGTCGCGCATCGACTCGCTACCGTCAAAAACGCCGATATTATTTTCGTGTTAGGTGACGGGCAGGTACTTGAGAGTGGAACACATGTGTCCTTGTTGCAAAAAAAGGGTATATATTATGGAATGGTAAGTTTATATTTCCTGAAGGTGTACATGGTCAGCTTGCTAATATTCGAGTGTAGTGCTTAGCGCAGGCTCTTGACCGATAGCCTTAAAGGGTAGCACTACTGGAGAAAAAAGATATTGGATTGTGAAAAAGGAACTAGGAACTATTAAGTTAATAGCCGTACGTAAATTGACTACTTGGAATTCCATAATAGAGAGTAAAACTAGAGAGACACTTCACTTTTGCAATGAACACAGATCAATCGTAAAAACTTCCATGGATAAACACCACAATGTAAGACAATATATTGCAGTCTATCTTTAAGCCATTTATTTAGATCGAATAAGTATATGTATATAAGTTAAGCGCTTGTCTCAGATCCCAAAGCGTCATAAGGTGTCTTCCCATCCAAACCCTTCTGGCGGCCACCTGTTGGTCCAGCAGCTGAGGCATTAGCTGAGGTGAATTTCTGCTCAGCAGCTGCACCTGGGTCATCCTTGGTGCCAAACTGAGAGAAGCTCGTGTTCTTCTGCTTGTCTTCGGTGGCGATACTGTCATCCTCCTTCAGGTTCTTGCCGTGAGGACCGGAAGGGTCATGATGGTACTGGTTGTTGACATAGGTAGGGGCCTGACCGGCACTCTGTGTATCTGAAGTAGTCGTTGAAGTTGCCTGCGTGCCCTGGTGTGACTTCGATGCCGAAGTGAAATTTTCACGGGGCATGTGCTGAGGGGTTGCCTCGTTGGATTGGGTGAATGCCTGTGACTCGGCAGCAAGTGATCCTGGGGCCACAGGGCCGGTAGCTTCAGCTGTGTAAGGGGCATCTTGGCCCGCAGTGACCTTTTGTCCTTCGCTTGGCGCTTTACCGGTAGTCATTTTTAGTAGCGAGTAGTGATAGTAAATAAAGCTGGCAGTAAATAGTTTTGTGGCACAATGGGTTGATAGATAGAGGAAGTTGTCGAATCGATATGGAAATTCATGAGTTCGAACACGAGCAGCATAACCTGGCTCTTAAATACTGTTGATTATGATATTTAACAGTGTGCTCAAGATGAAGGACGGTGATGAATGACGTCATAATATTATAGAAGAAACGACGTCAGAGCTATGTAAGTGCTACCGTACGCAAAGAAGGAAGTATCTTCCTGCATAAGCAAACTGACTTCGCCGCCCATGACTTCACTCATCATCAGTGCTTGTAAGGAATCCAGTTGCTATGGGTTGAGTTGATGTAACCATTGATCTCATACATATGCACCCGGCACCTTCACCAACAGTATATCGGATCCACAAGGTATATGCGTACCTTACTTCCTACATCGACGTACATGTAGTGTGTTGAACTGGCGGCTGCGCGGATATACGTACCGACAGAAATTAACTTATGTAAGAAACAAGTCTAACCCAATGCTCATTGACCATATGTAGGTAGGCATTCAACATGTGCCTATAGAATAGAATTCAACCAATGATAACATCGTGAATTGTCAGTATCGGTACGTTATGAGTCCAAGGCGGGGTTTAGTGGAGCTCAACACCCCTGAAGACCCGACTATTGCGGATCACCGTAGGCCGAACTCGCACCAATTTTTCTTTTTTAACTTATTATTACACAGAATGCAGTGCAGAATGTATGTACTAACGTTAATTTAGCTATCGTCAGGTGGTGAAGGGAACAATTAAATCAGCTTGCTTGTGAGGCCAAGCAGCCATTGAGTCATCTACCAGCAATAGCCATATTTATTAATTGTTGATGCTTCCAATTGACCTTCATTGACGTAATATTCTTACCTTCCATATCTCTTACTTCTCCCCATACTGCGAAGTCATAGACAATGGCCTTGCAAGCTCTCTTGCGGGCGAGGGCGCCAGCAGCTACCTTCGCAAGACAAGCCCTGGCTTCTTCCACCTCTACCTCGAGGCAATATGTGTATGTGCTATTCCTCCTTGTAATCTATAACTGTATATATCAACTGACCATTGGCTATGTAGTCGTCTTATTAGCACAACGTCTTCCCGAAAAGCCGATGCCGACTCCAAGAACGACGAGGCTTTGAACAATATATCTCGGCACATTACACAACCTAAATCCCAGGGTGCGTCACAGGCCATGCTTTATGCTACCGGCTTGGATGATGCCGATTTAAAGAAACCCCAGGTTGGAATTTCGTCTGTGTGGTACGAGGGCAACCCTTGTAATATGCACTTGATGGATTTATCCACCATCGTGAAGGATTCTGTTGCGCGCGCGGGTCTGATCCCTTACCGCTTCAACACTATTGGTGTTTCGGATGGTATCTCTATGGGAACTACAGGTATGCGCTATTCTCTTCAGAGCAGAGAGATCATTGCAGATAGTATCGAGACCGTTATGCAGGGGCAGTGGTACGATGCCAATATCTCCTTGCCTGGGTGCGACAAGAATATGCCTGGTGTGCTGATGGCCATGGGTCGTGTTAACCGGCCAAGTATTATGGTCTATGGTGGCACCATCAAGCCGGGTTGCAGCAAATCTGGTGCCACAATCGACATCGTCAGTGCCTTCCAGGCCTACGGTCAGTATATCACCGGCCAGATCACCGAAGAACAGCGCTATGATATCATCCGACATGCTTGCCCTGGGCAGGGTGCATGTGGTGGCATGTATACGGCTAACACCATGGCTTCTGCTATCGAGACAATGGGCATGACCCTGCCGGGAAGTAGTAGTTTCCCTGCCGCAGACCCTAGGAAGAAAGCCGAGTGCGAGGAGGTTGGCGAGGCTATTAAAGTTGCTTTGAGGGAAGATATCAAGCCCCGGGAAATTATGACGAGAAAAGCCTTTGAGAACGCCATGATTGTGGTCAACATCCTAGGCGGCAGTACAAATGCTGTGCTCCATCTGATCGCCATTGCCAACTCGGTAGGCATCGACCTTAGCGTTGACGACTTTCAGGCCGTATCCGACCGCACGCCTTTGCTTGCCGATCTGAAGCCATCTGGGAAGTACGTCATGGAAGATATACATAAGATCGGTGGTACGCCAGCGCTTTTGAAGTTTCTCATCGGCGAAGGTGTCATCGATGGTTCCACTTACACGGTAACTGGAAAGACCCTGAAGCAGAACGTGGAGACTTGTGAATCCTTCCCTTCAGACCAGCAGATCATCCGGCCTTTCTCTCATCCCCTCAAGTCCACCGGCCATATCCAGATCCTGCGCGGATCGCTAGCACCTGGAGGCTCTGTGGGCAAGATCACCGGTAAGGAGGGGCTCGTGTTCACGGGCAAAGCACGTTGCTACGACCAGGAAGATGACTTTATTGAAGCCCTTGAAAGGGGGGACATCAAGAAGGGTGAAAAGACGGTTGTTATCATTCGGTACGAAGGACCCAAGGGCGGCCCGGGTATGCCGGAAATGCTGAAGCCCTCGTCGGCTATCATGGGTGCCGGCCTAGGCAACGACGTCGCCCTTCTGACGGATGGTCGATTCTCTGGAGGTAGCCACGGTTTCTTGATCGGTCACATCGTGCCCGAGGCTAGAGAAGGCGGACCCATCGCCTTGGTGCAGGACGGCGATACCGTGACAATTGACGTGGAGAAGAGAGTGATCGATTGCGATGTGAGCGAGGCCGATATGGAGAAGAGAAGAGAGGCATGGAAAGTACCGTCGCCGCGTTACTCCAAAGGCACACTGACCAAGTATGCCGCTCTGGTAGGGGATGCTAGCCATGGCTGTGTTACGACGGACTCTTAGAGTATTACCACGTAACAAGGGGAAACACGTGGGGAAAAGCATCTGCTGTATATAGTCGCTTTGGAATCAGGATGGGATGGAAGGGAAAAGGCGTCTTTCTACGTTGATACTCGGCGAAAATGTGCAATGTCCAAGCGATTCTAAATGGACTGGTCATATTGGAATATAACAATTTTACAATTCTTTTAAATGCTGAAGTCTAGGAAGGACGCTGCGATGACAAAGGACTCCTTAGGGCACTGCCCCTAAAAGAAATACAACTACCCATTGAGGGCGTCTTGTAATAATAGCAGGTAAATAATATCCTACAGCAATGAATAAGCCACAACCACCACTAGACTAAAGGCTTATTTCCGCCCCTTCTTCCAAGCATTGATGAAGGCTGCTTTATCGCGAAGGGTCAACCCGACTCTCTTATTCCGAGCTAGCCTAGCCAGGTCCTCACCAACATGATCGATGACTCTCTTCTCGTCGGGTGTCAAATCATCTTCGTGTTGTGCGTAGCCATCATCAGCTTCCCCAGAGACACCGTTTACCATACTTCCCGAAGCGGACGTATTGGCAACGGCTTCCGCAATCCTGACCCTTATGCAGTGAGTAGGGCGGCTGAGGAGGTTCCACAAGAAGGGAACATAGGCGCCAGGGACTGGAGTGGTGATGTCCGGCGGCGTGTAGCGCATGCTCACGGGGAAAATCTCGGCACCGGCGGGGGCGGAGAGGAGAGAGGGCGAGAAGGGTAGGATGCCCTTGCCGTTGGTAGTGCTCATCTCGGGGAAGACGGCGACAACGCGGTGCGGGTTCTGCTCGACCAGGGCGCGGAGCGTCGTGAGCCTAGCCCCGGGGGGTGGCTCGATGGCAGGTGACGATAGGGCGAGGGTCAAGGCGCGGAAAAGCGAGATGCGCTGGACCTTCCGGGTGCGCGGGTACGAGATGGTGAAGATGGGGTCGAAGATGGCAGCCAGATATAAGGCGTCGACAGGGCTGGTGAATTGGGCGGCGATGACGGAGCGCGGGTGCGGGACCCGCGACGGCGGCTGCTGCGAGAGCGATCCCCGCTTGACGCCGTCGAGCTGCAGGTCTACCCACCAGATTCCCGGTATGCCTAGCATCCCCCATAGCAATAGCTTTCGGAAAGCAAGCGGCAGCGGGAGTTGGGCGAGGAAGAGGAAGTAGACGGCGCAGTAGCCGAGGAAGATGGGCAGTCGAAACAGGAAGACGAAGAACCGGGCGAAGGTATAGAAAGTCGAGGTCGGCGTGGACGTTGGGATGAACGGGGATATGCCGGATCCTATAAGTTTAATCGATTAAAAACATGGTTAGTTCGGACTCTCGTAGCGACCGTGCCATCCCATCCCATCTAGGTTATGGATATTTACCTCGATCCCGAAATTGACTATATTTCTCCATACTGGATATGGACTGTTTTTAAGATATCAGTGGGATGGCGGAATATAGCCACAAGGCGGCTACCGAGACATCAAGAGCGTTCTTAGACGAAGTAGTAACAATGAATTCCGACAGTCAAAAAGATTTGTTCATTCTGCCAAAAGTTTCAAGCTTTATGGTAGGTAGGGGACTTAAGCAGTTAAGGTAGTAGATATGACGAATTCAGACGTGTGGGATGATAATTGACATGTGGTATGACACTAATAATTAGGTACCTACGCACAAGAAGTAGGTACTACCTAGGTAGGTATAAAATGGGGGTCAAAGGTTTTGATTACTGTATCAGTATCAGCATGGTACATACAGTTATGCAACACACAGATATAAGGTAGTTAGATGTCTTCTATGTATTAACATAAGGTCAAAATCATTCAAGAGATGATGATGAAACTTATATTGATCTATTAGGTCTATGCCAGTACTGGGAGATCATACCTAATTTGTAAGGAAAGGCATTGATTATTAATGTCAACACTTGTGTATTTCTTGATCTGACAGCTAAACATAACTACATACCCAAATACCCAAGATACCTACCTACACATAGACGACATTTTGTCGGACATGTGAAAATCTTACTTACGTATCAAGCACCTAATTAACTATGTATACATATGTAGTTAACTAGAGAAAGCTTAGACCACATGATTTCTTGCATAGTACAGCCACACTGCCAGACTGCAGGACTGCGGGTTTAAGCTTATCGGGCACTCCTCCACCACAACTCGTTGCCCCGAGCGACGACGCTTGCTCCTTTTTGGATTCAAATCCACACATATCCGGGGCGCTGTACAGGTTTAATTATATTATACAGTCTACATAACCATACACAAATACACAAATACACACTTCATCCTTATTAGGGCGGAAGCTGATAAGCCAAGGCTATTTAGACAATAGTTACAGTTTTGTAAATGTCTAGGAGCGTGTGTCATTTCAACCAACCATAATAAACTAAACAACATTCAAATAACTAGTTACTACCCACGGCTGCTACAATCTGCTCTTTTCAATCTGAGATCTGAGACACCAGACACCATCACCGTCGTCGTTGCCGTGCGGTCCTCTCTCTCTCTCTCTCTCTCTCTCTTCCCCCCGCCTTTGCGATCCACCTCTGAACGACGCGAGCGGCATCTTCTAAAAGCCGCCGCTAAGGCTCACTTTCACTTCGCTATATTGTGCATCGGCAGGTCTGTTGTCGCAAGGATCACACACTGGACAGGATGGATGGGGAGAACTCGGTATGATCATCCTCTATTGTTCTACAACTTTGACGTTTCCGACATGACTCGATTCCTTTAGAACTAACTCTTGATCGTAGCAGTCGCAAGCTGTCCGGGCATCCGGTCTTCGACCTCCTTCCACTACTTCCACGAGCCGCCTGCCCCAATTCTCAGCATCAGTGTCGCATGGTATGACAGCCTTAGGCTTACAAGAAATGTCCGATTCCCAGAGCAATGCGAGAGCTCACCAGTCTATGATGCCTCAAGCCTCGAACGGTGTGAAACGTGGCCCATCCCAATCGGTCTCCCAGCCTGATCCTAAACGAAAAACATTGGCCGAGAAGGCAGCCGAATTCCCTGCCCGGTCGAACCATTCTAGCTTTGGTCACGCTTCTTCTCGAAGCTACGTTAAGGGCTTATCTTTGAAAGATGCGGTAAGTGTAGTCTTTGATTATCACTGTCTTACTCATATGTGTGTTTCACTACGTGGTGTTTGGGGGTTTCTTGGAAGGCGCAATAACGTCCGAATGCTTCCATGAGCAACCAAGCGAGCCGAACTCGTTCCGTCCTGGATAACAGTCTGCTCAAGAAAATTGCCTTATCCCCAGCCATCAAAAGCACCACTCGCTCAGGTTGTTTAAGTTCAGTCGTAATCGGAAAGAGGGTCAACGAAATCGCTATGGATAAGCAGCCAGGGTTATACTCAGCACAGTCGGCTTTCAGTTCTCCGGAGCTCATACTGAATGCCAGCCATCCTCATGGACTGGAGGATGCGGCTACAAACTGTCGACATTTTGTATGGGTTCCAATGTCCTGTTGCACTCCACAACTCATCTGGTTACCAGATGGAGGAAATGAGGTGTCAAGAGAACCAGACTGCCAGGACACATCTCTACCACACCACATCACACGAGGATGGCTCACACTACTATCTGACATGAAATCATGGGGATTGTCCAGTATACTAACTAGACTTGCGTTCCAGACTAAATCTTCCATTAGTGGTACAGGACTACCAACATCACGACATACATCAACCAGCAGCTATGCTTCCAGTGTTGGATCTGGGAACCGTCCCACTTCTCGGTCACACCTCCGAGCAAGATCTACTACAAATGTTAGGACTGCACGGCCAGCTACGTCAATGGGCACACGAGAAGAAAACAAAGTTCAGAATGGTCAGAACGGTATGATGCCCCCACCGTGTTTATCAGCAAAGAAATCGAGTACCAGTGGTATACCGCACAGAAAAGTGCGCAAATACAATTCCGCTCAGGATATGTCGACCTACGAGCCGCTCGCTGCATCAAGAGAAGCCTCTTTCTGCAACCAGTTTAGCTCACTTTCTCTCAATGGGTCGGCTTTCCGCAAGCAGGAGACTCAAGCGACGTCCCCGCCGAGTACTCCTACACCTGTGTCAACTGCTCTCATAAAGTCAGGCATTCCCATCCTCCCAGCCGTCACTGCCCGCAGCCGGTTGGCGGGAGCCCAAAATCTGGAGTGGACACCAGGTGAAGGTTCTCAAAATGGCCAAGTGGCCCCTAAAACTCCCTCGCATAGGGATATGCAGCTATTCATACAAAGGCTTCAAAATAACGTGAAGGATGCCCTGACGCCAGCGCGGGGGGCTTCTCCATCACCTACTAAAGCCGCTTATCTAAGCAAGTACTCTAACGTCACCGGATTCGTAGCCACGGATATCGACGAGCGGCTTGGAAAATTCGAAAATGACTTCCAAAAGATGAAGGATATGATGGATTCGGCCGCCATGGATAAGGATAGATACGTCGAAGAGCTCGATTTAGCCAAGAGAAGAGGTAGGCTGGATAATCCTGGCATAGGAGAGAAAGACTCGAGTTTGTGCAGAATACTAATAATTCTCAGTGACACAACTTGAGGCGAGAAAGGCCCAGCTTCAAGATGACTTGGATGATGCCAAGCGGGAGCTACAAGGGGCTACTCGTGAGATTCAGTACCTCAAAGATGACGTTGAGAAGCAGAAGCGAAACTACGAAGACGATTGCGAATTGCTCAACCGCAAGCATACGAGAGAGCTAGACGAGGAACACCGGTTGTTGTCCATGGAGAGGGAAAAGCATCAGGATCTCCTACGCCAGTTTGAGGAGAAGTGTGGTCGGGAAGCTGACGCGCAGCGGGAGCAGTTAGAACGGGAGCTCACTGATCAGCGATCACGCATTAGCAGTCTGCGACAGGAAAAGGAACTCGAAGTTCAGCGCCTCAATCTTCAACTGCAAGAGCGTCAACTGCAACTCAAAAATGCGGATGAGGAGCTTAGAAAGGCGAATGACCAGATCGAGGATCATGAACATATCATCATCCGCTTGAACGCTAAGGTAAAACAGCTTGAAGAGAACGCGAGAAGCCTTGAAGAGGCGTACGGATCCAGCGAGAATCGGAAGGACCACCAGATCGGAGACATGAGCCGACAGCTACAGGAGCTCGCAAGACGTGCAGAGGCTGCTGAAAGGGCTGCCGACGAAGCCAAGAAAGCTGCCAAGAAAACCATCGAGGCATCCAATGAAGATTTTGAGAACTTCAAACAAGAGCTGAAAGTAAAGCTCGGGCGGGAGGAAGAGAAACGGCACAAACTTTTTGAGCAAGTTCAAGATCTCAAGGGGAATATCCGTGTCATGTGTCGCATCCGACCCACGGGTGAAAACCCCAGTGACGTCCCAGTCCAATTCGACTATCTCGAAAGCGAGTACGACGAGGACAAGTTTGCCGGCGTTATAGTACCAACTGAGAAGGATCACCCGCAGGAGGAAGGCAAGAAGGTGCCGGGCCGGACACCTCCCTTCAACTTCGAGAGAATTTTCGACCCGAATTGCACCAACAAGGATGTGTTTGACGAGATTAGTCAGCTCGTCCAATCCGTTATGGACGGCAAGAAGGTGTGCATTTTCTGCTACGGCCAGACGGGCTCGGGTAAAACCTACACCATGAGCAATCAAGGCCAAAAGGATGAAGACCAGGATGGTGACGACGGCATCATACCTCGAGCGAAGGAAATGATCTTCAGGGAGGTCGAGCGGTTAAGGGCCCTCGGGTGGGAGTATTCGGTTGAGGGAAGTTACCTCGAGGTCTATAAAAACAAGTTATACGACTTACTCACGCCTCGAGATGCAACACCCAAGCCGCTTGAGGTAAAGAAGGTCTCGGATGAACTGGATATCAAGGATCATAACTTCACGCCTCTCCATACAGAGGATGACCTCGAGTTCATAGTTAAGACGGCTGAAATGAACCGTCACGTCGCCGAGACGAACATGAACCACGCCTCGTCGCGGTCACACTCGATCCTGGTCCTCAAGATACGCGGCAAGAAGTCACTCGGGGATGGAAAATTCAAGACGCGTGAGGGCACTCTCAACTTGATCGACTTAGCCGGCTCGGAAAGCGTAGGCAGGTCCGGGGCAACAGGAGACGTCGCCGAGGAGGGGAGGCAAATCAACATGTCGCTGACCCACCTCGGGACCGTCCTAAAGCAGCTGGGCGAGGGCAGGAAGAAGGAGTCTGTTGATTTCAGCAGCTACACCCTCACGCAGGTGCTCCGACCATCCCTAGGGGAGAAGTGCAGGACGCTCATGTTCGTCATGGTCAGCCCTCTAAAGGAGAACACCAAGGAGACCATTTCCAGTCTCAAATTCGCTGAAAATGTAAGTTGCTCTACACATACACCGATACATTTCCCGCCGGCTACTTGTGGTCTTCTGGAATATTTTTATTATTGATGAGAATCGGCACGGTGATCATGATACAGCAAAAGCTAACTTATATACAGGCCCAGAAAGTCAAGCAAGGCGGCGGAGGGTCGAAAGCGGGTCCCAAGAAGACTAGATAACCACAGCTTAGCGTTATGTGATGTTCTTTCAAGCATTGTTCTAGAAGTGGGTAGGGTTGTTGCGTGCGTGTCAGAGTTCACGTGTTATGGAATGAGGTGTGTGTAAGGGGGGGCTGCAGGCGTTCATAAGGGTGTTGGTTTCTAGGCGTTGAGGAGTAGCCGTGGCATCTTGTTGCTACGGCCTGAACGTGATAACTCTCCTGTATATTTTTGGGCTCGCAAGTCTTCAGGCTAGCTACTTACATATAACTTTGCTCGATTGAAAACTTTGATCACACGTTCATACGGGGGCCGGATTACTGAAACAGCATGCTCGCGAATTAAGGGGGTTTTCATAACTAGAAGGAGATAAGGTAATCGTGATTGTCATTGTGTATCGTTAAGATTTGTTGCGTTATTAAACCTGTTACGCCTATATCCAAATCTACCTCTCTTATAAGCCGTTTTAGCCTAGGGGGGTGGCTTAAGTACGTATTGTAAACGACCTTAGATGATAACATGAGACCCGATAAATTCGCTCTCCTGGCATAATATTATGAATTAAGCTGATGACGAGCTCGACAAGGTGGATGAATGGCGTTCCTGGGCAAAAATAGGGGAAAATGTGCATCAAATATAGGCATTATGGGGGTGAACTTGACGATTACCAGAAAAACTGACTGCTCCCCCCTTTCACAATAATCTGAGCAATATTCAGATCTGTTTAGCAAACATGCCAGTAATATATCACACATGATTATAATTAACAATGCAGTTGACTAGCAAGCGAGTTAATGAATGAAAGATAGCCCCGAGGACGCACCCATCGAAATGCTTGGGGGAAGGGGGGGTTGTCATTTCTATATAAGACTGTCTAGGTTTAATCTACACGTATACATATATATACCAACATGTATCTTGAATGCAATATGTCGACCTAAACTTCAGTATGTATTGACGAGGGGTCGGGGATTGAGGGCATCATGTCAGTCGGCCAGGGATCCAACGCATTTGCGTTCAACAGCGTCGTCGTTAGGAATTGAATAGCGGTTGGAACCCATTTGGTGTAGTCGAAATGAATTGGAACAACAATGATCGTGCCACTGCAGAGAGCATCCCCGACATTACAGATGATCAGGGTTTTCTCTGGGGGGTACCCCTTGATTCGGCCAGAGTCCTGCCATGCCTGTGTGTCGCCAAAGGTCACTACGCCGGCTATCTTGTCTTTCACGGCTTGACCCAGTCCCTCTACGGCTCGATGCACGAGAGCAGCTCCCTGGCTATGGCATGTAGCCAGATGAGGCCTACGGTCAGCTGCTATGTTCCCTTTTTTGTTCTGCCAGGATCAAGGAGACGACTACATACCTATAACCAGCCGCGACGATCTTGGAATTAGGACATGCTGCGGCTGCAATCAAAGTCCTTTGCACTATAAACTCTACATCAGAACTATATTCTTCCCAAGCCATCATCGTACCTAGAGAGATTAAACATCGCAACTGGGCGCATGCGGACTTGGGGTGTCGTAGCTGATGTAAACGAGATGAATAAAGAGCCAAGGGTGACTTACTATCACGGATGCCCCCTATGAGGATTCTAGTTAGCCACTTCTACTATCTCTAAACCTTTTTGACTTGGAGTTCCAAGCCATGTCTTTGGTAAATACTCCGATATAAAACCAAGGGACTTTTTAAGACATCCAAACGGAGTCACATCTAGTGGTCACTTACATATTGGCGCCCCACCAGGACAGAAATTACCATCAGGAAGCCCCCTACCGCAATACAAAACTTAGTAAATATTCGACTTCGCCACATCGGAGCTTGTATATATTGGTATTCGAGGAGATAGGGAGTCCGACGGCAGGAAGTTCCGAAGAGTCCCAAGGGAATACCGTCTGTTGGTTATGGCTCATTGGCCCTCGAATACTAACCAGTAGTTGACACCTTGAGCTTCAACATTCTGAACACCGAAGACGGTTTTGAGACCATTTGACATCAGAGGGCCCACTGTGTTCCCCTACCGACCATGCCATTTTTCATGTTAGTTATGATACTAACGAAATTGCCCCCCTCGCCAGGAGTTGGGACTCACAAGATTCCCTGGTTCCAATGTCGCCTTCGCAAACACAAATATGATGGGTGCTTGACAGCCATAGGTTAGAAACTCTTGGCCCCACCAACTGGTAGTCCACGACTGCCGAGTCTCAAGAGACACAGGGTGAGCCGAAGCCACCTTCAGTGTAGCAACGGCGAGGACGTATAGAAATATCATGTTCTCTGGAGGTTGCTCTTGTTGCCGGGGGCTTCTGGCTCCCTGGGGTCATCTGTGGTAAGAACAGACAGGTGCAGTCAAGAATCCTCGGGAATTTCGTGTAGCGTTGATCGAATATAAGTCACCTAACGTTAGGTAGGTAGCTAGCTTTCAACATGCGCCCTCACGCTACAATGCTCATATAAAAATAAATGCCATATCATTGATCCTGTCTCTCGCCTACGATGTTTCCGGTGATACTCTTGCAATGAAGATAGCCCAAAGGTAACGGAAAACAAGCCGATCTAGTGGGACTGAGATGATTGCTGGCTTGTCCCACACCCGGGGATCGCGTAGTTTTGCTCAGGTATGGCGCAGCCCCTGATAACGAAACCGCCGCTACACTGCATCTTCCCGTCGTTATCACCAGGTACAAGCATGTGAAATCAGGGAAAAAAAGACGGCAGTTGTCATAATGGAGATTCAAAAGGCAATCGACAAATTTGCCGAGGCGGCTACTACTACCCGCCCATCTGAGCTTCCTATTCCTTCCTTTCCCTGTCATATGTTGCTGGCTTTTTAGAAGTAGATAATTTAATGAATTACATTCGACAATGCACCAGGCCTTCTTACCTTCCGTTTCATTTCTCTATTTCTGTGTGTAGAGTATCGGCATGTTGGCATTTTCTAGTTAGGACCGGCTCTTCAAGTTCGCATGCTTTGATAATCACATCTCAAATCTTGCCCCTTGCCCCTTTCATACCCCTGGACTGTTGGCACTTGGTACTCGGTCATTGCACCTCGTGTGCTCGCGAAAGCCACATCAATTAATAGTATGTCCGTAATATGGGCGTTAGATATATAGTATCTCATTAGACTTGGAAAGACTTTGCATTGCAAAGTAGCTTAGCCTATACCTATATTTACGTGGCTAAGACATCCATATCAATCAATTTAGATAATGGCTAAATTTACGAATGTGCCGGAACGTGACATTGTCCTGGTAGTTTCGATTCAGCCATGCGGCTAGTCTATTGGTTGGGCTTGACTCCGGCCGGATCGACGGAAAGGATTGATTGTGCGACGTTTTCCTTTGCTCGTGTAGACTACTTATCATCTCTTAAGCGAGACCGGTGCACCTACTTGAGATCAATAGCCAAGCAGTGTTGCTATCATCTATATCTAGTTAATTGTAATTGCATTTAGAGGGGCAGAGGGGAAGAGAGCCAGCCAGCCAGCCATAGGTAGACACACATATCAATGGAAAGGAAACTCAGGTGAGGGTCAGCTCAAGGCCCTACTGGCATGCATAGACGGCGGCAATCAAGAATGTAAGGTAGCTTTGTAGAATGAGTCGCCTATTGACTTGACCTGTATTCATAACTATTCAAGTTATCTGTTAAGGGATACTATACTATACCACACAAATTCCAACCATACTTTCGTTACTTCTTAGCTCTAACAAACGAACCGCAAATCTCGAAAACTCCCCGACGCCAGATTTCGACTCAACATAGAGACGATTGACCAGCTATATCGTGATGCAACATTGCTAACCCCAAGACATGCCCCATATCTAACTTGCCTGCTTCGCACGAATAAAAACGGTTAGACCATGCCAAAATAATACAGTACGCCCTTTTACCCACCAAAAACACCATGTCACCGGAAGAGACCAAAAACCCACAGTGACTTTCCTAGTGAAAGGCCTTGGTGATTGCAGATAATAGTGTTTCCCGTCAACCACCAAGGCTCTCTCAAAGGGTGATGCTATCTTCGGACCTCTTCATTTTCCTATTTCAAATTCGTTACCTCATGCCACTAAAATCCATCTCGGTGCCAATCGATCCAAGCCCCAGGGCATTCATTGGGACGTTCTCCGAGTTGGCACGTTGCAGTGCATGGAAGTCGCCAACAGTTCTCGGTATCTGGGGAGGCTGGTGTACGGCGTAGCTGTTGGCCCTTTGATTATTTGGGCGATGCATAAGTCCATGCATCATATTTTGACCTATCTGGTTGTACCCCTGATTCTGTACAATATTTTGGGGATGGTTCATGCCCACGACACCCTGGGCTTGGCTAAGGCCACGATTCAGACCGTTATGTATACCGTGTTGTAACTGGCTGTTCATACCCGAGCTCTGATCCATACACTGAGACGACATGTTATGAGGTTGATGCTGATGCTGATGCTGATGCTGTGATTGTTGGTGATTCATAGTCCCTTGGTTGTTGAGAGAGGATTGCGATCCTTGTCCTAGAGAACCAATCATCATGTCTGGAATCGAATTGAATTCACCCATATGGGGATAATCCATGGCCGGGGACATAACGGCAGGTGAGCTAACCATGGGGAACGGCGTACTCATCTCGGGATTAGAGGGTGCCCCGGAAGAGCTGCCGGAATCGGTGACCATATCTTCCACCGCGGGTGCAGGCCCTGGAGTGAAGGGTTCGGTCTTGAACTCGGTTATGAGCGGTGGCTGGCCCATACCGGCATTGCCAAACCCATCAAATATATCCACGTTGCAGGCATTATCCGGCGCTCGCTGCAAGTTTGGGTTGGCCAAGCGTGGTAAGATATCGTGGACCTTGTTGAGGAGGAGAGGTAGAAAATGGTGTTCTCCGCTTCGAAGGGCCGACAGTATCTGGAGAACGGAATGCAGCTGCTCGCGGGGGCCAACAGTAAAGATGCTGCCCGACGATGGCTGGGACACGAGAACATCCATAAGGCCACAGGTGAGTTCCAGTAGCTTAGCAACCATCGGGACACCAAGTATTTCCGTACTCTGAGTGGAGAACTGTGATGTCAAGGACATAACGTCACGGGACATGTCGACTTGATACTGGAACGGTATCTGATCCTCACATTTCGGTGGGACACAACCGTTCTGCATACTCAATTGCCAGACAATTGCCTTCAACCATTGCTGACTAGTACGCAGCTCAGACTGCTCATGCTCCTGGCTGTGCATATACGATGCTACCGTCTGCGGAAGCTGCTTTTGAAGGGCATTCAGGTATGAGGGGGAGCACTCCTCGCGCCTTCTGTCCCAAAGTGATAAGAATGCGTTGTCGAAGTATCTGAAGACACTGACTAAGACGATGAAACCTTCTAGTTGGGAAGCAAGGGGATCGGAGGGATCTTCAGCGATTGTAGGAAGATTGATGCTAGGCTGAAGCGTAACGGGTCTTCCACGCTGCAAAGCATACGCCCTATGTACAATTAAGAGTCAGCTGCACTGTGGATGGAAAGCCGAGACGTAGCACAGCTACATGGGACATACCTTTCTGTAACAAATAACAACCAATATAGTCTGCGATATCTTGGGCCCTGGAAATCATCACGCTGAGAATACGTGTCCTCCTTGGTCATATCCATAAGATGAGCCAACGTAGTAGCCTCACGGAGGTAAAACCACGCCTTGTCGTGAAAATCGAGCGCGTAGTGGCAGCAGAAGAGAAGGTAACTGGTGCAGAGACTATTCAAAGAGGGACACTCGAGGTATTCGTGTCCCTTCCGTACTCGTATCGTCTCTTCCATCAACAGAGTCGCAGAAACGATATTGGCACCGGGGATGTGATCAAGGACGGGGTCGAGACCGGGCATGCTCATGCCGGGTTGGAACATCATAAAGGCACTCAACGAGGTCAACAGGCAGTATGTGTCGATATTCTGATCGATGAACATGACCTCGTGTTCCAAACGTTGTCGGTTGAGTATAGGCATGATGGAATACATATTGGCAAAGAAGAAATCGATACTCTCCTTGGCCATCTCGCCCGTCATAAGACCAGGAGTAGGGGCCAGGGTTGGACTGCAAGGCGGGTTGGCGATTCCATTGATTCGATTCTGGACCTTCGCGGAAAGACTGGTCTGTCGCTGGGTTTCGCGCAGCTCACTGATGACCTTGGCTCTTGAGCCCTTGGGACCTTTCTTCTGGGGGATCGCGTTGTATGTGCAAGTCAACTGAGCCGAGGAGCAGTTTCGACACGGGTTGATACCATCACACTTTACTTTCCTGCGGTGGCAGGCGTCACAGGCCCTGTTAAGAAGAGTGTTAGACTGACTATCCATCGTGTTTCCTAGAAGCCATCTCTCAAAGGCATACCTCTTGACAGCGGTCGACATGGTGGTTGAACTATCGCCGATGCTGTCGCGTTGGAGAAAAGGAATGGTAACCGTTCGCGATTTAGAGGTAGGATATATTGCGTTCTCGAATGCGCAGAGATAAAGAGAGACCTGCGTGATACCGATACGATGGGATTTGCGGAGAATCTGGAGCAAAGCAATTGGGCAAGATTTCTTAATCGGCCCGTCACTGAGGGAAGGGCGGAGGAACGTCGTTCATGGGGAAATCGCGGGGAATTCCAAATCTGGGGCGCAGTGACCGCTGCTCACACAAAAGAGAATATCTGAGCGAAGCGAGAAATAGGTTATCGTTTCGTTTCGTTTCGTGTCGTGTCGGGTCGTACTCTGCGTTGTTGATCCAAATATAGGTCCTAACACATTTGAGGATACCGGATCATGTATCTCTAGTCTAGCAATCTCTGTTCGAAGCAAAGGAACGTAACACAAGGTAACTACTAGTTAAATGACGAATATAATTTATGAACAGCTGGCTAGATGATGGTAGAGGAATAACGATATGGAAGTTGAAAATAGGATGAGAGCGCGCAAAAAGCGAGAGGATCGTGTGCTGACTACACTGACGGGAGACTAGATGGAAGTGAGAGATGAAGCTGAGAGAGAAGGACTGGGGAAGAGTGGATAGGTAGATGGGACGACAGAGCAGAAACAGGACAGGACAGCAGACAGACGGACGACAGGGTAAGCGGCAGGGTTTCTCCCCCAGAGCAGAAGGCCTAGGGAAGATCTTGGGCTGGTATATTTGGCGGGGGATCGCGCCTATTGGGGAATGTGAGGCGAGGCACGAAATTGAACATGAGAGAAATAAACGGACTTGCTTACCGTGGAAGGCCTAGCGCATCAACTCATTAGCCCGCCATGTCCGCTAGCTCAAGCCACTCTCAACTACCCAGTACATACATTTCATGTACACGATTCATGTCGGTTACTCGTTCTGGATACCTACACTTCAAGTCACAATAGTGTATGTATCGGTTCTTTGATCCACGGGGTAACGACTCGAGACATGTCGCTTTTGCCCAGTTACATTGAATAGTTTTGAGAGGTTATGTAGGTATATACCTAGGACATGATAGCGTTTATCTTCTTACCATGTATGTACTGTATTTGTTGAAGTAACATAGCTTCGAAATTGGTATTTTTACCTTCCAATTGCGGTAGTAAATGTTGTGCATAGAAGTCTATATTGTAATGTCTAGTCTGCTATGCTCAAAAATAGCAATAAAGCAAGGGATATACATCTATAGGTGTATGATTAAAGCTATATAGATAGGTAGGTACTTGGGAATCTTTGATTTATCCGTCAATCTAATAAGTATTTGCCTAACTCTATATATGCATTTCTCTGTTCAATTGGATTACGTTGACATACATATGTACGTATATGGTACCTATCTTATATGAGGCAATGTAGTTATACATCGGTAAATTCTCTTCAACTTACGTACATGCATAAAAATTTGATCACTTCTGTGCCACACGCAAGATTTAAACAATTGAAGGAGTCATGTGAACTGCGCCGCTATTTTGTTCCACAAGACTAGACTCCATAGTAGACACATCAAGTCCCGACGTTCGTTTGCTTCGAGGTTTTTTCATTTATCTACAATGACGTTCATTATATACTTAATGCTATATCCATCCAAAGGGGGTACAGTAAATTGAGGCTCTCGTAGAATGTCTCAAAACTCGGGCATTTAACTTAAGACAAGGCGACTGAGGAGTGAGTAAAGGGCTAATAATAAAAGTGTATATGTGTGTCCAGCCAGCCAGCTACAGTCAGATTGGGAATAATCTGGTTAACTGCTTACTTGGCATTCCTTGTCATTAAGGGTTGTCATTAAGGGATTGTTTGGAATGGTCGCCTCTTCTCCTGTTCTCGCCTAAGAAGTTCATGGTTTCCCCCATTCCCAGGATACCTGTTTAGCCAGCAAGATAGGCCCTAACTTGTTTAAATAACAAAGTCATGGCATTAAGTCCTATCATAGATTGCCCTGGTAGACATTATAATAAAAATATAAGCCCTACATGATACAACATGTAGTGATATCTTTTTTTCTTTTTCAAATAGAAATACATTGGATTCGGGATAGATATCTACAAAGCAGAACGCGTGATAGTCATCCGACAGTACTAAGACGTGCATGCGCAAATGTCATTAGCCTAGCTGACCCCTTCAATACATAAAGGGTTTAAATGCAATTGTATTCGTTTACTTTCGCATATACTGCGTATGGTGAAAAGGTGCATGTCCCGTCGACCGCCTAAGCAATGTACGATCCTGGGGAAGACCCCTGCCGGTCAGTTATGATGGCCCGTCTCCCCGCATGAATCCTCAACGGCGAAGGCTGGCCCCATTATCATCATCGGTCCGAAAACATGCTTCCCCCAATTATGCTGCCGCCAAAAAAGGCCAATAAATAGCGGAGTCGCAAGCGATACCAATACGCATACCCAGGACCTAGAGCAGGCCCTGCGTGCGTTGGAGTAGGTGGCAGTCCCTCGGTTCTGCCACCAGGTCCTATCCAAGAAGTACCGGCATAACAAGATGTACTCTATGATCTTTGACATAGTCAGGACACGACGTAGTCAGCGGCAAGGTAAGAGACCAGAGAGCCTTGGAATTGTATAAGCTAGAGGGTTATGATCAGTACGATATCATGTTGATCCAACACGATCTAGACATCTAAGCGAGTTCAGTGGCGGCTGCCGATTCATACTTCGATCGGTTTGTATCTCTGTTTAGACGTAACCACAAGCCTGATCGACACGTTCAGCTTCGTCCTTGGACATGCCAGGGGTTGCCATGTATAGCTTGTGATTTGACTAAGCTATCTAGCTTGGACATGATCTGGCGAGATCTCGGCCTGTTTCCCCTCGTTTTCTGCAAGATCAACATCCGCCCTGCTTGCTAGTATTGTCGACATATTCTAGGTAGTGAGAGGCGGCGCGGACGTATCTCCTGGTTTTGACCTAGACTACATCAACTCCGACATTTCGAACGACTGACTCCGACTGCGTTTCGGCACCCGTGATAGGTTATAACGGTGTCATGAGGTGATGCAAGTGGGAAAAGGGGTTGGGAAAATGGATAGCGTCTGGTAGCACCCTGGAGATATCATCTCCTTAATGCGACAATCGAGCAGCCATGCTTATTTCCTCTTTGGCAGATATCTGACATCGGCAGCACAGTTCCCCTTGTCTCCATCAAAGCTATCTTTAGCGGGAATGAATACACCACTCTGTAGGCTTCCCTTCACGAAGTAGACATACCATGCCTCGTGTAGCACATTGCGGTGCCGACCGGTGCATTGTAGGATGACTCGACCGCCACTGAAAGCTTCGAGGGCCGACTGGACTTTCTCAAGAGGATATGTTTTACGATAATCCGGCTCAATCCCGGCATGCTCCAACGCTCGATAGGTATCCAACATTCGAAATAGGCCGAAGGCTTGCATGAAATAGTCCACTACCTCCAAGCCAGGCTTGTAGTCCTCGCCGTAACAAGATGGGGCAAGGGTATTGATACACGTAGCATGTTTATTATACTCATGTGCCCAGAGATTATCGTTGGTCCCACTGAATAGAAGCTGATTAGAGTCCGTCCTAGAAGAGTGATACGTGATTTCAGATCCAAATCTTGCACTTACTATTTCGCAACCCAGTAACGATTCATAAACTCTACCAGCTCGCTGTTGCCAGAGGATTCAAGCACATCAGTGATATTGTCAAACCTCGGTGACATGCCACAATATTGTTCATAGGATCCATCGCACCGGTCAGGCCTATGATGCCAATCAGTACGTGTGCCGCGTGGTTTCTTTCGTAAGTAAATCGACTCACCAAAGCCCGTGTACTGTCCAGTCTGTTTCGGCACCTCCGACATGCAATTTTTCATCCCAAAATTGAGTTAGCAACAAGCGACCGCCGGGATATATGAAGCAGCATGAGTCAGCCTGTGTCTCGTTATGGCAGCTAGTCGGGCCATCAAGCGGACATGATGACGCGAGGCTGAAGGGAGGGTGTTCGGTCGGAGTCGTGGCAATTCGTGATTGGGAACTTGGGTTGGCAACATTGGCATTGAAAATATCGATTGGGTTCGCGATGGAGAGACCGGTTAGACTCTGAGGGAGCTGCGATATGAAATGGCTTGCATGTGCGAACACGGCCCGTAAAGAACTTGGTGGTGCCATCTCTGGTTGTAACGTTACCGTCTCCTCCAGCACTAGAGTAAGTGGTTGCTCGTGTTGTGATCTGAAGGCGTTGGGACAGGATGCTGAGCACGGAAGTCTATCGAATGCTTTATAACTCGTCGAAGCTGTTTCATAGGGTAGTCATGGTAATAGGTATGAAAAGTATCAGTGTGAAGACTGAGAACCGTGTCTGAGCAACTACGTATGTATCTAGATAGAATACGGCAATACGCAATGGGTTTGTGATAAGACAGGCAGGGTACTTTGTACATGTATGTACTACTCTCGATAAGAAGGTTTAACTTAATTTGACGCTACGTAGTATTTGCATGTAGCCTCTAACCTCTAGTATATTGTTGATGTCCACAGGCGGGGTTTGTAAAGATCAGGGCCCGCTAAATCATTCTTTAAATCTATTTTTAGGGAAGCATAAGCATCATTAAGTCAAAAGGTTAAATAAATGAATGTAGCTACCCATGAACGGAATTACCTAATCATAGGTTGGCGAGCTTGAATATTAAGTTAAAGTTGTGTCGTTGACCCTTGACTTGGGTTTACCGTAAAAGTTCAAAATAGGAGTAAATAAGAGGAAAATATTCTGAATATTCTCTTGTTAACTAAGTGTGCATATCTAATGCGTCGCGAATTTGGGGCAACCTGAGGACCTTCGATGCTAAGTTTGACTCGACCGTTATTGAATCGAAAGCAAACCTGTTACAAGGACGGCAAATCCATACGTCAGGCAAGAACCATAGCCCCAAAGTAAGTTACAATCACAAGAGGCTTATGATAAGAGCAGTCATTATTAGAATGCTATTTGGTCTATAAGCATCACAGCGCTATCTATGCATCGCGGCATCACCTGAAACGCATGGTTTGGGCTTATGGCGTCAGTACCTTCCTTTACATCCTCACACTACCATTCCCTCAAGGAGCGCATCTACCCATGTAACGGGGGTACAAGCATGCTTCTCGCACGGTCCATAGCTTCATGAGCCAGGCCAACAACCTACGACAGTTAGTCACGATGCTCTTGAAATGGAGAGAAGTAGACAATGGAGTACATACCGCTCTAGGCCAATGCCATAGCCTCCGTGGGGCGTGGACCCGTACTTGCGCTGATCCGTGTACCAAAAGTAGCCGCTTGGGTCGATACCTTCACGTTCATAGGCCGCCATAAGCTCGTCATAGTCCCAGATCCTCATACTACCGCCAACAATCTCGCCAACACCTGGCATCAAGACATCAACAGATTCAGTGACGCGCTTGTCATCCTCAGCTCTCTGCATGTAGAATGATTTGATCTCGGCTGGGAAATGTGTGAGGAAAATGGGACGGTTGATTTCGTCTGTCATCTTTCTCTCAGCAGCCTCGGCACTGTAATATTATAAGAGTCAGTCAACCTTGCTCCTCATGTTAGGATTGTTGTATCTTACATATCGTCGCCAAAGGCATGATCGTTGCCGTCTTCGTTCTTGACGCCCCTTTCCCGAAGCCAATCAATTGCATCGGAATATCGCATCCTCAAAAATGGACGGGAAGGCTTCACAAACTCAGGGTTGGATTTCTTGATCGCGTCAGCGGCAATGGGGTCCTCCAATGTCAAGTCGATGACGCGGCAGATAAGGTGTTCTAGATGGTCCAGGAGGTCACCAAACGTGATGAAGTCAAGTTCTCCCTCGATGTGTGTGTACTCGGAAAGCTATGTTTTTGATCAGTACATACGGTCATATGATGGAGTGAGGACGTAGAGAGAGAACATACATGGCGGCGGGTAAGCGACTTTTCGGCTCGGAATGACTTTTCGATACAGTAGACATCGCCGAGGGAGGGAAGGACGGTCTCGAGGTACAACTGGCTAGATTGCGTCAAGTATGCGGTTTCGTTGTAGTAGTCAAATTTGAACAGCGTGGCACCACCCTCGACCTGGGTCTGCACCAAGGCTGGGGGGCTGACTTTCTTGCAGTTCAGTTCCTTATAGGTGGTGTGGAAGGCGTGCTCGACGATGTCGCGGACGTACATGATGGCACTGGGCTTGTCATGGCGCAGGGCCAGATGGCGCACGTTGAGCAAAGTCTGGGCATCACCCTCGGGGGCTTTGTTGGTGAAGGCCTCGTCTCCACCGGGGGCTTTGGCGAGAATTCGGAAGTAATCGGCACGAAGCTCGCGGTTAAAAGGGGCGTGGGCATCGGCAGGGACATGCCAGAGATCACCGGTGATCTCCATGGACGTCTCTCGAATTAGCGTTAGGGTATCATACGTCTTAGCAAGTTGACCAGAAAGTAGGCACTGCATGAGGTCGAGACCGCGGCGCAGTGTGACGAAGACAAGACCTCCCTGTTTGGCGACGCGCTGAACACGTCCTTGAACGCGAACGCGCAATACACCTTCCTTGGGCTCGTCGGCATTCTTTCGTAGCTCCCCAATGAGCTTGGGGTCGGTGTCGTTAAGTTTAATAAGAACTGCTTTCGGTAGAGCAGGATCCTCAGTGATCTTGATGTTTTTAGCTGCTTCCAGTGCAACCTCTCGCGCGGCTTCCTCCTGCGCCTCCTTCTCAGCTCGTTTGGCAGCAGCCTCTTGTTTCTTACGCTGTTGCTCTGCATAATTGGCTGCCTTCTTTAGAGCCGACTTAGCTGCCTGCTTGTACTCGTCGTCGCCCTTCTTCTTGACTTGAAATTCGTTATCAGGACCATGCGAAATGTATGCCTCTTGCAGGTTCTTCAGCGGCGCTGCCTCGGTGCCAGCGCCGCCATCCTGGGCGTCAAGACCCTTCTCTTCGTCGATGTAAAGAATGGCCATGGTTTCTGATATGCAGTCTAGGGAGGGAGGCTTTCCACAAACCAGATGTGTGTAGGTGTGCCGGTTATTCGTAACGAGGGTAGCGCATGCGAATTGCGCCTTGTGGTTTCGTTATTTTTCCCCTTATCTGTTTAAAAGAAATGAGGGGAGGGGTCATTCGCATTACAATTGTTAGATACGTAGTTAGTATCTGCCTTATCTACCTGTCTACCTACATAACCTACGTAGTATGAGTCATAACACTACGTACAATGCTTAAGTAGTAGTATAAGTACCTACCTATGTATGTAGACACAGTCAATCCTAGTTTGCTTCATCTTTAAAGCTTTATTTTCAAATCAAGACAATAAATAGCTGTACTATAAGTACATTAGAGTTATTTAATTAAAAGTTGTTTATCTAACTTGTGCATAAGATGCAGATGCCAAGCGACAGCACAAAAAGCTCTCGTTTTTATACTCCTAACATATAAGTACATATACCTAAGTTAGTCATACTTACTTACATAGATACATAAGGTATGCATACTTAAATATACAGGGATTATTTTTGTTAGTTTTGTACAAGCCCCGATTTTGTTTAGTTCAGTGCTTTAGGCCTGGAAAGCCCTGAAGCAGGCCCTGAAGCAGGCCCTGGAGCAAGCCCTAGAGCACTGACGCCTAGGGCACTTAAGCCAAGGTTGGATTGTGGGATATGGAATTAGCCAATCAATCGACGACATTCGACGACTTTCGCTCCCCCTGGAGCCCGTGGGGCAATTCACTGATCTAACAAAAATAATCCCTATATATGTACATACGTAGTTACATATATACATCCGATTCCGCTAGCCGGCGCCGGCCCGCCAGCTTTGCTAGCAGCCACATACATATGTACATAGGTATGTGATGGCGGCAGCCGTAGCTCCCCGACTTACTCGACGATACCCAACTGCTGCCGCCACCTACTTGTTGCCACTACTTAGCTAAACATCGTCGAGCAGGCCACTACCTGCTTGCCGCGGCCGCACATACAGACCTACAACTTGTAGCCTAGCTACCGGCCTACCTAAGTACGGATAGTAGAAACAGCAGGTCGTTAGCGCCAGGGAGTTGTCATTCACCGCGACGGCGCGACGGAGTTAAAGACGCACTTGTCCCCCGACTTCGTCAACTTCCTCAAGTATTCGCCATCTAGACCTAGTGATTACTATATTATTAATATTGCCCTCAGCCTCCCCTTCTCGCCGGTACCCTAAACCTCAAGATCCTAGTTGCCGCCCTGTATTTCCTTGAGTAATGCCGTTGCTATTGCCTGATCATCGTCGTAAGTACATTGGACAGCATGCCCTTCGCTCTCGGGTAGTTTACCCTCCCTCCGGGAAGGTCCCTCTGCTCCCCGTGAACATCCCAGATTCGACCAGGGCTGCCTAATATTCTGTCCTGGGCCACTGTTGACAGGAGGCTCATCTTGTGCATAGCCGACTCCGCCTACGACGAGATTGGGCACAGAGCCTAATACACCTTGTGGCAGACTATTATCCAGAGATTGATTCCAACTCGATGGAAGCACTCGCTCTAAGGCAGACAGAGATGAGCCGAGGCAGAGTGAGTTGGCAGGGTCCTGATAGCAATGTTCGAACTCTAGGTCAAACTCATCCTCATTCCTCTGGGGTTCAGATTCAGCTGCGAGCTGACCATGCCCGATGCGCCTGGAATGTGTCGCCGTTGACAATTTTGATACACGCCCCGATCTCCGCCTTTGAGAAGTTGAGGGTGGGTTGTTTAATCTGATATATCTTTGGATCTCAGCCGAATCAATTGAATCACCGACGTCATCTGATCTAATGATATATCTCTCAATCTCAGCTGTGTCAATGGGATCACCTTCTGTCCAACCAGGATTGGGAGGTGCCTCTGTGTTTCGAAATATCACAGTCTGCTCATCATCATGGCGTACTGTCGCTTGCTGGTCTTCTACACATGGGGCGGGCATTGGAGTTTGAAGCATGGCCTCTGATCCACCAGACAGACGCAGTGCCCCATCGTAGCACTTCTGGGCCGAATCGCGCATCCCCGGTTCCAGGATCAACATTGTTGTCGACAGAAACTGAAGCACATCGTTGGGTCTAGTTCTTAGGTCCTCCGTGAGTTTCTTGAGGATCTTTTCGCCCCAAAGCGCACCCTGGTGCTCGTACTGTACGGTATATCGCGGAAGCCCACACAGCAGTTTGAACATGACAACGCCAAGAGACCAGATATCAACAACGGCAGTATATCGTTTCCTCATTCGCCCGCCGGAGTTGTGATACTCCTTTATCTCCAAGATTTCCGGCGCAGCGTATTTGAACGTACCACATATTGTTTTCCAGTGCCCGCTTTCTCTTCTTTCTCTCGATAGGCCAAAGTCCCCAAACTTGACATGAATGTAGCCGGCATGACGAGACTGAACGAGGATGTTATCTGGTTTGATATCTCGATGTACAATCGGTGGCTTGAGTCCGTGGAGGTAAGCCAATGCTGAGAGGAGCTGGCACAAGGCTTGTTTACATTCCTCAGTGGATACGTTCTCCTGGTCACGGAGGGACCCACCGGGGACATATTCAAGACATAGCTTTGGCCACGGCTTTTCCTCTTTCCACAGTAGTTGAACAATGTGCTTCTAGTGACCCGTTAGACTGCTTAATTGGAGGTATAGATGCATCTACTAACATGACTGATCCGCCCCATGATGTCAGCTTCTCTCCTCCACAAATCTGCATCAACCTCTTTCTCCCTGATAGCTCTATCAGACGGCTGCTTGAGGGCATACTCTTCCCCGGTGCTGACGTTCCAGAAATGAGTCACGACCCCAAAGCTTCCCTCGCCGAGCTTCTTCCTAAGGAAGATCGGGCCTTTGCCGGGTGTGTGCGTTTCAGTAGCACGTTCCGTGTCCAGTGGGAATTTAAGTCGGTCGAAGAAATTTTCAGTGCCTGCTGTTCCTTGTCTGAACCAGTCGACGTTGTCTTTATATAGCTGTGAATTCACGTTATGGGGCGAGACGACGAGCTGGAACCTAAGATGCTTGTTGACATGGATCACGATTGGGTTCTTCCGCCGAAGAACTTTTTGGTCCCCTACAATCCAGACAAAATCGCGCCGCCAGCCTTGTCCAGCGTCGTGGTATGTGACTTGTGTCCCGAAGAGTGAGCCGATGTCCTTGACGATGGGGCGGTTGAGGTCGTCGAATGTCAGAGAGAAGTGGTAAGAGCTGACCCCGCGGAAATTGGGCAAGACAACGTCGCAGTCCTCGTTCCGCCCGAAGACAAAGCCACGTGGAGTTTTGGGGCCATTACTGAACCTCAGCTCAAGGTGTGGGCAACGGTCAGTGCCTCCAGCCTGTTCGGGCTCTTCTGTCGATCCCCTGTCGCGACGGTCACTTCGACTTTCCGGCTTCTCGAGCCCACGGACGTATCGCGGCGCACCCTCACTCAATTCAATCGCCTTCACTGCATCTTGTATATTCCCATCGTAGGCTGGATACACGCAAGCAATCAAGTCCGTGTCTGCCATTGTGACATTTCTTCATTGGTGAGAATGAGGAACAAGAGGGCTTGCCATATTGGTTGGTGGCTGGATTTAGTCTTTATTTTGATTACAGGTCAGAATGAACGAGGACAGGCCGCCAAAGAAGGTCGTGTCACCATCAAACAGCACATCATGTCCAATGAAGCAACAAAGTAACGGGCAACAACCTTAGTGAGCGGTTAAAGGGCGTATGCAATTGGTTCGTATTATCTGCACAAAGACACTAAAGTTTGCCTCATCTCTCAGGCCTCTCTTCGTAAGTAAGGTGGCTACGCTACCGCAGCTGCGGCGGTGCAGCTGCGCTGCGGCTAGTGGGTGCCGTACCAAATGTACCCATTAAATCTAATACGGAAGAAAACTTATAAAAACCTTAAAGTTAACGAAAAAAAGCTTAATTTTATTTAAAAATTTTAATTTATTAAATTTTTAAATAAATAATTTTATATAAAATAAAAAAAAATTATTATTATTTTAATTTTTTAATAATAAATAAAATAAAATAAATATAAATAAATAAAATATATAATTAAATTTAAAATTAAATATAATTTATAAATTTATATAAATTTATTTATATAATTTAAAAAAAAAATTATTTTTAAATAAAAAATTAAATTTTATTAAATATTTATTTTATTTTTATTAAAATATTTTTTAAATTAATATATTATTATTATTATTTTAATTATTTCGAAAAAAATTAAAACGTTATAATTTTTTAATTAAAATAATAATAATATATTAATTTAAAAAATATTTTAATAAAAATAAAATAAATATTTAATAAAATTTAATTTTTTATTTAAAAATTATATAAATAAATATATATATATATATATATATTATATTTAATTTTTAATTTAATTATATATTTTATTTATTTATATATATTTTATTAAATTTATTATTAAAAAATATAAAAATATAAAAATCTTTTATTTTATATAAAATTAATTATTTAAATATTTAACGATTTTAAAATTATTAAATAAAATTAAACTTTTTTTTATAAATTTTTAATTTTTATAAATATATTTTCGTATTAAATTTAATAAATATATATAAATATAATTTTAAATTATAACGAAATTATAATAATATAATATAATAATAATATAATTATTTTATAAAAAAAACTTAAATAATAAAATAAATTTTTATAAAATTATTTATTTATTTTAAATTTATATAATTTTAATTTAATTTAAAATATATTAAAAATTTTCTTTTTTTATTTATTAATTTATAATTAATTTATATTTTAATTTTTAAATTTATTAAATTTAATTTCGTTTTATTATAAATTTTTAAAAATTTAAAAATTATTAAATAAATTTAAATCATTATAATTTAAATTTTATTTTTATTTTTTAATTAATTAATATTTTAATAAAAAATTAATATTTTAAAGTTATAATAATTTAAAAATTAAAATAAATTAAATTTTTTAATTAAATATAATATATTAATATATATATTAATATAATTATATAAATTTTAATTAATAATATTTTTTTTATATTAATTAATTATTTAAAAATATATTAAATATAAAAAAAATTATTTTTATAAAAAATAAAATTTATATAATATATATTATTTTAAAAATATTAAATTAATTAAAAATAATATATATAATAATTTAAATATATAAAACTTTTAATATATATATATATTATATATTAATATTAAAAAAATTATTATTTAATTAATAAATATAAAATAATATATATATTAATAAAATAATAAATTAATTTTATATTATTATATAATATATTTTATATATTAATTTTTTTTAATTATATTTTAAATATTTATTAAATATAAATTTTTTATATATTAAAAATAAAATTTTTTATATAAATTAATTTTACTTTTTATAACGTTTTTTAAATAATTATTTAATAAATATATATATATATATTATTATTATAATTTTTATTTAAATATTTTTATTATTAATATATTATTAATATATTTTTAATTATTTTTTAAAAAATCATTTAAAAATAATATTATATAAAAAAAATTAAAATATTATAATTTAAATAATATAATAAATAATTATAATATATTTAAAAAAGATTTTATTTATATAAAATATTTTATTTATATATTATTATTATTATTTTAATTATTTTTAAAAAAAATTATATAATAAATAATAATAATATATAAATTAAATAATTATTTAAATTATTTTTATAAAATAATTTATTAATTTTAATTTATATAATTTTATTTTAAATTTTAAATTTTTTATTTATTTTTATTTATTTATTTATTTAAAAATTTAATATATATATAAATTTAATTTTATTAATTTTATTTTAAATTTATTACGAATTAATTTATATTAAAATATAATATTTTATAATATATAAAAAATTAAAAATTATTAAATAAATTTAAATTTTTATAAATTTTTTTAAATTTTTTATTTTAATTTTTAAATTATTATAATTTTAAATATTAATTTTTTATTAAAATTTTAATTAATTAAAAATAAAAATAAAATTTAAATTATAATAATTTAAATTTATTTAATAATTTTCGATTTATTAAATATATAAAATTAATTTTTTTTATAAAATAATTTATAATTATATAAAATTAATTTTAATAAATTTTAAAATTTAAATATAATTAAATTATAAATTAATAAATATATAAAAAAATATATAATTTTTTAAAAATTAAATTAAAATTATATAAATTTAAAATTAATAAATTTTTTAAATTTTTTTTTTATAAAATTATATTAAAATGTTTTTTAAATTAATATATTATAATTATTTATTATATTATTAAAATAATTAAAATAATTAATAATATATAATTAAAAAAAATTAAAATTTATAAATTTATAAATTTATAAAATAATTTATTTAAATAATTATTTCGTTTATATATTATTATTATTATTTTAATTATTTTATAAAATAATTATTTAAATAAATAATTTATATAAATTTATTAAAATAATTTTTAAATTAATATATTATTATTATTATTTTAATTAAAAAAATAATAATATTTTAAATATTTTTTATATAATATTATTTTTAAATAAAATTTTATTAAATAATTAAAATAATAATAATAATATATTAATTTAAAAAATATTTAAATAAAAAAAATATATTTTATAAAATTATATTTTTTATTTAAAAATATTTTTTTTAAAAATTATATAAATAAATATATATATATTTATAAATAATATTTAATTTTAAATTTAATTATATATTTTATTTATTTATATATATTTTATTTAATTTATTATTAAAAAATTAAAAAAAATAAAGTTTTTTATATATATAAAATTAATTAAATATATATTTAATAATTTTAAAATTATTAAATAAGATTAATTCTTTTTTCGTAAGTTTTTAGGTTTTATAAGTTTGTTTCCGTATTAGGCTTAATAGGTACGTATAAATACGGCTCCGAGCCATAGCGAAGCTGCAGCGGTGCAGCGCAGCGGTGGCGCAGCCACCCAGCTGTGGACAAAAAAATTGATACACTTCGTGCACTGTACCTCACCAAAAATTGCCCTATTAAACACAGTGCGAATTTCGGGGGCAGTATCAATTAAATTGTCCACCACTTGCCACCTTACGAAGAGAGGCCTGAGTGATGAGGCAATCGATCCTGAAGATCTGATTGGCCGAAACTTAATGCATTAGCTTGGTACAAAAAATACGTACAACGGAGCTACGGCGGCCTGAGATCTGAGGCAACGTATAATGTAGTTTGACTAAGGCCATAAGCAATCTTAGCATAAAACCCATAGCCTCTCTCCATCCGCTCTCTGCAACAAGTGGTCGTACCTTTTGCCATTTACCTTACACATTCTCAAGATGCCGTCGCCAGGGTCTGCGACCGCAAACTTGTGCGTTGATGACGTCCTTGCCTTTGATGACGCAGAGTTGTTTCAGTACATGAAGCAAAACCACCATCCTGATGGCGGCTTTGACCTCGAGTTTGACGGTTGGGAGACCCTACCAAAGGATCAGCGAGACCGGCTCGCTGAGAAGTTGAGGTGGTTTTCTACGCTCGTTAGTATGTTACCTATTGCTGATATCAGACTAGGATCGGAGCGCAGAAAGTGAACGATGCCGTGCAATCACGCCCCGTTGATCCCGACCAACTAGCCACACGACTACAAGGAGTCTCTAATAATCAAGATGTGGTTTCACAAGCCCTATCCGGACGATCGCGCTATAACAGATCACCCACAGCCGAAGTAGACTGGGACGCAGAGGGGAAAAGAACGGAGACTATAGCCTATAACAGCCTTGTCAACGACGGTGGTCGACCGGCATACCCCATTAGTCTTCTGGAAAGGGTTTCTGAAGAGCCCGAGGAATATCGTGAGATTTTGCGGCCTTGGCAGAACCACCCGTATACAAGCCCGCCTGAGTGGGACGGAGTATTCCTGATACAATCGCAGAGGTGGCAGATGTTCCGCCGTTGGCAGCAAGACAGCAGAGTGCCGTATGATGATGACATGGAGTTTGCCGCATACGTGCAGGAGCAGAAACGCCAGGACACCGAAGGCACAGAATACCGGCCGACGGTGAGTCAGTACCTCGAAAAGCTCAGAGCCTCATTTGAGAGGACGCAACGCTATTATGGCCTCGATAGCGGGGACGAAGAATTCGCCGCGTATGCCGAGGAGAAGAGGCAACACAAGTTTGAGGCCGGACGCCAGTGGCCAGGGATGACGGAGAATGAATATATACAGATGATGAGGAACGTGTTCAAGAAGAAGCAGGCTAAGGAGGGCATTGACGATGGGGATGAAGGGTTTGCCGTGTTTCTCGAGGAGAAGAAGCGAAGAGATATATCGGTAGGATGTAGGTGGCCGGGGATGACGGAGGATGAGTACCTTCAAATGCTTAGGAACGAGTTTAATCGGGAGCAAAACCACCACTACTGGCAGGAGTTTTACTGGCTGCGGGAGGACCATGGCCGCGGCGGGTTTTCTGGATACGTCGAGGAGGCCAAGCACCGGCTTGCTCGACACGGTTTCACACAGGCATTCGAATTCGACCAAGACCTTATGCGACAAGACAAACTGATGACCTGGATCGAATACCTCAACTACGAATATTCATGGCTCGACAAGCACACACGATTCCTCACTCGTCTTCAGCCGAAGTATGATGAGGCCTGGCAAAAGCTTGTGGACTCGGGAGTGTTGCAGCGTGGCGAGACTGCAACGGGGTTCTGCACCATGGAATCGGCGATTCGGAGTCAAACTGAGGAAGACGCAGCAAAGGATGCGGTGGAGCATGCCAAGACAACTGCCGTCGCCGTCCTGGAGAAGGCCATGAATGATCCCAAGTCGAATCTCACCAAGCCAGTACGTATCCGCATGATGAAAGAAGCCAAGTCCAGGCTAGTGGCAGCGAAAACGTCGCTAAGGGCTGTCACGAGGCGAGGTGATCTTATCACAGAATTTGTGGAAGGGACTTCGGATTACAGGGCAACTAATGAAAGGATAAGCCTTCAAAACATTCGACTTAAATGGATTCAGGAGCAGGTTCCTCTTATCGAGGCGGAGGTGGAGGAAGCCAAGGCGGCTGAAAAGAGCTCACGTGCAAGACGAAGGACTAAGCGAAAATTGGAGGACGATCAAGACGGTGAGGGTACAAAAGAGCGATGCCTCAAAAAGAGAAGGCAGAATCACCAAGCTAGCTCACCTTCAGAGAACGTTGACTCTTCTACACAACCACAACCAAAAGCATCCAAGCACGGGCAGGTCGCTGAAGCATACAACACGCTGTCGTCCAAGCGGTACAGAAGGAACAAGCGAACGTCAAAAGTCCAGCGAATGGCTGACGAGGTTGAGACAATATCGACCGAGAATGCAACTGTGACCCATGAATCAAGGAGACGACCCGGAGGTGGCAAGATAGCTTTGGAGAAAAGCGATAACCCAAGGAATAAACAGCTACGATCTACAACTATTCCGCCTTTAGCATTAACGAAGCAGCTTCGCCGTAGTCCTCGTTTTATAACAAATTAAAAAAAAAAATTAATAAATAAAAATAATAATAAATTTTTAAATTTTTAATTATATAAATTATGTATTATAAAATTACAAAATATTTAATATATAAAGTTTTATTTAAATTAATATAATTTTTTTTTAAATTATAATTATTTATAACTTGTTAATTTTATATATTAATTATTATTAAAATTAAAATTTTAAAATAATAAAATTATAATAAAATTATAATTAATATTTTAATATAAAATTAAATATATAAAAATTTTAAAATTAATAATTAAAAAAATTATTTAATTATTTTTAAAAATATTAAATAAATATTAAATATTTAAATATTTAAATTATATAATTAAAATTAAAATTAAATATATTTTTTAAAAATATATTATTATAAATATTTAAATTATAAAAATAATTATAATAATTAAATAATATTATATATAAAATAATAATAAAATATTTTATAAATTTAAATTTAATATAATAAAAAATAATTATTAATTTTATATATTAAATTTTTCGTTATTTTTATAATTTAAAATATAATTTTATAAACTTTATTAAAATTTTAATTATATTAATTAATAATAATTTTTAAAAATTTAAAAATATAATTTTATTTATATTTTTATATAAAATTTTTTTTAATTTATTATTTAAAATTATAATTAAAAATATTTATTAAAATTTTAATTATATTTTTATAATTAAAAACTTTTAAAAAATTATAAAAATATTTTTTATTATTATTTTAATTTTTTTTATTAAAAACGTTATATTAAATTAATAATTAATTATAAAAAAATTTTTTATTATTATTTTAATTTTTTTATTAAAAACGTTATATTAAATTAATAATTAATTATAAAAATCTTAATATTAATAACGATTAAATAAAACTTTATTATTAAATTTTAATTTTAATTATTAAAAATTTATTTATATTTTAAATTTTTAAATTAAATTTTAATATTATAATATATTTTAATTTTTTATTAATATATTTAATAATAATAAATATAATTAATATTTTATTTAAGTTTTTAAAATTCGATAAATTAATTAAATTTAAAATAATATCTTTAAATTTTAATTTATATATAAGTTTTTAATTTTTAAAATTTCGTTTTATTATATTTTTTATTAAAAGTTTAAATTAAACTTTTATAATGTTTATAATATTTATAAATTATATTTTTAAATTTATTAATATTTTTTAAAACCTTTTTTTATAAATTATTATTTTTTAAATATTTATTTTAAAATATTTTTATTATAAATTCTTTTTAATTATAATAAATTATTTATTATTATTATTAAAAAATTAAATTTTAATTTAAACTTTTTAATAATTTTTATATTTAATGGTTTTTTTTGTAAAGTTTTATATTAACTTTTAAAAAGTTTTTTTAATAAAAATTATTTTAATAAAACGTTAATATTAATTTTTAATTAACGAATTTATTAATAATAAATTAATTTTTATTTTATATTATAATATTTAAAATCTTTTTAAATCTTTTATTAAATTTTATAAAGTTTTTTATTATTTTTTATATTTTTTTTAACGTTAATAAAATTATTTCGTTAAATATTTATATAAAATAATTACGTATTTTTATTTAAAATTTTAAGCTTTAAATAATTCGTTTTAATCGATTTATTAATTAATTTTAAACTTTTTAAAAATTCTTTTATTAATATTTTTATTTTAAACCTTTCGTTTAAAAAACGTTGTTTTATTTATTAAACGTTTTTAAAAATTTATTAAAAGAATTTTTTTTAATAAATTTATAAATAAATTATATAATTAATATAAAACGTTTCTTTTAAATCATTATTTATTAATTTTTTATAAATTTTTTAAATTTATATTTAAAAGTAATTATAAATTTTAAATTTTTTATTATTAATTATTTAAATTATCGTTTTCGAAAGGTTTTTTTTAAAAATTTTAATAATAACGTTAATATAACCTTTTCTTTTAATTTAAATTTAATATATTAAATAACGAAAATAAATATTACTTTTTTCGTCGTTTTTATTTTAAACTTAATTAAAGATTTTATTTATAATTTTATAAATAATAAAAATAATAAAAAACTTATTTATAATAAAAAAACTTTAAAATTTAATATTTTTATTTAAATTTTAAATTCGAATTATAATATCGAAAATTTTATAATTATTAATATAAATATATTTTAACGTAATGTTTTTTTATTTAAAAAGAAATTTAAAATTTTTTTAAAAATTTATAATTTATTTTAAATAAACTTTTTTAATTTTTTCGTAATAATATTTAATTATAATATATAAATTAAATTAATTTTATTATTAAATAAATTATATATATTAATTTTATTTTCATTTTATTTAAAATTATTAAAAGATTTTAATTAAGAATAATTAATATTTTAAAGGATTTTTTAATTAAAGTTTTTAATTTACGAAAAACTTTTATTAAAAGAATTTTTTTATTTAATTTTAATTTATAAATTCATATATTTTAAATTTATTATTTAATATCTATTTTAAATTTAAAATTAAATTTTTAATAATTAATTTTAATAATTAATTTTTTATTAATAAATAAATTTTAAATTTTAAATTTTTTATTAAAATATATAAATAAATATTAATTTCGAATAATTTTCGAAAAATAAAATATATATTATTATTTAAAAAAGTTTATATTAATTTATATATATTAAAAGTTATATATAATATTTCGAAATATCTTTAATATTTAATTTTTTATTATTATTATAAATCGTTATTAAAGTATTTTATTTATTAATAATTTCGAAATAAATAATTTCTTTTTATTAAATTCGTATTCTTTAATTTAAAAGATTTTGTTTTTAATTTATTAATTTTAACGATTTTTTTAATAAAGTTTAATATATTAATTTTATTCGTAATTATATAATTTTTTAAAGTTTATATTAAAAAAATAATCCTTATTTTTAACGTTTATTTATTAATAACGATTATAATAATAATTATTAAAAATATTAACGTAATTATAATAAATATAAACGTAAATTTTATTTTTATTAATTTTTTTAATTTTTATTATTATTATTAATAAAAATAAATTAAATTTTAAAAAACGATAAAAATTAATAAAAAATTTAAAATAAATATTATTTAATAACGAATAATTTATTATTAAAAAATAATATAAAAGAATTATATAATAAAAATTATTTTATAATTAAAATATCTTTTTTAAAAAAACGTTTAAAAATATTATTAAAATTATTTATATTATATTTTTTAAAAATTATAAAATTATTTTTAATATTAAAAGTTATTTAAAAATTTATAAGCGATATTATAAAAAAGCATAATAAAAAAGCTTTTAAAACGTTTATATATTCTTATTATTTTTAATATTTCGATTTTTATTTAAAGTTTTTTATATATAATATTATATAATTATTATTTATTTATTTACACGTTATAAATTTATTAATATTACGTATAAAATATACGATATATTTTTAATTTATATTTTACGTATTAAAAATACAATATTTAATATTATAATTAAAATATTACGAAAGTTTATAAAGTAAATTATAACTTAATAACTTAATAAATTAAATTAAATAATTAAAATTTTATTGTTTTTTTAACTTTAAACGAATTATAATTAAATTATTATAATTAAGTTATTAAATCGTTAAATACGTATTACGATAAGTTTTAAAAATAAAAATCGTTAAATTAAATCGATAATTATTTTAACTTTTAAATAAAAATTATTTCTTTATTTTTATTAATTTTTATAATAATAAATTTAACTTTTATAATTAATTAATAATAATTATTTATTAATTAATAAAAGCTTAAATCGTTAAATTAAAATATTAATTATTTCGCGATTTAAACGTAACGAAATTATTAAATTAATAATATTAATTTTATTAAAAATTATTTTAAATTATTATAAAGCTTAAATTTAAAAATAAACGATAACGAATTATTTAAAAGCTTTTTATACGATTAAATTACGATTAAATTAATATAATAATACGTTAAAAAATTAAATTTATAAATAAATAAATTTAATTTAATAATAATATAATATATTAAGTTTAATAATTAATAAAATTTTATTAATTATATTATATTTTATTTTTTATCGAAAAATAACCGAAGTTATATCGTTAACATTAAGCATTTATTACGAAACAAAACTTTAAACTTAATTTTTAAAAATAATAAATTAAAAAATAATAATTATTAAAAAATTTAAACTTTTTTTTTTCGAAAAAAAAATAATTAAACTTTTAATTTTTAAAAATAATAAGTTAAAAAGCGATAATTATTAAAAAATTTAAATTTTTTTTTAAAAAATAATTAAACTTTTAATTATTAAACTAAACGATTATTATTATTATTATTATTAATTTTACGTTAATAACTTATTATATTAATTATATTAATTTAAATATAAATATATAATATACTTTTAATTATATTTTATATATTAAAATTTTAATATTTAATATTAATATAAGTTAATATCTTTTAAAAAAGGTTTTATAAAAGCTTTACTTCTTTTTTTATATATTAATATAACGAAAAGTAATTATTAACTTTATATATTAAACTTTTCGTTGCTTTTATAACTTAAAGCATAATAACATAAGCTTTATTATAATTTTAATTATATTAATTAATAATAATTCTTAAAGATTTATGAACTTAATTTTATTTACGCTTTTACGTAAATTCTTTTTTTAAGTTCTTTATATTTTAAATAATCTTTTATTTATTTTCTTTTAAAAAACGATATTTAAAAAAATCTCATTTTACTTTTTACATTACTTGTTATTTAAAGTTACGATTAAAAAAAACATTTATTAAGATTTTAATTATTTTTAACATTATTAAACCTTTAATTAATACTTTTATAATTAAAACTTTTCGTTTTTTATTATTAAAAACCTTTAAAAAATTATAAAAATAAATTATTTTCTTTTTTCGTTATTATTTTATTATTTTATTTAAAGGCATCGTATTAAATTTTAATGTTATATATCGTTAAAACTTTTATATAAAATTAATAATTAATTACGAAAGCATTAATATTAACGACGATTAAATAAAACTTTATTATTAAGTTTAAACTTTTATTATTAAAAACTTATTTATATTTTAAATCTTTAAGTTAAGTTTTAACGTTATAATACGCTTTAATTCTTTTATTAATATATTCGATAACGAAAAACGTAATCGATATTTTACTCGAATTTTTAAAACTCGATAAATTAATTAAACCCGAAGCATTAATTTTAAACCTTATTTTAAAAACTCATTTATAAACGCGCTTTAAGTTTATATATAAACTTTAATAATAAATTTATATTTATTATTTTTAAACCTTAACTCGTACGTAAATCTTTAATTTTTAATACTTCGTTTTATTATATTTTTTATTAAAAGTTTAAGTTAAGCCTTTATAACTCTTATAACATTTATTAATTATACTTTTTAATTTACTTAAAAACGATTTTACGTTTTTTTTTTAATTTTCCTTTTTTATATTTTTTTAATTTATTAATATCGCTTAAAAGTTTTTTTTACGAATTATTACTTTTTAAATATTTATTATAAAGTACTTTTATTATATTTTTTTATATTACGATAAGTTATTTATTATTATTAAAGAATTAAACTTTAATTCGAACTTTTTAATAACTTTTTTATTTAATTACTTTTTTTATAAAGTTTTATATTAATTTTCGAAAGGTTTTTTTTTTCAAAAAGAAATTATTATTAAAACTTATTAAAAAAACTATTTTAATAAAACGTTAACATTAACTTTTAATCGACGAATTTATCGATAATAAATCGACTTTTACTTCGTATTTTAACGTTTAAAATTTTTCCGATTCTTTTATTAAATTTTATAAACTTATTTGTTATTTTTCTTTTTATTTATTTTTCGACGTTAATGAAATTATTCGTTTAAAAACTCTTATAAAGTAATTACGTATTTTTATTTAAAATTTTAAGTTTTAAATAATTCGCTTTAATTAATTCGTTAATTAATTTTAAACATTTTAAAAACTTTCTTTATTAATATTTTTATTTTAAGCTTTTCGCTTAAAAAACGTTTTTTATTTATTAAGCGTATTTTAAAATTTATCGAAAAAAAAGATTTAAATAATTTTATAAATAAATTATATAATTAATATAAACTTTTTTTTTAAATTATCATTTATAAACTTTATTATTAACGCTTTAATTATTTTTTAACGATAAGTTTTTCGAGTTTATATTTAAAAGTAATTTTTTACTTTAATTTTTTTTTATTAATTATTTAAATTATTATTTTTAAAAGTTTTTTTTTAAAACTTAATAATAACGTTAATATAACCTTTTTTTTCGATTTAAATTTAATGTATTAAATAACGAAAATAAACGTTGTTTTTTTAATAATTTTTATTTAAAGGTTAATTAAAAACTTTATTCGTAATTTTACGAATAATTAAAATAATAAGAAATTTATTTACGATTAAAAAATTTAAAATATCGAATATTTTTATTTAAATTTAAATCCAAATTATAATATCGAAAATTTTATAATTATTAAAATAAATATTTATTAATACGATATTTTTTTATTTAAAAAAATAATTTAAAAAGTCATTAAAAATTCTTTTAAAAAAAATTATTTTAAATAACTTTTTTTAATTCTTTTATAACGATATTTAATTATAATATATAAACTAAATCGATTTTATTATTAAATAAATTATATATATTAATTTTAATTTAACTTTATTTAAAATCGTTAAAAAATTTCGATCGAATATAATTAATGCTTTAAAATATCTTTTTAATTAAAACTTTTAATTTATAAAAATTTTTTATTAAAAAGGTTTTTTATTTAATTTTAATTTATAAATATTATTTAAACTTATAAAATTATAAAATTTAATTTATTTATTTAATATATACTTTAAATTTAAAATTCGCTTTATTTTAATTTTCGTATTTTAATCGTTAAATTAAACGTAAATTTAAAACTTAATAAATTTTTTTAATATTTTAAAAAAAAAACTTATATTTATCGTAAAACGATTTTCGATATTTCGAATTTTTATATTAATTTTTTTTTACTTAAATTTATAAATTTTAATTAAATATTTATTATAAAAATAAACCTTATTAATATTTAAAAATAAAAACTTTTAATAATTACTTTTATTAATTTTATTAATTAAATTTTTATTAATAAATAAATTTTAAATTTTAAAGTTTTAAAATAAATAATTTATTTTTATTAAGCTTATATTAATTAAGTTAAAAAGTTTTTTATTTAATTTATTAACTTTAACGATTTTCGTAATAAAACTTATTATATTAATTTTATTCGTAATCGTAAAAATTATTAAAACTTTTATTAAAAATATAATTATCGTTTTTAACGTTTATTCGTTAATAATGATCGTAATAATCGTTATTAAAGATATTAGCGCGGTTATAACGAACGCGAATATAAATTTTAATTTCGTTATTTTTTTTAATTTTATTATTATTAATAATAAAAATAAATTAAATTTAAAAAAAAACAATAAAAGTTAATAAAAAATTAAAAACGAATGTTTTTTAACGGCGAATAATTCGTAATTAAAAGATTATATTAAAAAGTTACGTAATAAAAATTATTTTATAATTAAAAAATATAATTCGAAAAAGAAAATATATATTAAAAAAAAGTTTAAAAATATTATTAAATTTATTTATTTTATATTTTTTTTAATTCGTAAAATTATTTTTAATATTAAAAATTATTTAACGACTTATAAACGATATTTTAAAAAACGTAATAAAAAAACTTTTAAAATATTTATATATTTTTATTATTTTTAATATTTTAATTTTCGTTTTAAGTTTTTTTTTATAATATTATATAATAATATTAACGAAATAAATTAATCGTTATAAACGTTTTAAATTTTTCGATTACTTTAATTTCGTAATATTAAATTAAAAATAATAAAGCTTTTATAATTAATAATATATTCGATTCGATTTTTATTAAGTTTTTTCGATTATTTTTAATAAACGCATTTTTTTTAAATATACGTATTATATATTCTTTGTTTATTTAAACGATGCGAATCGTATAACGATAATATATTTAAATATTAATTGTTTTAATGTTTTCGTTAATCGTTTTTAATTGCGAAATTTTATTACGTTTTCGGTTTTATTACGATATTTTAAAATTCGAATTAAAAGCGTTAATAATAAAATTCTTTTAAAAAAAATGTTTTTTTTTATATATTTTCGAAACGATTTTTAATTAAGTTAAAATAAATATTTTAAACGTTTACGTATAAATTATAAAAAATTTCAACTTAAATTTTTTTATTAAAAACGAATTTTTATATAAATATAAATTCGTTATCGATTATTTAAAAATAATATCGAAAATTACTTTATATTAAAATTTTAAAGTTTTTATTTAAGTTTATTATAAAAAATTTATTATTAAACGTAAAATCGTTATTAAAAAAAATATTACGATTTTTATTAAGTTTATATTATATATTTTTATTTCGTATATAAATTTTTTTATTATAAATAATAACGAAGTTTTGCGAAATTTTTATTTTATAATTATTATTAATGATATTTTCGAATTTGTAATTAATTACGAAGCGAAAAAAGTAATTGTTTTTATAAATATTATTAATGTTTTTAAAAAAATTTATTATAAAATTAAAATAAATATTTTTAAAAATTATAATTACGATAATTATTTAACGATATTTTAAAAAAAAGCTTTTATAATGTAAATTATTATAACTTTTAATAACAAGAATTATAACGATATTAAAGATTTTTTAAAGTTTATTTTTTAATTATCGGCCGAATTTAATTTTTTCGAAGATATAATTATCGTTTTCGCTTTTAAAAAAGTTATTTTAAAAAATATTTAAAAAAATATTTAAAAATATAAAAAAAGCTTTAACGAGATTTCTTTTATGTTTAATATTTTTAAATTTATTAATATATTTAAAATTAAAATTAAACATAAGATTTATATATATAATAACGAATTTATTTTCATAATTTATATAAAAGATTTAATTAAAAAAAAATTTTATAAAAGAAAAAAAATATTTTTAATTTTTTTAATAACGAAAAAATACGAATTAATTTTATTAATAATTAATAATATTAAATACGGTTACATAAACTTTATTTTTTCGGTTTAAAAAACTAAGCCGTAATTAATAAAACTTTTTAATTTATACGTATTAAAAAAAAGTTTAAAAATATAAATTTTTTTACTTTTATAATTTATTTTTTATTTATCGTTTAAAAAACTTTTTAAGTTTTTAAAGTTAAGTTTTTACGATAAAATAATAATATAATTAAAAATTACATTATTTAAAATAAAGATAAAAATTATATTTAAAAAAAAGTTATATAATTATTAATTTTCGGTTTATAAATAAAATTATAATTTTAAATTTTTATTCGCTTTTTTTTAAAACGATATAATTAATAAATTACTCGTTAAACGATATTTATTTATAATCGATATATTAAGTTTTTTTTATTAATTTTTAATTTAATTCGGTTATTAAAATCGTATAATAATTATTTTATTACGAGGTTTTAAAGTTTTTAATATAATTTTTATAAAATTTTATATTAATTTCGAATATTTATAACGGTTTATAAATTAATATTTACGTTTTTTTAAAAACTTTATTAATGCTTTTATTAATAATATAATTATTATAAATAATATAACGAAAAAATACGTTAAGTATTTAATTAAAATTTTTAATATATTTAATAACTTTAATTTAACGTTTTCGATTAAAAAATCTTTTTTTAATTATTTTATTATAATTTTATTAAAGTTTTTTATTAACGGCTTTAATATATCGATTACGAAAAATTATTTATTAATTTTTAAAAAACTAAAATGTTTTATTAATTTAAAAACTTTTAAAAAATATATTAAAATAATAAGACTTTTAAAAAAGTTCGTATTATAATATTAATAAAAACTTATTTCTTTATAACTTCGTAAAATTATTATATTAACGAAGAATTATATCATTTAAATTATATTTTTTAAAATTATTTAACGTCGTTAATAAACCTTTAAGTAAAGATTTAAATTTATCGAATTTAAACGTTATACTTTTAATATTATTTAAAAGAATTTATTAAGATTTAATTATTTAATATATTAAAGTTTTTTTTAACCCGTTTTCGTAAAGTTAAACGCAATTCGAAAACGAAGTTTCGGCATTATAATCTTTTATTATCGTAAAAATTAAAACGGTTAATATATTTTCATCGAAAATATTAAATTAATTATATTTTTAAATAAAGTTTTTATTAAAGCGAAAAAAAATATTATATTATTAAATTAAAGATAATATGCTTTATATAAATTTATCGTAATTTACGTATATAATTTTAATTTTTTATTTTCTTTATTATAATTTTTATTAATTATTAAATTATTAAATAAATTATAAAATAAATTAACTTTAAGTTATAAGATTTTATTAAATTAAACTCGAAGTTTTTTATAACTTTTACGTATTTATTATAATTTCGATTTAATGTTTAATATATATTTAAATATATTAATTTCGTATTAAATATTTTATTTTAATTTTTAATTATAAATACTTTAAAGGATTTTTAAAAAGTAATAAAAAAAATAAAAAATTAATTTAAAAATATATTTAACGATTTCGATTATATAAAAAATAATTCTTTCGTTTACGATTTAACTTAAAATAATTATAACTTTATAATAATTATTAAAATAAACATTAACTTAATATTTCGAAAACGTTTAATAAATAAATACGTTTTAAACGAAAAAATATTTAAAATTATCGTTTAATTTTAAAGAAAAAAATTAAAAAGAAAATTTAATTAAAATTTTCGTTTTTAATTAAATAAAAAAAATCTTTTATTTAATATTAATAATATAAACGATAAAAAACTTTATATTTTAATTTTTTATATATATAAAATTTTCGAAATAATTTACGATAAAAAATATTATTTCGATATAATTTATATAATTTATAATTTAATTTATATAACGATTTTTAGTTTTTTTCGAAAGTTATTAATTTATATTAAATATTATTTTTTTTATTTAAAAAACTTTACGAATCGTTAAACGAAATTTAATAAAGTTAAACCGGTTAAATTATTATTATAATCTTTTTATATTATAATATAAGATTTTTTCGTAACTTTTAAAAAGATATTTTTTAAAAACTTTATATAAAAGATTTTAAGTTATAAAAAGTTTAACGTAAGCTTTATAATAACTTATAAGTTTAATAAAAAAACATTATTATTTTAAATTATATTATTTATATTATAAAAATTTAATTTAAATTTATTTTTAAAGCTTTTTAATTTTTTAATTAAAAACTTTTATATAAAGTTATTAATAATTATAACTTTAAATTTATTAACGAAATTTAATAAGCGATATTTTAAAAAAGTAATATTTAATTAACGATATTAATAACGTATAATTTATAAACAAATAACTTTTTAAAATAAAGAATTTAAAATATAAAAATCGTAATATAATATTATATAATAATTTTAAATATACTTTAAAATTAAATTTTACTTATTTCATAATATAATTTTAATAATTTTAAATATTCGATTTTAAATAAATCTTTTAATAAAATAATATATAAATTTAAACTTTAATTTTTTTTTTCGATTTTTAAAATTTCTAAATTTTTTATTAATTATAAAATCTATAAAAAGCTTTATTAAAAAAAGGCTTAATTTATAATTAATTTCGTTATTACGAATATAAAGATTCGTTACGATTTAAAAAAAATTATTTTAAACTTTATTATAGTTATTATTTATTAAATAAACTTTTACGAAATTTTTTTTAATAAAAAGCCGGTTTTTTTATTATAATTAAAAAAATAAATAATTTAATTTACGAATTAAATTTCCTTTATTATTAACGTGTTTATCGTATTATATTTATGTTTTATTTTTATTTAACGTTATTAATAAAGGATTTAAAAAAAACGATTATAACTCGGTTATATATTTGTAAATAAACATAATAATAAATAAATTTTATATAAAATCGAATGTATAATAATTAAGAAAATCTTTTAAGTCGGCGAAAAACTAATTTTAAAGTATTTAATGTAATAAAAGAATTATAATTTAAAAAATAATAAATAATATTTTTAATTAATTTTTATGGAAAATACGATAAAGTTAATCGATGATTTTAATAAAAAGAATTTTCTTTTTATAAACGAATTAAAGTTAAAACGAAAAAAAACGAACTTATTATTTAAATTTATTTTATTCGATTTCGATAAATAATTAACTTTTATTTTTTAATATAATAATACTTATAATTTTATTAATTAAAAAGTTATAAATATAGTTTTTAAGTTTAATATTAAAGTTTATTTAATTAAATTATTACTTTTAGCTTTTAAAGAATATATCGAAACCTTTTAATTTATTTTCTTTTTATAAAATTTATTAAAACCTTTTATAATATTTTATGTTATAAGGTTTTTTATTAACTCGAATAAATAATTTTAAGGTTAATTTAATAATTATAATTAATAATTATTAAATTTTTAAAATTTCTTTAATTTCTTTTACTTTTAAATTTATTTATTATTACTTTTTAATTTTTTATTTTAATTATTTTTTTTTTATTTTTTTTATTTCTTTTTTTTATTTTTTTTATTTATTTTTTTTATTTTTTTTATTATAATTTAAATTTTTTATTTTTTATTATCTTTTAATATCAACCTTTTCACTTCGTTTAATTTCGACTTTTTATAATCTTTTAATCGCGACTTTTTAACTTCGTTTAATTTTAATTTTTTGCTTTTTTTTATTTTAATTTTTATATTAAAATTATAACGATTAAATTTCGAAAATTATAAATATTTATAATTTCGAAAAATGATTTTTAATATAAGGCTTTTTTAAACGTATAAAGTAACATTAAAGCTAAGCTTTAAGTTAATAAAAACGTTTAAAAAACCTTAATTTAAATCGCGAATAAAAATATTAATAAGTTTATTAAAAATTAAATTAAAAATATTAAAAATAAAAGTTATCGTTAAAGCGTAAATTAACTTTTTAATAAGAATAATTTCGTACTTATTATTTAAGTTACGAATATTAAATACTTTTAAAAAATAATTTTTAAAAAATATTTATTTAAAGTTAAAAACTATTATAAAATTTACGATTATTTCGTTAAAATTAAACTTAACGTTAAAGTTTTAAAAATTAAACCTTATACTTTACTTTATAATATTTTTTAAATTATTTACGAATAAAAAACCAAGGCTTAATTTAAAGCTATAAATCTTTAATAATTAATTTAATTACCGAATATTATTTTATTTAAAACGGTTCGTATTTACGATAATAATTAAAAAAGTTTAAAAACTTTTTTCGTATAAATATTACATTTAATTAACCTTTATAATTTCGTTTAATTAATAAACGAAACTTAAACCTTATTAAAGTTTTAAAATTAATACTTTTAACTTTAATTTAACTTTAATTTTTTTTAAAGGTTTTATTATTATCGCTTCTTTTTTTATAATATCGATCGTTAATTTAAACTTAAAAAAAACGTTTTAAAAACGTAACGATAAAACGCTTAAAAAGCTGGAAAAAAGAAAACTTAATAAGCTTTTTTAACGAATTTCGATATCGATAACGAGATTTTATAAAGCTTAACTTTAAAAAAATTATTTTAATTTATTTTTACTTTAACTTTTTAAGCCGATTTTATTTCATTCGTTATAACGAAAACCTTACGTTTATACTTTAAAGTTATCGTTAAAAAATCTAATAATATAATTTATATTACGATTAATTTTTTTTTTTTAAACTTTTTCGATTATTATTATTTAATTTAAAACTTTTCGTATTACTTTTAATAAAGCTTTAAACTTAAATTTAAATGTTTTTTTTAATTTTATTTTAAAAAAATTAAATATTATTAACGACTTTATATTAAAGGCTTTCGAAAAGAAACTTAAAGTTATTATAATCCTTTTAACTTTTAACTTATTTAAGGCTTTTATAACATTTCTTTTCTTTTTTAAAACTATTAAAAAAAATCTTTTTTAATTAAACTTATTAAAAAATATTTAAAAAAAAAAAACAAGCCGTTATTTAAAGTTTTTAATTATTTAAGCTTGTTAATTTAAATATAATTATAAATATTACTGTAATTATTTTTAATATTAATATTAAACTTATAATCGAATTTATTTCGCTTTTTATAAATTTTTATAAAAACAAAGTTAAAAACTTTATTATTATTAAAAATAACGAAAAATCGATCGTTTTTTAACCTTTAAATTCACTTTAAAAAGCTCTTTAAAATCCCCGTATTAAATTCGAAAAGTTATAAAAAACATCGATTAAAAAGCCGCGAAAAACATCGGCCGAACTTTTAACCTTTAACGAAACGTTAAAGATTTCTTTTATTAATTTTAATATTAAATCTTTATAGTTTATAAGTTTAAATCGCGTAATAAATCGTATTATTTAACATTTTAAAAGCATTAAAAATCATATTTAAGTCCTTAATAAAAGTATACGTAACGTTTTAATTATTAATTAAAAAATATTATTTAAAATTAAACGTATTAACGTAAATATAAAATCTTAATTTTAAAAATTAAAATACTTTATTATTAAATTTTTCGATCGAAAATTTAACGAGCTTTTTTTTTAAAATCGTTAATTAAAAATATCTTATTATTTAAAAATATATTATTTATTATAAAGTTTAATTAAATATTTATTAAACTTTTTAATAAAAAGAAGTTTTTTTTAAAAGCTTTTTTGTTTTTAAAAAAGTTTTAATTATTTTTTTTAAAAAAATCATTTAACTTTTCTTTATAATTATTTTTTCGTCTTTATTTATAATTTATAAAAAGAAATTTCTTAGTTTTTTTTTTGTTTTTTTTTCGATCGATTCGATAATTTAAAATAATAAATCTTAAGCTTATAAAAAGCTTTAAAAAAAGCTTATAAAAAACTTTAAATATAAAAAGCTTAAGAATTAAATTATAAAAGGCTTAAAAACGAACGCTTTTATTTCGAAAAAAACAATTAATATAAATTAATACTTTTTAAAAAAGGTTTTATAAAAGCTTTATTTTTTTCTTTATATATTAATATAACGAAGAATAACTATTAACTTTATATATTAAATTCTTCGTCGCTTTTATAACTTAAAGCATAAAAATATAAGCTTTATTATAATTTTAATTATATTAAATATTATAATTAAAATATTACGAAAGTTTATAAAGTAAATTATAACTTAATAACTTAATAAAATTAAATTAAATAATCGAAATTTTAACGCTTTTTTAACTTTAAATAAATCGTAATTAAACCGTTATAATTAAGTTATTAAATCGTTTAATATACGTTATAATAAACTTTAAAAATAAAAACCGTCGAATTAAATTAATAATTATTTTAACTTTTAAATAAAAATTACTTTTTTATTTTTATTAATTCGTAAACTCGATTAAGCTTTATTAATTTTTATAATAACGAATTTAACTTTTATAATTAATTAATAATAATTACTTATTAATTAATAAAAGCTCGAATTGTTAAATTAAAATATTAATTATTTCGCGATTTAAACGTAATTCGTTATCGAATTAACGATATTAATTTCGTCGAAAATTAATTTATATAATTAATCGTCGTAAAGTTTAAATTTTTTAATAAATAAAAAGAAAAAAAAACACTTAAAGGCTTTTTATACGATTAAACCGCGGTTAAATTAATACGATAATACGTTAAAAAAGTTAAGTTTATAAATAAATAAATTAAATCGAATAATAATACTTTACGAGTTTAATAATTAATAAGATTTTATTAATCGCGTAATATCTTTTTTTTTAAAAAGTAACCGAAATTGCATCGTTAACGTTAAGCACTTATTACGAAAAAAAAAAACCTTAAGTTTAAGCTTTAAAAGTAATAAGTCGAAAAGCGATAATCGTCGAAAGATTTTAACTTTTTTTTTTACGAAAAAAAACAATTAAACTTTTAATTATTAAGTTAAATAATTAAGTTAAACGATTAATATTATATAATAATATTAAGGAAATAAATTAATTATTATAAACGTTTTAAATTTTTTAATTATTTTAATTATATAATATTAAATTAAAAATAATAAAGCTTTTATAATTAATAATATATTCGATTCGATTTTAATTAAGTTTTTTTAATCGTTTTTAATAAATGCAATTTTTGAAAATATAAATATTATATATTTTTCGTTTATTTAAATAATATAAATCGTATAACGATAATATATTTAAATATTAATTATTTTAACATTTTCGTTAATTATTTTTAATTATAAAATTTTATTACGTTTTTAATATTATTATAATATTTTAATTTCTAAATTAAAAGCGTTAATAATAAAGTTTTTTTTTTAAAAAACGTTTATTTATATATAGTTTCGAAACGACTTTTAATTAAGTTAAAATAAATATATTAAAAGTTTATATATAAATTACGAAAAATATTAATTTTAATTTTTTTTATTAAAAACGAATTTTTATATAAATATAAATTCGTTATTAATTATTTTAAAAATATAATTTACGTTTTTACTTTTAAAAAGATTATTTAAAAATACAAAAAAAAGTTTTAATAAAGCTTTTTTTACGTTTAATATTTTTAAATTTATTAATATATTCGAAATTAAAATTAAATATAATATTTATATTTATAATAACGAATTTATTTTTATAATTTATATAAAAATTTTAATTAAAAATTTTTTTATTAAAGAAAATTAAAGATTTTTTTTAAATAATAATAAAAGTATAAATTAATTTTTAATATAATTAAAATTATAATAAAATTTATATTATTATGCTTTAAGTTATAAAAACAACGAAAAGTTTAATATATAAAGTTAATAATTATTTTTTATTATATTAATATATATATAAAAAAATAAAGCTTTTATAAACCCTTTTTAAAAAAGTATTAATTTATATTAATTATTTTTTTCGAAATAAAAGTATTCGCTTTTAAGTTTTTTATAAGTTTTTTTTTTAAAGTTTTTTATAAGCTTAAAATTTATTATTTTAAATTATTAAATTAATCGAAAAAAAAAATTAAAAATTAAAATAAAATAATATTTTTTTTATAAATTATAAGTAAAAACGGAAAAAAAATTATAAAGAAAAATTAAATAACTTTTTTATAAAAATAATTAAAACTTTTTTAAAAAGAAAAAAGTTTTTAAAAAGATTTTTTTTATCGAAAAGTTTAACGAATATTTAATTAAGCTTTATAATAAATAATATATTTTAAAATAATAAAATATTTTTAATTAATAATTTTAAAAAAAAGTTTATTAAATTTTTAATTAAAAGATTTAATAATAAAATCTTTTAATTTTTAAAAACGAAACTTTATAATTACGTTAATATATTTAGTTTTAAATAACATTCTTTAATTAATAATTAAAACGTTATATATAATTTTATTAAAAATTTAAATATAATTTTCGAAGTTTTTAAAATATTAAATAATACGATTTATTATACGATTTAAATCGATAAATTTTAAAAGTTTAATATTTAAAACCTTTAATTAATACGATTTTAATTTAAGTTATTAAAAGTTAAAAGTTTAGCCGATATTTTTCGTAACTTTTCGGTTAATATTCTTTATAACTTTTCGAATTTAATACGAAAATTTTAAAAAGTTTTTTAAAATAAATTTAAAAGTTAAAAAGCGATTAATTTTTCGTTATTTTTAATAATAATAAAGTTTTTAATTTTACTTTTATAAAAGTTTATAAAAAACGAAATAAATCTAATTATAAATTTAATATTAATATTAAAAATAATTATAATAATATTTATAATTATATTTAAATTGAAAATTTTAAAAAATTAAAAATTTTAAATTATGCTTTATCTTTTATTAAAAATATTTTTTAATAATTTAAAACAAATACTATAAAAGCTTTAAATAAATTAAAAATCGAAAGAATTATAATAATTTTAATTTTTTCTTTTAAAATTATTAATATAAAGTTATTAATAATAATTAATTTTTTAAAGTAAAATTTAAAAAAATATTTAATTTTTAATTTAAAGCTTTATTAAAAATAATACGAAAAGTTATAAATTAAATAATAATAATTAAAAAAAATAAAAAATAAAAAGAATTATAATATAAATTATATTATTAAGTTTTTTAACGATAATTTTAAAATATAAACGTAAAGTCTTTATTATAATAAATAAAATAAAAATAAAATAAAAAATAAAATAAAAATAAATTAAAAAATAAAAATAAAAATAAATTAAAATGATTTTTTTTAAATTAAGTTTTATAAAATCTCGTTATTAATATCGAAATTTGTTTAAAAAACTTATTAAACTTTTTTTTTAAGTTTTTTTAAATATTTTATCATTATATTCTTAAAACGGTTTTTTTTATAATTTAAATTAACGGCCGGTTTTTTTAAAACATAATATTAATAATAAAACTTTTTTTAAAAAAATTTAAAATTAAATTAAAATTAAAAATATTAATTTAAAAAATTTTAATAAAGTTTAAGTTTTATTTATTAATTAAATAAAATTATAAAAATTAATGAAATATAATATTTATATAAAAAAGTATTTAATTTTTTTTAATTATTATTATAAATATAAATTATTTTAAATAAAATAATATTTAATACTTAAATTAATTATTAAAAATTTAAAGTTTTAAATTAAATTTTAATTTTTAATTAATAAAGAATTTAAAAAATATTAGAAAATAAAATATAAACTTGAATTTTTGAAATTTTAACGTTAAGTTAAATTTTAACGAAATAATTATAAATTTTATAATAAGTTTTAATTTTTTATAAATATTTATTAAAAATTAACTTTTAAAAATATTTAATATTTGTAATTTAAATAATAAATACGAGATTCTCTTCGTTAAAAAATCGATTTATGTTTTAAAATCGATTTTTATTTTTAATATTTTTAATTTAATTTTTAATAATTTTATTAATAATTTTATTTACGATTTAAATTAAAGCTTTTTAAACGTTTTTATTAATTTAAAGTTTAAAATTAACGTTATTTTATATATTTAAAAAGGTTTTATATTAAAAGTTATTTTTTAAAATTAAACGTATTTATAATTTTCGAAATTTAATTATTATAATTTTAATATAAAAGTTAAAGTAAAAATAAAATAAAAATAAAAATTAAACGAAATTAAAAAGTTATGTTTAAAAGATTATAAAAAATCGAAATAAAATAAAATAAAAAGGTTAATATTAAAAGATAATAAAAAGTAAAAGTTAAAGATTATGATAAAAAAATAAAAAAATAAAAACGAAAAGAAATTAAAAAAAATTAATTAAAAATAAAAAGTAAAATTAAATAAAATTAAAAAATTAAAAATTTAAAAAATTTAAAAAATTTAATAATTATTAATCGTAATTATTAAATTAAATTTAAAATTATTTATTTAATTAAATAAAATATTTTATAATATAAAATAATATAAAAAGTTTTAATAAATTTTATAAAACAAATTAAAAAATTGCAATATATTTTTTAAAAATTAATAATAATAATTTAAATAAACGAATCTTAATATTAAATTTAATATTTATAATTTTTAATTAATAAATTTATAAATATTATTATATTAAGAAATAAAATTTAATTATTTATTAAAATTAAATTAAATAAATTTAAATAATAAATTTTCTTTCTCGTTTTAATTTTAATTTATTTAAAAAAAAGAATTTTATTAAAATTATTAATTAATTTTATTATATTTTTAATAGGAATTAATTAAAAATTTTACTTTTTATTTTTTATATTATAATTTTTATATTATATTAAATAAGTTAAAATTAACTTTTTATTAATTTAAAAGATTTTTTTAATTATTATACGTTCGATTTTATAAAAGATTTATTTATTATTAATTTTATTTATAAATATATAATTAAATTATAATAGTTTTTTTTAAAGTTTTTTATAAATAACGTTAAATAAAAATAAAATAAAAATATTATATAATAAATTTATTAATAACGAAAAGAAATTAATTTTAAAATTAAATAATTTTTTCTTTTAATTATAATAAAAAATTATTTTTTATTAAAAAACTTTCGTAAAAGTTTATTTAATAAATAATAATTATAATAAAGTTTAAAATAAATTTCTTTTTTAAATTATAATAAATTTTTATATTTATAACTACGAAATTAATTATAAATTTTATAATTAATAAAAAATTTAAAAACTTTAAAAATTAAAAAGAAAAATTAAAGTTTAAATTTATATATTATTTTATTAAAAGACTTATTTAAAATTAAATATTTAAAATTATTAAAATTATATTATAAAAAGAATAAAATTTAATTTTAAAATATATTTAAAGTTATTATATAATATCGTATTACGATTTTTATATTTTAAATTCTTCGTTTTAAAAAATCATTTATTTATAAATTATATATCGTTAATATCGTTAATTAAATATTAGTTTTTAAAAATATCATTTATTAAATTTCGTTAATAAACTTAAAATTATAATTAAATAATGAAAAAACTTTAAAATTAAATTTAAATTAAATTTTCGTAATATAAATAATATAACTTAAAATAATAATATTTTCTTAATTAAATTAATAAATAATTATAAAACTTACATTAAAATTTTATAATTTAAAATCTTTTATATAACGTTTTTAAAAATTATTTTTTTAAAAATTATAAAAAAGGTATAATAATAATAATTTAACCGACTTAACTTTTTTAAGTTTCTTTTAATGATTTATAAAAAGTTTTAAATAAAAAAATAATATTTAATATAAATTAATAACTTTTTAAAAAACGAAAATCATTATATAAATTAAATTATAAATTATATAAATTATATTAAAATAATATTTTTATCGTAAATTATTTCGAAAACTTTATATATATAAAAATTTAAAATATAAAATTCTTTATTATTTATATTATTTATATTATTAATATTAAATAAAAAACCTTTTTTATTTAATTAAAAACGAAAGTTTTAATTAAAACTTTTTTTAATTTTTTTCTTTAAAATTAAATAATAACCTTAAATATTTTTTCGTTTAAAATTTATTTATTTATTAAACGATTTCGAAATATTAAAATTAATATATATTTTAATAATCGTTATAAAGTTATAATTTTTTTAAATTAAATCGTAAACAAAAAAATGGTTTTTTATATAATCGAAATCGTTAAATATATTTTCGAATTAATTTTTTAATTTTTTTTATTACTTTTTAAAAATCCTTTAAAATATTTATAATTAAAAATCGAATTAAAACATTTAATAAAAATTAATACGTTTAAATGTATATTAAATATTAAATTAAAATTATAATAAATACGTAAAAGTTATAAAAAACTTTAAGTTTAATATAATAGAATTTTATAATTTAAAATTAATTTATTTTATAATTTTTTTAATAATTTAATAATTAATAAAAATTATAATAAAAAATGATAACGTTAAAATTTTATTTTTAAACCGCATTTAATTTTATAAAAACGATTTAAAAAAAACTTTAATATATTAAATAATTAAATTTCGATAAATTCTTTTAAATAATATTAAAATTATAACGTTTAAACTTAATAAATTTAAATTTTCGCTTAAAAACTTATTAATAATATTAAATAATTTTAAAAATATAACTTAAATAATATAATTTTTCGTTAATATATTAATTTTACGAAATTACAAAAAAACAAAATTTTATTAATATCATAATACGAACTTTTTAAAAGATTTTATTATTTCGTTATATTTTTTAAAAACTTTTAAATTAATATAATTTTTTAATTTTTTAAAAATTAATAAACGATTTTTTAATTAATATATTAAAACCGTTAATAAAAAAAACTTAATAAAATTATAATAAATTAAATTAAAAAAAAACTATTTAATTAAAAACATTAAATTAAAATTATTAAATATATTAAAAACTTTAATAAAATACTTAACTTATTTTTTCATTATATTATTTATAATAATTACATAATTAATAAAAGCATTAATAAAGCTTTTAAAAAACGTAAATATTAATTTATAAATTATTATAAATATTTGAAATTATTTTAAAATTTTATAATAAAATAATTATTATATAGTTTTAATAATTAAATTAAATTAAAAATTAATAAAAAAAAACTTAATATATTAATTATAAATAAATATCATTTAACAAATAACTTATTAATTATATCATTTTTAAAAAAAAATCTTTTTTAAAAACCGTAATTTTATTTTTAAATTAAAAATTAAAAATTATATAACTTTTTCTTTAAATATAATTTTTATTTTTATTTTAAATAATATAATCTTTAATTATATTGTTATTTTATTATAAAAACTTAACTTTAAAAACTTAAAGAATCTTTTAAATAAAAAATAAAAAATATAAAATAAAATATAAAAATAAAAGAATTTATATTTTTAATTTTTTTTTTCAATACGTATAAATTAAAAAATTTCGTTAATTATAACTTAATTTTTTAAACCGAAAAAAATAAAGCTTATATAATCGTATTTAATATTATTAATTATTAATAAAATTAATTCGTACTTTTTCGTTATTAAAAAAATTAAAAGAATATTTTTATAAAAAAAACTTTTAAATAAATTCTTTATACGAATTATAAAAATAAATTCGTTATTATATACATAAATTACATACTTAATTTTAAATATATTAATAAATTTAAAAATATTAAACGTAAAAGAAATTTCGTTAAAACCTTTTTTATATTTTTAAATAACTTTTTAAATAACTTTTAAAATAACTTTTTTAAAAATAAAAAAATTAATTATATTTATATAGAAATTAAATTTAATTAATAATTAAAAAATAAACTTTAAAAAATTATTAATATCGTTATAATTCTTTTTATTAAAAATTAAAACGATTTATATTATAAAAACTTATTTTTAAAATATCGTTAAATAATTATAATAATTATAATTTTAAAAAAGATTATTTTAATTTTATAATAAATCTTTTTAAATACATTAATAATATTTATAAAAACAATTACTTTTTTCGCTTTATAATTAATTATAAATTTAAAAATATTATTAATAATAATTATAAAATAAAAATATTGTAAAACCTCGTTATCATTTATAACGAAAAAATTTATATACGAAATAAAAACATATAATATAAATTTAATAAAAATCGTAATATTTTTAAAAATAACAACTTTACGGTTAATAATAAATTTTTTATAATAAATTTTAATAAAAACTTTAAAATTTTAATTTAAAATAATTTTCGATATTATTTTAAACTAATTAATAACGAATTTATATTTATATAAAAATTCGTTTTTAATAAAAGAATTTAAATTAAAAATTTTCATAATTTATATATAAACATTTAAAATACTTAATTTAATTTAATCGAAAATCGTTTCGAAAATATATTAAAAAAAACGCTTTTTAAAAAAAAATCTTATTATTATCGCTTTTAATTTAAATTTTAAAATATCGTAATAAAATTAAAAATATAATAAAATTACGTAATTAAAAACGATTAACAAAAATATTAAAATAATTAATATTTAAATATATTATTATTATACGATTCGTATCGCTTAAATAAACGGAAAATATATAATATATATATTTAAAAAAAGTTACGTTTATTAAAAATAATTAAAAAAGCTTAATAAAAATTAAATTAAATATATTATCGGTTATAAATACTTTATTATCTTTAATTTAACATTACGAAATTAAAATAATTAAAAATTTTAAAACGTTTATAATAATCGATTTATTTCGTTAATATTATTATATAATATTATAAACAAAACCTTAAAACGAAAATTAAAATATTAAAAATAATAGAAATATATAACCGTTTAAAAAACCTTTTTATTACGTTTTTAAAAATATTATTTATAAATTATTAAGAATAATATAATATTAAAAATAATTTTATAAATTAAAAAAATAAAAAAATAAATAAACTTAATAATATTTTTAAATATTTTTAAATATATGTATATATATATTTAATTATATTTTTTTAATTATGAAATGATTTTTATTATATAATCTTTTAATTATATTTTTTAATTATAAATTATTCGTTATTAAAAACTTTTTATTTTTTATTTTTTATTAATTATTATTGTTTTTTTAAACTTAATTTATTTTTATTATTAATAACGATAAAATTAAAAAAAGTAACGAAATTATAATTTATGTTTATATTTATTACGATTGCATTAATCTTTTTAATAACGATTATTATCATTATTATTTATAAATAAACGTTAAAAACGATAATTATATTTTTAATAAAAACTTTAATAACTTTTACGATTAAAAATAAAATTAATATAATAAATTTTATTATAAAAATTATTAAAGCTGATAAATTAAATAAAAACCTTTTTAATTTAATCGATATAAATTTAATAAAAATAAATTATTTATTTTAAAAGTTTAAAATTTATAATTTATTTATCGATAAAAGTTTAATCGATAAAATTAATAAAAATAATTATTAAAAGTTTTTATTTTTAAATATTAATAAAGTTTATTTTTATAATAAATATTTAATTAAAACTTATAAATTTAAAAAAGAAATTAATGCAAGAATTTAAAACGTTAAAAATCGTTTTATAATAAATATAAAGTTTTTTTAAAATTATTTAAAAAATTTATTAAGTTTTAAATTTGCGTTTAATTTAACGATTAAAATATAAAATTAAAATAAAATAAGTTTTAAATTTAAAATATATATTAAATAAATAAATTAAAATTAAATAAAAAAACCTTTTCGATAAAAGCTTTTCGTAAATTAAATGTTTTAATTAAAAAGATATTTTAAAGTATTAATTATATTTAATCGAAATTCTTTAATAACTTTAAATAAAATAAAAATAAAATTAATTTAATTTAAATATTATAATTAAATATCGTTATAAAAAAATTATTTAAAATTATTTAAAAAATAAATAAATTACTTTTTTAAATAAAAAAACATTACGTTAATAAATATTTATTTTAATAATTATAAAATCTTTAACGTTATAATTTAAATTTAAGTTTAAATAAAAATATTTAATATTTTAAATTTTTTAATTATAAATAAAATTTTTATTATTTTAATTATTCGTAAAATTACGAATAAAATCTTTAATTAATTTTTAAATAAAGATTATTAAAAAAATAACGTTTATTTTCGTTATTTAATAAATTAAATTTAAATTTAAAAAAAACCATATTAATATTATTATTAATTTTTAAAGAAAAGATTTTCGAAAATAATAATTTAAATAATTAATAAAAAAAAGTTTAAACAGAAAAATTATTTTTAAATATAAATTTAAAAAAATTATTATTAAAAAATAATGAAAATATTACTAATAAAATTAATAAATAACGATTTAAAAAATTATATTAATTATTTAATTTATTTATAAAATTATTTAAATTCTTTTTTTATTAAACTTTAAAATACGCTTAATAAATAAAAAAAATGTTTTTTAAATAAAAAGTTTAAAAAGAATATTAATAAAAATCTTTTTTAAAAAGTTTAAAATTAATTAACGAATTAATTAAATCGAATTATTTAAAGTTTAAGATTTTAAATAAAAATACGAAATTATTTTATATAAAGGGTTTTAAATAAATAATCTCGTTAACGTTAAAAAATAAATATAAAGAAAAATAACGAATAAATTTATAAAATTTAATAAAAAAATCGAAAAGGTTTTAAGCGTTAAAACGTAAAATAAAAATCGATTTATTATTAATAAATTAGCCGATTAAAAGTTAATATTAACGTTTTATTAAAATAAGTTTTTTTTAAAAGTTTTAATAATAATTTTCTTTTAAAAAAAACTTTACGAAAAAAATATTTAAATAAAATAATTATTAAAAAATTCGAAATAAAATTTAATTTTTCGATAATAATAAATAATTTATTATAATAATAAAAATGTTATAAAGGAATGTACTTAATATGAAAAATGTAATTATTTAAAGTACGTAACTTGCGATTACGTAACGATTTATAAACGTTAAAATATATAAAAGGCCTTTTTTAATTAATTAAAATCGTTAATTAAAAATAATTTATTATATTTATTTTTCGAAATTATTTTATTATTATTTAATAATCACGTTATAAATTTATAATTATTTATATTCTTATAAATCTTTCATTTTATATTTAATTATTAACGTAATAATTAATAAAAATAAAAATTTACGCGAAAAAAAAAAGTTTTATAATTAAAAAAATTAAAAACGAATTATAAAATTATATTGCCGAATTATTAAGTAAAAGTTATTACGAAAACGATAACGAAAATAACGAATTATAAGATTAATTTTACAAAAACGTAAATCTTTTAATTAATTGCCGTTTTATTAATAATATTATAAAAAAAAATAACGAAACGAGTTTAAATCGTTAAAGAAAAATAATAATTAATTTTATAAAAAGCGAAAAATAAAACCGAATACGAGTAATTTATACGATAAATTACGAGTTAATATATTATTACGAAATTATATAATAATTCGAAATTATTAAAATATATAAATTAATTTTTTATTAATAAATTTACGATATAAAAGCGAAAAAATTAAATTATATTTATTATCGAAATTAATTAAATCAAAAGATTAAAAAAAGCAAAATTTACATATATATATTAAATTATTAATTATATAAATAATGCTT